>CM017569.1:35209362-35761361 GCA_007844125.1 Sinonovacula constricta
CATGTGTATAGATATATTAAGGATGCATGGACACGGATGTATTAAGGCTGCATGGACACAGATGTATTAAGGCTGCATGGACACAGATGTATTAGGGATGCATGGACACGGATGTATTAAGGCTGCATGGAGACAGATGTATAAAGACTGCATGGACCAGATGTATTAAGGCTGCATGGACACAGATGTATTAAGGCTGCATGGACACGGATGTATTAAGCTGCATAGAGACATATGTATTAAGCCTGCATGGATACAGATGTATTAAGGCTGCAAGGACACAGATGTATTAAGCCTGCATGGAGACAGATGTATTAAGGCTGCATGAACACAAATGTATTAAGGATGCATGGACACGGATGTATTAAGGCTGCATGGACACAGATGTATCAAGGATGCATGGACACGGATGTATTAAGGCTGCATGGACACATTTGTATTAAGGATGCATGGACACGAATGTATTAAGGCTGCATAGACACAAATGTATTAAGGTTGCATGGACAATGATGTATTAAGGCTGCATGGACACAGATGTATTAAGGCTGCATGCACACGGATGTATTAAGGCTGCATGGACACAGATGTATTAAGGCTGCATGGACACATATGTATTAAGGCTGCATGGACACAGATGTATTAAGGCTGCATGGACACAGATGTATTAAGGCTGCATGGACACAGATGTATTAAGGATGCATGGACACGGATGTATTCAGGCTGCATGGACACGTATGTATTAAGGCTGCATGGACACGTATGTATTAAGGCTGCATGGACACATATGTATTAAGGTTGCATGGACACGGATGTATTAAGGATGCATGGACACTGATGTATTAAGGCTGCATAGACACAGATGTATAAAGGGTGCATGGACACGGATGTATTAAGGCTGAATGGACACAGATGCATTAAGGCTGCATGGACACGGATGTATTAAGGCTGCATGGACACATATGTATTAAGGCTGCATGGAGACAGATGTATAAAGACTGCATGGACACAGATGTATTAAGGCTGCATGGACACAGATGTATTAAGGCTGCATGGACACGGATGTATTAAGCTGCATATAGACATATGTATTAAGCCTGCATGGATACAGATGTATTAAGGCTGCAAGGACACAGATGTATTAAGCCTGCATGGAGACAGATGTATTAAGGCTGCATGAACACAAATGTATTAAGGATGCATGGACACGGATGTATTAAGGCTGCATGGACACAGATGTATCAAGGATGCATGGATACGGATGTATTAAGGCTGCATGGACACAGTTGTATTAAGGATGCATGGACACGAATGTATTAAGGCTGCATAGACACAAATGTATTAAGGTTGCATGGACAATGATGTATTAAGGCTGCATGGACACCAGATGTATTAAGGCTGCATGGACACGGATGTATTAAGGCTGCATGGACACAGGTGTATTAAGGCTGCATGGAGACAGATGTATAAAGACTGCCTGGACAAAGATGTATTAAGCCTGCATGGACACAGATGTATTAAGGCTGCATGGACACGGATGTATTAAGCCTGCATGGAGACAGATGTATAAAGACTGCATGGACACAGATGTATGAAGGCTGCATGGACACAAATGTAGTAAAGTTGCATGGACACATGTGTATTAAGGCTGCATGGAGACAGATGTATTAAGGCTGCATGGACACAGATGTATTAAGGCTGCATGGACACCAGATGTATGAAGGTTGCATGGAGACAGATGTATTAAAGCTGCTTGGACACAGATGTATTAAGGCTGCATGGACACAGATGTATTAAGGCTGAATGAACACAGATGCATTAAGGCTGCATGGACACGGATGTATTAAGGCTGCATGGACACATATGTATTAAGGCTGCATGGAGTCAGATGTATAAAGACTGCATGGACACAGATGTATTAAGGCTGCATGGACACAGATGTATTAAGGCTGCATGGACACGGATGTATTAAGCTGCATAGAGACATATGTATTAAGCCTGCATGGATACAGATGTATTAAGGCTGCAAGGACACAGATGTATTAAGCCTGCATGGAGACAGATGTATTAAGGCTGCATGAACACAAATGTATTAAGGATGCATGGACACGGATGTATTAAGGCTGCATGGACATAGATGTATCAAGGATGCATGGCCACGGATGTATTAAGGCTGCATGGACACAGTTGTATTAAGGATGCATGGACACGAATGTATTAAGGCTGCATAGACACAAATGTATTAAGGTTGCATGGACAATGATGTATTAAGGCTGCATGGACACAGATGTATTAAGGCTGCATGGATACGGATGTATTAAGGCTGCATGGACACAGATGTATTAAGGCTGCATGGAGACAGACGTATAAAGACTGCCTGGACAAAGATGTATTAAGCCTGCATGGACACAGATGTATTAAGGCTGCATGGACACGGATGTATTAAGCCTGCATGGACACAGATGTATTAAGGCTGCATGGACACAGATGTATTCAGGATGCATGGACACGGACGTATTCAGGCTGCATGGACACGTATGTATTAAGGCTGCATGGACACATATGTATTAAGGCTGCATGGACACGTATGTATTAAGGCTGCATGGACACGGACGTATTCAGGCTGCATGGACACAGATGTATTAAGGATGCATGGACACGGACGTATTCAGGCTGCATGGACACAGATGTATTAAGGATGCATGGACACGGACGTTTCAGGCTGCATGGACACGTATGTATTAAGGCTGCATGGACACATATGTATTAAGGCTGCATGGACACGTATGTATTAAGGCTGCATGGACACATATGTATTAAGGCTGCATGGACACGGATGTATTAAGGATGCATGGACACTGATGTATTAAGGCTGCATAGACACAGATGTATAAAGGGTGCATGGACACGGATGTATTAAGGCTGAATGGACACAGATGCATTAAGGCTGCATGGACACGGATGTATTAAGCTGCATAGAGACATATGTATTAAGCCTGCATGGAGACAGATGTATTAAGGCTGCAAGGACACAGATGTATTAAGCCTGCATGGAGACTGATGTATTAAGGCTGCATGAACACAAATGTATTAAGGATGCATGGAGACAGATGTATAAAGACTGCATGGACACAGATGTATGAAGGATGTGTGGACACAGATGTAATAAGGATGCATGGACACGGATGTATTAAGGCTGCATGGACACAGATGTATCAAGGATGCATGGACACGGATGTATTAAGGCTGCATGGACACAGTTGTATTAAGGATGCATGGACACGAATGTATTAAGGCTGCATAGACACAAATGTATTAAGGATGCATGGACAATGATGTATTAAGGCTGCATGGACACAGATGTATTAAGGCTACATGGACACGGATGTATTAAGGCTGCATGGACACAGATGTATTAAGGCTGCATGGAGACAGATGAATAAAGACTGCCTGGACAAAGATGTATTAAGCCTGCATGGACACAGATGTATTAAGGCTGCATGGACACGGATGTATTAAGCCTGCATGGAGACAGATGTATAAAGACTGCATGGACACAGATGTATGAAGGCTGCATGGACACAAATGTAGTAAAGTTGCATGGACACATGTGTATTAAGGCTGCATGGAGACAGATGTATTAATGCTGCATGGACACAGATGTATTAAGGCTGCATAGACACCAGATGTATGAAGGTTGCATGGAGACAGATGTATTGAAGCTGCTTGGACACAGATGTATTAAGGCTGCATGGACACAGATGTATTAAGCCTGCATGGAGACAGATGTATAAAGACTGCATGGACACAGATGTATTAAGGCTGCATGGACACAGATGTATTAAGCCTGCATGGAGACAGATCTATAAAGACTGCATGGACACAGATGTATGAAGGCTGCATGGACACAAATGTAGTAAAGTTGCATGGACACATGTGTATTAAGACTGCATGGACACAGATGTATTAAGGCTGCATGGACACAGATGTATTAAGCCTGCATGGAGATAGATGTATAAAAACTGCATGGAAACAGAGGTATTAAGGCTGCATGTGTATAGATATATTAAGGATGCATGGACACGGATGTATTAAGGCTGCATGGACACAGATGTATTAAGGCTGCATGGACACAGATGTATTAGGGATGCATGGACACGGATGTATTAAGGCTGCATGGAGACAGATGTATAAAGACTGCATGGACACAGATGTATTAAGGCTGCATGGACACAGATGTATTAAGGCTGCATGGACACGGATGTATTAAGCTGCATAGAGACATATGTATTAAGCCTGCATGGATACAGATGTATTAAGGCTGCAAGGACACAGATGTATTAAGCCTGCATGGAGACAGATGTATTAAGGCTGCATGAACACAAATGTATTAAGGATGCATGGACACGGATGTATTAAGGCTGCATGGACACAGATGTATCAAGGATGCATGGACACGGATGTATTAAGGCTGCATGGACACAGTTGTATTAAGGATGCATGGACACGAATGTATTAAGGCTGCATAGACACAAATGTATTAAGGTTGCATGGACAATGATGTATTAAGGCTGCATGGACACAGATGTATTAAGGCTGCATGCACACGGATGTATTAAGGCTGCATGGACACAGATGTATTAAGGCTGCATGGACACATATGTATTAAGGCTGCATGCACACAGATGTATTAAGGCTGCATGCACACAGATGTATTAAGGATGCATGGACACGGATGTATTAAGGCTGCATGGGCACAGATGTATTAAGGATGCATGGACACGGATGTATTAAGGCTGCATGGACACAGATGTATTAGGGATGCATGGACACGGATGTATTAAGGCTGCATGGACACATATGTATTAAGGCTGCATGCACACAGATGTATTAAGGCTGCATGCACACAGATGTATTTAGGCTGCATGGACACATATGTATTAAGGCTGCATGGACACAGATGTATTAAGGCTGCATGGACACATATGTATTAAGGCTGCATGGACACAGATGTATTAAGGCTGCATGCATACAGATGTATTAAGGCTGCATGGACACATATGTATTAAGGCTGCATGCACACAGATGTATTAAGGCTGCATGGACACATATGTATTAAGGCTGCATGCACACAGATGTATTAAGGCTGCATGGACACATATGTATTAAGGCTGCATGGACACATATGTATTAAGGCTGCATGCACACAGATGTATTAAGGCTGCATGCACACAGATGTATTAAGGCTGCATGCACACGGATGTATTAAGGCTGCATGGACACAGATGTATTAAGGCTGCATGGACACATATGTATTAAGGCTGCATGGACACGGATGTATTAAGGCTGCATGGACACAGATGTATTAAGGCTGCATGGAGACAGATGTATAAAGACTGCCTGGACAAAGATGTATTAAGCCTGCATGGACACAGATGTATTAAGGCTGCATGGACACGGATGTATTAAGCCTGCATGGAGACAGATGTATAAAGACTGCATGGACACAGATGTATGAAGGCTGCATGGACACAGATGTATTAAGGCTGCATGGAGACAGATGTATAAAGACTGCCTGGACACAGATGTATGAAGGCTGCATGGACACAGATGTATTAATGCTGCATGGAAACAGATGTATAAAGACTGCCTGGATAAAGATGTATTAAGCCTGCATGGACACAGATGTATTAAGGCTGCATGGACACGGATGTATTAAGCCTGCATGGAGACAGATGTATAAAGACTGCATGGACACAGATGTATGAAGGCTGCATGGACACAAATGTAGTAAAGTTGCATGGACACATGTGTATTAAGGCTGCATGGAGACAGATGTATTAATGCTGCATGGACACAGATGTATTAAGGCTGCATGGCACGAGATGTATGAAGGTTGCATGGAGACAGATGTATTAAAGCTGCTTGGACACAGATGTATTAAGGCTGCATGGACACAGATGTATTAAGCCTGCATGGAGACAGATGTACAAAGACTGCATGGACACAGATGTATGAAGGCTGCATGGACACAGATGTATTAAGCCTGCATGGAGACAGATGTATAAAGACTGCATGGACACAGATGTATGAAGGCTGCATGGACACAAATGTAGTAAAGTTGCATGGACACATGTGTATTAAGATTGCATGGACACAGATGTATTAAGGCTGCATGGACACAGATGTATTAAGGCTGCATGGACACCAGATGTATTAAGACTGCATGGACACAGATGTATGAAGGCTGCATGGACACAGATGTATTAAGCCTGCATGGAGATAGATGTATAAAAACTGCATGGAAACAGATGTATTAAGGCTGCATGTGTATAGATATATTAAGGATGCATGGACACAGATAAATTAAGGCTGCATGGACACAGATGTATTAAGGCTGCATGGACACAGATGTATTAAGGATGCATGGACACGGATGTATTAAGGCTGCATGGACACAGATGTATTAAGCCTGCATGGACACAGATGTATTAAGGCTGCATGGACACAGATGTATTAAGGATGCATGGACACGGATGTATTAAGGCTGCATGGACACGTATGTATTAAGGCTGCATGGACACGTATGTATTAAGGCTGCATGGACACATATGTATTAAGGTTGCATGGACACGGATGTATTAAGGATGCATGGACACTGATGTATTAAGGCTGCATAGACACAGATGTATAAAGGGTGCATGGACACGGATGTATTAAGGCTGAATGGACACAGATGCATTAAGGCTGCATGGACACGGATGTATTAAGGCTGCATGGACACATATGTATTAAGGCTGCATGGAGACAGATGTATAAAGACTGCATGGACACAGATGTATTAAGGCTGCATGGACACAGATGTATTAAGGCTGCATGGACACGGATGTATTAAGCTGCATATAGACATATGTATTAAGCCTGCATGGATACAGATGTATTAAGGCTGCAAGGACACAGATGTATTAAGCCTGCATGGAGACAGATGTATTAAGGCTGCATGAACACAAATGTATTAAGGATGCATGGACACGGATGTATTAAGGCTGCATGGACACAGATGTATCAAGGATGCATGGACACGGATGTATTAAGGCTGCATGGACACAGTTGTATTAAGGATGCATGGACACGAATGTATTAAGGCTGCATAGACACAAATGTATTAAGGTTGCATGGACAATGATGTATTAAGGCTGCATGGACACCAGATGTATTAAGGCTGCATGGACACGGATGTATTAAGGCTGCATGGACACAGATGTATTAAGGCTGCATGGAGACAGATGTATAAAGACTGCCTGGACAAAGATGTATTAAGCCTGCATGGACACAGATGTATTAAGGCTGCATGGACACGGATGTATTAAGCCTGCATGGAGACAGATGTATAAAGACTGCATGGACACAGATGTATGAAGGCTGCATGGACACAAATGTAGTAAAGTTGCATGGACACATGTGTATTAAGGCTGCATGGAGACAGATGTATTAAGGCTGCATGGACACAGATGTATTAAGGCTGCATGGACACCAGATGTATGAAGGTTGCATGGAGACAGATGTATTAAAGCTGCTTGGACACAGATGTATTAAGGCTGCATGGACACAGATGTATTAAGGCTGAATGAACACAGATGCATTAAGGCTGCATGGACACGGATGTATTAAGGCTGCATGGACACATATGTATTAAGGCTGCATGGAGTCAGATGTATAAAGACTGCATGGACACAGATGTATTAAGGCTGCATGGACACAGATGTATTAAGGCTGCATGGACACGGATGTATTAAGCTGCATAGAGACATATGTATTAAGCCTGCATGGATACAGATGTATTAAGGCTGCAAGGACACAGATGTATTAAGCCTGCATGGAGACAGATGTATTAAGGCTGCATGAACACAAATGTATTAAGGATGCATGGACACGGATGTATTAAGGCTGCATGGACATAGATGTATCAAGGATGCATGGCCACGGATGTATTAAGGCTGCATGGACACAGTTGTATTAAGGATGCATGGACACGAATGTATTAAGGCTGCATAGACACAAATGTATTAAGGTTGCATGGACAATGATGTATTAAGGCTGCATGGACACAGATGTATTAAGGCTGCATGGATACGGATGTATTAAGGCTGCATGGAAACAGATGTATTAAGGCTGCATGGAGACAGACGTATAAAGACTGCCTGGACAAAGATGTATTAAGCCTGCATGGACACAGATGTATTAAGGCTGCATGGACACGGATGTATTAAGCCTGCATGGACACAGATGTATTAAGGCTGCATGGACACAGATGTATTCAGGATGCATGGACACGGACGTATTCAGGCTGCATGGACACGTATGTATTAAGGCTGCATGGACACGGATGTATTAAGGCTGCATGGACACGTATGTATTAAGGCTGCATGGACACGGACGTATTCAGGCTGCATGGACACAGATGTATTAAGGATGCATGGACACGGACGTATTCAGGCTGCATGGACACAGATGTATTAAGGATGCATGGACACGGACGTTTCAGGCTGCATGGACACGTATGTATTAAGGCTGCATGGACACATATGTATTAAGGCTGCATGGACACGTATGTATTAAGGCTGCATGGACACATATGTATTAAGGCTGCATGGACACGGATGTATTAAGGATGCATGGACACTGATGTATTAAGGCTGCATAGACACAGATGTATAAAGGGTGCATGGACACGGATGTATTAAGGCTGAATGGACACAGATGCATTAAGGCTGCATGGACACGGATGTATTAAGGCTGCATGGACACATATGTATTAAGGCTGCATGGAGACAGATGTATAAAGACTGCATGGACACAGATGTATTAAGGCTGCATGGACACAGATGTATTAAGGCTGCATGGACACGGATGTATTAAGCTGCATAGAGACATATGTATTAAGCCTGCATGGATACAGATGTATTAAGGCTGCAAGGACACAGATGTATTAAGCCTGCATGGAGACAGATGTATTAAGGCTGCATGAACACAAATGTATTAAGGATGCATGGACACGGATGTATTAAGGCTGCATGGACACAGATGTATCAAGGATGCATGGACACGGATGTATTAAGGCTGCATGGACACAGTTGTATTAAGGATGCATGGACACGAATGTATTAAGGCTGCATAGACACAAATGTATTAAGGTTGCATGGACAATGATGTATTAAGGCTGCATGGACACAGATGTATTAAGGCTGCATGGACACGGATGTATTAAGGCTGCATGGACACAGATGTATTAAGGCTGCATGGAGACAGATGTATAAAGACTGCCTGGACAAAGATGTATTAAGCCTGCATGGACACAGATGTATTAAGGCTGCATGGACACGGATGTTTTAAGCCTGCATGGAGACAGATGTATAAAGACTGCATGGACACAGATGTATGAAGGCTGCATGGACACAAATGTAGTAAAGTTGCATGGACACATGTGTATTAAGGCTGCATGGAGACAGATGTATTAAGGCTGCATGGACACAGATGTATTAAGGCTGCATGGACACCAGATGTATGAAGGTTGCATGGAGACAGATGTATTGAAGCTGCTTGGACACAGATGTATTAAGGCTGCATGGACACAGATGTATTAAGGCTGAATGAACACAGATGCATTAAGGCTGCATGGACACGGATGTATTAAGGCTGCATGGACACATATGTATTAAGGCTGCATGGAGACAGATGTATAAAGACTGCATGGACACAGATGTATTAAGGCTGCATGGACACAGATGTATTAAGGCTGCATGGACACGGATGTATTAAGCTGCATAGAGACATATGTATTAAGCCTGCATGGATACAGATGTATTAAGGCTGCAAGGACACAGATGTATTAAGCCTGCATGGAGACAGATGTATTAAGGCTGCATGAACACAAATGTATTAAGGATGCATGGACACGGATGTATTAAGGCTGCATGGACATAGATGTATCAAGGATGCATGGACACGGATGTATTAAGGCTGCATGGACACAGTTGTATTAAGGATGCATGGACACGAATGTATTAAGGCTGCATAGACACAAATGTATTAAGGTTGCATGGACAATGATGTATTAAGGCTGCATGGACACAGATGTATTAAGGCTGCATGGATACGGATGTATTAAGGCTGCATGGACACAGATGTATTAAGGCTGCATGGAGACAGATGTATAAAGACTGCCTGGACAAAGATGTATTAAGCCTGCATGGACACAGATGTATTAAGGCTGCATGGACACGGATGTATTAAGCCTGCATGGAGACAGATGTATAAAGACTGCATGGACACAGATGTATGAAGGCTGCATGGACACAAATGTAGTAAAGTTGCATGGACACATGTGTATTAAGGCTGCATGGAGACAGATGTATTAAGGCTGCATGGACACAGATGTATTAAGGCTGCATGGACACCAGATGTATGAAGGTTGCATGGAGACAGATGTATTAAAGCTGCTTGGACACAGATGTATTAAGGCTGCATGGACACAGATGTATTAAGCCTGCATGGAGACAGATGTATAAAGACTGCATGGACACAGATGTATGAAGGCTGCATGGACACAGATGTATTAAGCCTGCATGGAGACAGATGTATAAAGACTGCATGGACACAGATGTATGAAGGTTGCATGGAGACAGATGTATTAAAGCTGCTTGGACACAGATGTATTAAGGCTGCATGGACACAGATGTATTAAGGCTGCATGGAGACAGATGTATTAAGGCTGCATGGGTATAGATGTATTAAGGCTGCATGGACACAGATGTTTTAAGGCTGCATGGACACAGATGTATTAAGGCTGCATGGACACAGATGTATTAAGGCTGCATGGAGACAGATGTATTAAGGCTGCATGGACACAGATGTATTAAGGCTGAATGGACACAGATGCATTAAGGCTGCATGGACACGGATGTATTAAGGCTGCATGGACACATATGTATTAAGGCTGCATGGAGACAGATGTATAAAGACTGCATGGACACAGATGTATTAAGGCTGCATGGACACAGATGTATTAAGGCTGAATGGACACAGATGCATTAAGGCTGCATGGACACGGATGTATTAAGGCTGCATGGACAAATATGTATTAAGGCTGCATGGAGACAGATGTTTAAAGACTGCATGGACACAGATGTATTAAGGATGCATGGACACAGATGTATTAAGGCTGCATGGACACGGATGTATTAAGCTGCATAGAGACATATGTATTAAGCCTGCATGGATACAGATGTATTAAGGCTGCAAGGACACAGATGTATTAAGCCTGCATGGAGACAGATGTATTAAGGCTGCATGAACACAAATGTATTAAGGATGCATGGACACGGATGTATTAAGGCTGCATGGATACAGATGTATCAAGGATGCATGGACACGGATGTATTAAGGCTGCATGGACACAGTTGTATTAAGGATGCATGGACACGAATGTATTAAGGCTGCATAAACACAAATGTATTAAGATTGCATAGACAATGATGTATTAAGGCTGCATGGACACAGATGTATTAAGGCTGCATGGACACGGATGTATTAAGGCTGCATGGACACAGATGTATTAAGGCTGCATGGAGACAGATGTATAAAGACTGCCTGGACAAAGATGTATTAAGCCTGCATGGACACAGATGTATTAAGGCTGCATGGACACGGATGTATTAAGCCTGCATGGAAACAGATGTATAAAGACTGCATGGACACAGATGTATGAAGGCTGCATGGACACAAATGTAGTAAAGTTGCATGGACACATGTGTATTAAGGCTGCATGGAGACAGATGTATTAAGGCTGCATGGACACAGATGTATTAAGGCTGCATGGACACCAGATGTATGAAGGTTGTATGGAGACAGATGTATTAAAGCTGCTTGGACACAGATGTATTAAGGCTGCATGGACACAGATGTATTAAGCCTGCATGGAGACAGATGTATAAAGACTGCATGGACACAGATGTATGAAGGCTGCATGGACACAGATGTATTAAGCCTGCATGGAGACAGATGTATAAAGACTGCATGGACACAGATGTATGAAGGCTGCATGGACACAAATGTAGTAAAGTTGCATGGACACATGTGTATTAAGACTGCATGGACACAGATGTATTAAGGCTACATGGACACAGATGTATTAAGGCTGCATGGACACCAGATGTATGAAGGTTGCATGGAGACAGATGTATTAAAGCTGCTTGGACACAGATGTATTAAGGCTGCATGGACACAGATGTATTAAGGCTGCATGGAGACAGATGTATTAAGGCTGCATGGGTATAGATGTATTAAGGCTGCATGGACACAGATGTATTAAGGCTGCATGGACACAGATGTATTAAGTCTGCATGGACACAGATGTATTAAGGCTGCATGGAGACAGATGTATTAAGCCTGCATGGAGACAGATGTATTAAGACTGTATGGGTATAGATGTGTTAAGGCTGCATGGACACAGATGTATTAAGACTGCATGGACACAGATGTATTAAAGCTGCTTGGACACAGGTGTGTTAAAGCTGCATGGACACAGGTGTATTAAGGCTGCATGGACACAGATGTATTATGCCTGCATGGACACGGACGCATTTAGGCTGCATGTGTACAGATATGTTATGACTGCATAGACACAGATGTGTTAAGGCTGCATGGAAACATGTGTTTTCAAACGATATGGACACATATGCATTTGAGCGGCATTAACGCAGATGCATTAAAAGTGCATCGATACACATGCATTTGACATAAAACACAGATGTATCAAAGTTTCATGGACACATGTGTATTAAGGTTGCATGCACACAGGTTTTTCAAACGATATCCCTTTAAACGCACTTGCATAAAAAGTTTATCGATACATATGCATATGACATAAACACAGATATAATAAGGTCAACAGACCGATGATGAACCATCACTGGTATAAAAGTTCTATTCAGAAAGTATTGGATTTCACATAATATAA
This sequence comes from Sinonovacula constricta, assembly GCA_007844125.1. Classification (NCBI taxonomy): domain Eukaryota; kingdom Metazoa; phylum Mollusca; class Bivalvia; order Cardiida; family Solecurtidae; genus Sinonovacula; species Sinonovacula constricta. The sequence continues at coordinate 35,222,378 of CM017569.1, forward strand.
ATATTGTAATTACATTACAAATAAATAATAAGGACAATTTTGGGACAATCCCAAATGCTGTCCACAACGAAACACCACAGAATTTGTTTTGAATATATCAAGTTACGAAAGACCATTAAATATATATAAAATACGCAATCATCCTGATATTCCTTACCTAAAGGTTCTTTGTCGTGAAGTATCATTACTATTTAAATAATATCAAAAAGGGCTTATATTATATATTGCCGGCAGTTCAACTGTCCTTAAACAATCAGTAAGAAAGACATTAAATTGTATATAAAATAGAGTCCGCTGTAAAGTGCCGTTAAAGATGAAATCTTTTCATTCCCATTAATGTAAATTCGATCGCCAAAGTTCTCACAGCAACAATAGGTAATCTTACCTCTTGCTAGATGCGTAATATGCACACACAACACTGCTGGAGGTGACATTATAGGAACGGTGTCCGTTGGTCTGAAATATGAGCTCTTATATCAAACACATTGTTTTTGAACAATTTTCAAACGCTGTATTTTTAATATGACACGTAATTGTAACTTATTTGTAAATCTCTTTATTTGGAACTATAATTATTTTCATTTTAAATACAATATTCCATATAAGCAGTTATTTTTCGTCGTTTTATACAAGCCTTTTTACCAATGCTTCGATTAAACTAACACTGAGGGTTCATTACAGTAACCTCTCTCCCGTGTTCTTCTTACCTTAGGCCACGTTTATCAGCATGACGCCACCTCTGACGTTGGTTAACAATTTGAAATTTGACGTTTCAATTCGGAAACATGCTAAGCTTTTTAAAATATTAAGGAAAATAAGCTAAATTGTTTTAATATTGTTAAATTAAATGATACCAGTTATAATCCACTTAATTTTGGATGTGTATTAAGTGTATTATCAACAATAAATTGGAAAAACATAATAAACCACTTTGCCTTTTTTTTCTTCAAGAATCTTGATATTCGTTGGCGTCGCCGGCGTGGCGCACCGCCATGTATGGAATCCGTTAGCTTTGTTACAAGTCAAAGTGTTGTCATTTATTTATTTTAGGACGCATACATATTGAACGATCAATGTTGAGAGTAATCTTCAGAAAAAGTAACTTGCCCGCTACTTTGCTTTCCACGTTGTTGTCTGCTACATTGTACAACTTTGTAATTGCAAGCTGTACTGAAACCTTGGATCTGGCGGCTCGTTCATCGATAACGCCAATTCCAAACAGCTACGTATTGCAGTCTTTGACTGATACATTTTTTTCTCCATTACAAGGCATTTTCCAATGTAGCCTTCTCTGAAGAGCATTATCGTAAATCTGTCATTTAAAAATAATATATGTAAAACATATTTTAAAATCCGCCCTACCCGGTCACCAGTGTCGGTATAGAACATGGTGAAGGTGTGTCCCGGGGAGAGCCTGTGGCCATGCTGTAGGACAGTCATGGTCAACACGGAACTGACCACGTACACCGTGTACCACGCCTCACTGGACAAAGAAAGAAGATCGTGGTATAGCTAAGGCTCAGAGGATGGGTTCGAGATATTGAGAAAGTCTATGTGCCAAATAACAACACACATCTGTACACACATGCAAGCGCACGCACGTACACATTAAGTGATTATGCTTGAGCTCAGAAACAATAAGAAGCCAGGGTCGAGCGTTAAGAATACTTGACTAATAACCCTGCCTACCTATATATTATTAGCTAAAATGTTTGAATGCTATGCAACTGGGCTTACTGCTAGGCGAATGAACCATACGTGTCACTGTATTGATAAAGTTTTTCAGTAACTTATCCAGTTGTACATGATTCGGCTGCTAGGGTTACTGACCTTCCCTGCAAAACAACAGGATGTATGGTGGCAGTAGTCACAAGTATCGACACCTGGATTCCGTCTTCAACAAATAAAATGGCGCCAAACATAATTATCGAATTTTCATGTGAAGCATAAGAACCGTGAGTCTTTAATGAACTACTAGATGCATGTACACGTTGACAGTTAAATTATATTGACTCGTGCTAAAAGTCAAGTTATATTAATGAACATTATTTGAACGTGTTTATACACACATACTTAAAATAATTGTTTTAACTGCTAGATTTCATATTTACTATGCTGTGAATTTTTACCACATCATTAAATTAAAATATAAATTATCTTTTTATTTGAATAATTCAAGAACTTACACGCTTAACAACAAACGTAAAAGGAATCGTAATCATTAAAACGTTATTATTTTTAACTAGTTTTTTTTTTCTTTCCAACTAAACGGTTTCTTTACAAAATATAAGGAAGATAGTACGTTACACCTGTTGTATTTGTGTCAATACCCGTCAGTCTATGCACAATACAACCAGTGCGGATTCCTTCAAACAATGGTCTTGTGGCGGGACGATCAGACCTAAGGTTCACCAACAGAAGCTCTGCAGTGTTCGAAAACAAACCGTGTTGCAAATATAATGCTATATGACATGTTTCTGTAGTTAATTAAGTTTCATTTATAATAAGTTTATAGCAAGTGGAAAAGAGAATGACATTTCCCTAACAGTAAATAAGCAAGAGTAAAATGTATATTTCAGTAAACAATATTATGAATAACGTGTACAAGAAATCTGTATTGTGTTTGTATCTATTTGAGAATCATTCTGGGCAAAAATCGAAGTCGAGTAATTGTATAAATTGTAGTTAAAATAAAAGCTTTAGCCTATGTTTGTTTGCCTGATTAAATCTAAAGGTTAGCCTATGTTTAATTGCCAGATTAAATCTAAAGGTTAGCCTATGTCTAATTGCCAGATTAAATCTAAAGGTTTACCTATGTTTGATTGCCAGATTAAATCTAAAGGTTAGCCTATGTTTGATTGCCAGATTAAATCTAAAGGTTTACCTATGTTTGATTGCCAGATTAAATCTAAAGGTTAGCCTATGTTTGATTGCCAGATTAAATCTAAAGGTTTACCTATGTTTGATTGCCAGATTAAATCTAAAGGTTTACCTATGTTTGATTGCCAGATTAAATCTAAAGGTTAGCCTATGTTTGATTGCCAGATTAAATCTAAAGGTTTACCTATGTTCGATTGCCAGATTAAATCTAAAGGTTTACCTATGTTTGATTGCCAGATTAAATCTAAAGGTTTACCTATGTTTGATTGCCAGATTAAATCTAAAGGTTAGCCTATGTCTAATTGCCAGATTAAATCTAAAGGCTAGCCTATGTTTAATTGCCAGATTAAATCTAAAGGTTAGCCTATGTCTAATTGCCAGATTAAATCTAAAGGTTTACCTATGTTTAATTGCCAGATTAAATCTAAAGGTTTACCTATGTTTGATTGCCAGATTAAATCTAAAGGTTTACCTATGTTTGATTGCCAGATTAAATCTAAAGGTTAGCCTATGTTTGATTGCCAGATTAAATCTTAAGGTTAGCCTATGTTTAATTGCCAGATTTAATCTAAAGGTTAGCCTATGTCTAATTGCCAGATTAAATCTAAAGGTTTACCTATGTTTGATTGCCAGATTAAATCTAAAGGTTAGCCTATGTTTGTATGCCAGATTAAATCTAAAGGTTTACCTATGTTTGATTGCCAGATTAAATCTAAAGGTTTACCTATGTTTGATTGCCAGATTAAATCTAAAGGTTAGCCTATGTTTGATTGCCAGATTAAATCTAAAGGTTTACCTATGTTTGATTGCCAGATTAAATCTAAAGGTTTACCTATGTTTGATTGCCAGATTAAATCTAAAGGTTTACCTATGTTTGATTGCCAGATTAAATCTAAAGGTTAGCCTATGTTTGATTGCCAGATTAAATCTAAAGGTTTACCTATGTTTGATTGCCAGATTAAATCTAAAGGTTTATCTATGTTTGATTGCCAGATTAAATCTAAAGGTTTATCTATGTTTGATTGCCAGATTAAATCTAAAGGTTAGCCTATGTTAAATTGCCAGATTAAATCTAAAGGTTTCCCTTTGTTTGATTGTTGCCATATTAAATCTAAAGGTTAGCCTATGTTAAAATGCCAGATTAAATCTAAAGGTTAGCCTATGTCTGATTGCCAGATTAAATCTAAAGGTTAGCCTATGTTAAATTGCCAGATTAAATCTAAAGGTTTCCCTTTGTTTGATTGTTGCCAGATTAAATCTAAAGGTTAGCCTATGTTAAATTGTCAGATTAAATCTAAAGGTTAGCCTATGTTTAATTGCCAGATTAAATCTAAAGGTTAGCCTATGTCTGATTGCTAGATTAAATCTAAAGGTTAGCCTATGTCTGATTGCCAGATTAAATCTAAAGGTTAGCCTATGTCTAATTGCCAGATTAAATCTAAAGGTTTACCTATGTTTGATTGCCAGATTAAATCTAAAGGTTAGCCTATGTCTGATTGCTAGATTAAATCTAAAGGTTTACCTATGTTTGATTGCCAGATTAAATCGAAAGGTTTACCTATGTTTGATTGCCAGATTAAATCTAAAGGTTTACCTATGTTTAATTGCCAGATTAAATCTAAAGGTTAGCCTATGTCTAATTGCCAGATTAAATCTAAAGGTTTACCTATGTTTGATTGCCAGATTAAATCTAAAGGTTTACCTATGTTTGATTGCCAGATTAAATCTAAAGGTTTACCTATGTTTAATTGCCAGATTAAATCTAAAGGTTTACCTATGTTTGTATGCCAGAATGATACTAGGGGATCGTCATGCTGCAGTCTCAGGGCCTCCGATAGTTTGTCTAATGTCTGGATTCCGTCCAACTGGGTCTAAATTGGCAATCAATTGCAGACAGGTGTTCAAGAAAGTCGACAAAAAGTGATTATCAACATAAAAAGCAAGTATAGAATTTTAACATTGCAATGCATATATTCTTATTTTTGGCATAAGAGATGTGCTGTGTTAAAAAGAATGCCTGATGTTTTTGGAGTAAATAAATTATTTGTTTGCCATATTCCTTTTGTGGCCCATCCTACTTACGTTATCACAGGAAGGAAATGCAGTGTTCCCGTCAATGTCGTCGTTCACAAGTGCGATTAAATTCTGCAATGGTAGAATAAAGTATAACATCAACTGAGCTACACAACATTATATATCTAATACAAGGATTCAACTTCAATCAGTGATTAAGTGTCAGTATCAATCGCAGTTTTACCACACGGCACTTGCTTGATATTGTTGGACATGAAACACTTCCCTTTAAACAAGACCATTCAGTTGGTCATCAATAGAAAAATCAGATCTAATCTAACAAAGCCGTGCACTGAATAGTTTTCTCTTCTTTTTTTTTGAACCGCACCTTGATCATCTTCACGCGTTGCCATGACGACATGCTGACGTCATCGAAGTTGAGACTCATCGGGTCGCAGATAACATTGTCAGTCTGGAAGACGAATTGAAGGCAAGCGTCTGTTTCTGAACCCGATGTCAGAGTTAAACACTGAAAAGAAATCATTAGCTTATAAAATATATGTCGATGTTACATTTTCAAACTTTTCTGACAGCTGCAATGAAAAAGGAATTTGACAGAAGTCGCCATTTTCATACACTTTTGAAATTGCGTTCTAAAATAACAGAAAAGGGTTAATGTATTTACATGTATTTTTGTACATAACAGAGCAAAATATCCCCACGAAAAGTATATTCTGTCTCTTATAAATTTAAGTTATTTATTTTAAATGTATTAATTTTAATTTATATTTACAAATACAGTAAATGTCTCGAATAAGAAAATTAGTCTTCCAATTTTGTTCATAAACTTGTATATATCATTTATCAAAAACAACAACATATTCCATCAAATGTGGACATATTTTATATACGGTTATTATTATGCGCCAATACTAGTATATAGGTGAATGACCGAAGACTTCCGAAAAGGTGTGTCGATTTGTAATTTTATTTTTGTTATTTTTTATTTTTGTCACAACGAACAAAGATATCTGTAAATAAATAAATTAATATTCAGTCCAGCCATTTACAACCATAATAAAAGTTTATATAATGATACCTGTTTTAAAAACGAATCCGTGTCATAGTTTGTCGTAGTTGTGTTTGTCTGTCCGGACGTATAAACTGGGATACTTGTCAATGACCGCGATGTCGTCGATTTGTGATTGGGTATCCCACCTTAAAGTACAAAAAAAACCTTTGATGCGAAACATCAAGGGCGACATAAAAACTGGAACAGGTTAAAGCAATATGGGAGCAATTAACAAAAACATATTTGAACTTTTTTTGAAGGTTTTGAATTTCAGTAAACTATAAAAAAAGATCTCCAAGAGGTTAAATATATAGAAAAAAGTTGCAAAAATTATCATAATTAACAATGAAACTAAAGTGTACAAGCAGAAATTGCTCGTGTGCATCAGCCTCACATTATACAAATAATTATTGTTCAGGTAGTATTTTCCTGGAACATAGTATTATGTATACAAAGAACAATGTTTAATATTTCTTAAACTTAACCTACTTCCCACGTTTCAAGTGAAATGAATGAAGATAAACTGAGAGAAACAGTAAAGACAGAACGATCTAGTATGTCCTTACACCCGATGGAACTAATGTTGTAACAAAGAAACGTATTATGTAAGAAAGTGCTACTGTAGTTTATAATTTACACGCTGAGTTGACTTTAGGAATACAACTTAACATAAGTTGCTGTCAAGTGAAAGGTACTTTGTCACTCAATAGAGGAAAGAAATACTACAAAAATAACCAATCTTATTATCCAAGATGGATATTACTTTCTAGTAAATCTGGGTGCAAGGACGTAATAATTGGACAAAACACATTCTGTTTCTGCATAATGTTCGTGTAATAAAAGTCTTGACAAGTAATTTCTCTCATGTCAAGTCTAGGTTTTGAACCCAGAGCTAGTAGGACCGTCATCGATTCGGCCGATATTGATACATCGATACACATTTTAAAATATCTATATATCGATACGCATTTTTAAAATAAAATTCGAAATATTTTTTTTTAATTTGTTAAAATCAACATTTTTCGTCAACCGGATGTCTACAGAATGTTGTATGAAATGGACGGAACTGTTGTAAACGTAATACCATTGACGTCGATCAGAAATTTGATAATTAGTGAAAAAAAATCATCTAAGTGCTTAACAGATCATTAACAATTTGACGATGTTGTTTTAAAGTTAGGAGACGGTTGCAAGATCATGAATTTGTCAATTTGCAAAAGAAATTAACAAAATACTCTATTATTCTGTTAAAATTTGAAGATTTTGTATGCAAATGAGTGGTGGGGCGTGCTTCAAAAGAAGTTCCCTAGACTTTCCAAAAAGGCCACCCACTATCTTCAAGTACCTGCAACTAGTGTGCCTTCAGAACGTTTGTTCTCTACAGCAGGAAATATCATTTCCAAAAAAAACGATCATCGCTCACGACAGAAAACACAAACATGCTGGTGTTCTTATACCACAGCTACCGTCAGCTCAAGGCCTTATAAGTTATAACTGGGTGAAGATTGTTTATGACTTGTGCTTAAGGGGTGTTGTTGTACATAATGGGAAAATGTTACTAAACAGTATTATACTATGCTTCACATACACATGACAATGTGAATGTCTTTACACTGTAACACTATCATATAAGTTTATGACATGATGTACCTGACTGAGGACTTTTCACTTCTGAAGTTTATGAAAATGTTTTTATTACTGTCTGTAGTTTGTTTATGTCAGTACATTTGTTAATCTGACTGTAATCACTATAAAGTAATAGTGTATATTAGTAAAGTGAGGAACACTTTCTGTTTATTTAATTAAATGTTAAAAACGTAAGCATTTCGTTTTTATCTTTGAAAAAGTTATAAACAAATTAAAAACTATTTTTCAACATTTTATTTGAAAATTACTGTTAAACATCAAGCTTTAAGTACAAGAATGTTAGTGGAAAATATATTAAAGAAGAACACTAAGCATAAGTATACTCAGAATGTGCATACAAGGCAGTAATTAAATAAGAATTACAATGTTCCTTTCGATATGTCGATATATCGACGATATTTTTCTTTCGATATATCGATATCATCGATACGCTTTTTGGCGTATCAATGACAGCACTACCCAGAGCCATATGATCCTGTGTCATAAACTTAACCTCTTGACCAAAAACATTTTAACTATGTTATAAATGCTTTCTTGGTGTGTTTCAAGCGTTTCTTTAATGAGCATCCAAAATTGTTAATAAGATATTTTTTAAACTTGTCAATACGGGTCTAGGGTTTGAATTCGGATTTTGCAGTCCGAACATTCCTTTCTAGATCTACTTTAGTAAGTAAGGGCGTAGAGAGTTTCCATGTACATTTAGTTAAAGATTTAGAATTTTAATATAAAAAGAAATAAACCAAAATCTCTAGTTTTTAACATGTTTGTATAAAAGTATTACATACAAAAAAATAAATAATCAAAAAAAGAACGCCGTTTACCGAATAAGAATCTGTCTTTTATCAAGGTCAGAAGGGGCGGTAAGCGTAAATGTACACCGGAAGTGGTACCCATGACAGTTTGTTGTTGTTGTTTAAAGTGGATTCTTTTGTTTTGTGACTATTTGCTATAATTAAGATAATCTCATGCCAATAATTAACTATATAATTCTACTCCTGGGTTGTGTTAATTTTATAAAGTTATAAAACACTGTGCGATGTTTGTTTTTTTTGTTTTTTTTTGTTTTTTTTTGGAAAATATAACAAAACGTAATATACGCAATCGGAATTCTTCGGGTAATTCCGTCCTCGGGACAATTATCCTTGGTGTTAAGATTGGTCGCTGGGAATGCTATTTTTAGTTTTTGCGCGGATATGACCTTTCAAAAATCGTTTCTGTATATTGCGAGTATCTATAAATGATGCATAAACATTGCATCTAAAGTTATATATTATCATAGAGTGGGTGCACCCAAATCCGAACAGTACCTTTTACCGAACAAATATTTTAAACATGTATTATTTTCACACAAGTACCATGGTATGCACTATGAGGTCTTTTTATGACTTCAAAGCATCGATATTGATTTCCCCTGTCATAAGGCACGCTAGAAGCGGAGGACATATTTATAAGACGTCTTTGCGCTTATCAACTGTAAAAAGGTAAGGCAAATTACTTGATTTGAAATTTTTGCACATTTCGTACATAAGAAAATCTTGTTAAATAAGTTTTATTTCTAGGTATTTTTGTACATTTATAGACACGTAAGTTGGTACTAAGATGCCGTGTTGACAATAATGGCGTATCTTTACGAAATTAAAGGCCGTTCAGAGCTAGGAACATACATATTTTTGGATGGATGTAATTCCGAACACTTTTATTTTATAACTGTCCATTCGTTAACATATAGAAAGCGACATTTACCCAAAATATTTGTAGCTTAAAGTATTATTTATTAACATATCTCTTTAACTCTAGTATTACTAAAATAATTTATAATGCATATAGTAGTCTATTTCTGGAAATAAATCATAAATGTATTAAAATATTTACATGGTCAATCTGTCAAACAGTGGAATATATTCGTCTTATGACAAATGCGATCCTAGCACGCATGTCCTGATTTCGATTCGCACACTTCAATTAAATTAAAAGTAGCTCTAGTGCGTAAGCTTAGAATGGATAGTCGAATTACACAATGCGTAAACTATTAATTGTGCTTAAAACAAATGTTCTAAGTTCTGAATTCTTATTGCCGAAAGAACACACAATACATGTTTGGCTTTTTTACTCAATGAAAACGTTTATTTATAGATGAGTCGCCAGGTGGGAGCGAAATCTAAACGACGCCAATATGATGTTACTGGTAAACCACGTGGCCGAACTTGTATCTGATGGAGCAATGTCACTCTCTAAAGCGGCAAAGTCGCATGGGATTCCCAAAACACCGTTACATGACCGTATCCACAAAAAGTATACATCGGCTAAAGTCGGAGCCAAGCCTGTGCTCACAGATGCTAAAGGAGCTTGGTTTGTTAACTGGACGTCAAAGCATGTTAAAGAAATCGATTTTGACAAAAAAAAAGTTCACTGACACCGGCCCTTTATTTCAACATATCTACCGTGTTACTTCATGTTTATAGATTGCAATGAAAGTTAATGAAAGTTGAAGCATAACGCTTTTAATGTTTGCATAAACGGACTAAATTAGTGGACCCATTACCGAGGAGTAAAAAATACTGCTTAGGTGTTCAGTATTGAGTGCGCCCGCTACCGACTTCGTTCAGAAGAAGTCATTTGTAATATCAATTTTTATTGAAAAAGTTAATTTCATTTACTATTAACGTTTTTATAGGTCTTTTTTATCGAAATAATACTTATCTCTCTTTTAAAAACAGTGGACATTATGTTAAATGACGTCACTACTTTCGTCATAACTTGTCAAACAAAACGTCAGCGCTTGGACATTTATTCAAATGGATTGGTTTTCTTTTCATTGCTTGCATTTGAGAAACCCATCAGGAAGAGCGAGGTTAGAGCTCTGTAAAACTGGTTAAAGCACCCCAGTCGGTCCATATTGCCGACTGACCGTTCCAAGGCGGTAACTGTCGGGTTTGCTCTTATTGTTAAATGACTCATCACAGATTTGTTCTCACTTTTACATGTGGCGTGCTTGGTCCTGTGTCTTTTCACTTTTTTGTATATGTTGCAATGCTAATAGGACTTTGTCTTATATATTCTTATTGTTAACATGCAGTCCGAACAACGAAGGACGTACATGTACCGAGAAGCATTACTAACTCCTAAACATGTAAAGGCGTACCGAAAATCCATATGCACTCACCTTCAATGTTTAGAAATTGTAATAATGATAAAAAAGAAATAAAACAGCATCTCTCGTTTTTTATATGTCTGCGTAAAAATAAAAAAAACGCTTTTTACCGAATTTGGACCCGTATTATATCAGGGCTTATGTAAAGGGGTGGTAAGCATAATGTGCAGCGGAAGAAGTATCTCACACATGAAGTGTATTTTTATATTATAAGATAGATTCTTTCGTTTTCGACTGATTTGCCATAATGAAGATAATCTCATGCAATTTGGAGCAAAACAAAGCTAAAGCATTATGGAGTTATGAAAATTCAAAATCACTTAATAAACCGGAACTGATCATTTCTCTGAAATTGTGCAAGTACACTACGCAAAAAATACGGTGCATGTTTTTTTAGTGGAGGATAAACATCTTTGCAGCACATGACTTTTCTTAAGAGACTCTTTTATTTGCTCTTTCTCAGCACATATAGTTTTGTGGTTCCCCAAAAATGTTGAGTATGAACAAATTCATTTAGTGTCGTGTAACCTACAAAAGTCCGCAAAAGTCTAATATTCGTTAACATCCCTACGCAAAACAAACTTTCCCCATGTGCAAATTTCAGTGAGCATCCCATATATAGGCGTCGCGCTCCAGCGCAATGCCAATAATAATTAAATATCACTGCGTGATGCACTCGACGTTACAATCGGAACTCCTCTGGCAATTACGTCCTCGGGACAATCTTTCCTCGGATGTATCTGGTGCAATGATACTTACTGAAATCACGATCGTATTGTTCGCCGGAAATCGGAAGAAGAATATGCCTAAAATGTAGTACACACAAAATATAAACAATGCCATCGTTTGACAGCTGCGTGTCTGCTGCGCTGGGTAAATTAAAATTGGATGATTAAAATTTGATACCGTCACAAATTGAAGTTTTACAGGCATCTCACTGTGAATTGTCGTCCGAGCTGCCATCTTTGTTTTGACGTCACAAAAGTCGTCCCGTTTAGTGAAATGGCCGAGGTGATCCGACTACCTTCATACATCCGAGAGATGATTCGTGAATTATCCGAGGTGTTCCGATTGTCGACGTTAGTATAACCAGGAACCCGTATGACGTGTCCTTCTCTTAAAGTCACTAGCTTCATACCCGTATTATTAACACTATGAATGAACTGTATGTGACTATCACTACAACAACATTATTTTTAAAGCTAGGTTGGAAAAGGTAGGTTTTGCATTTATATCCATGGCTGGAATATTTAATTTGTGGGTGTTTGGGGAAAATGTGCCTTATGTGCCTAATGTGCCTTAATGAGACAAAAAAGTCCCTGCATACATATGCGATGTCATATAATAGTTCCTAGTGGGCCACTTAATATGAACCCGTCGACCCACAATATTGTTACAAAACACGTGACGTAAGTAACAGAATGTTACTATAATTTTCTATCCCACTTCAATTGCAAAGTTTTAATTTTTTGTTTTTTTTTTCTCTTTTGTTTACATGTACACGCGATAACATTTCCGCTTCATTTAGAATTTGTGTGTGTTTGTTGTTGTTTTGCTGGTTTTGTGTGTGTGTTTGTTGATGGTTTTTTTTTTTTTTTTTTTTTTTTTTTTTTTGTTGTTGTTGTTTGCTTGTTGTTGTCTTTTGTTGTTTGTTGTTTTTAAATTTACTAACCTTGCTCTTTGTATTCACAGAAGAACGGTAATGTGACGTCACACGATGCCGGGATCCACGAGCCTTGCCGGGTAATGGCAGCGCATCCGGTATCTGTAATGCATCAACTAGTATAATTAAATACATACATTCTTAATATTTGAGAACAACGAGACGTTGAATTTAAATATCTAATTCTTACAATAAATAATCTCAGTAATTAAAAGTACCTATATTACTAATAAATCAACACGCAACTTTGGAAGCCACTTAAACCATGTCGCTAAAGAGTTTACATGCTTATATATTGCTACCTCTGTGGTCGTTACAATACAGAGGGTCTATACAAATGTCCATCTTTTTTTTTGTCCCGATAAATGCAGAAGTGTAAAACTCACTTGCAGAAATGTTAGAGCGGTCCAGCTGATTTATGCCTGTCTCTAACGTGTCCGTCCACTGCCATTCAGAGCCCTGTTCATGCATACAGAGGGGAAAACACTCATCAAACCTGACCGATTATTCTTGTTATATATAAACTGATAAAAAATATTACGTGTGTGTCTATTGATATTCGTTTTGTTAATTTTTGCCCATCTACTGTAACAAATACATGCATAGTTCAATTTTTGCAAAGTTTCGTTAATAGAAAACATAAAATAGTTTTCATTAACATATACACATTGACTATGTATACGCTTTAAACCTGAATTGTATGTTGAACTCACTACTGAGTACGCGGGAAACTGTGCATTTATGGCCAAGAAACGATATCAATGATTAAAGTCGACTGGCCAATTAACTAGTAACCGACTGGCCATACAATAACAATAAACTACCGACTAATTAGCATAGTATATCAATAGGCCATAATGACATGGCAAACAATAGCTGCTTGATCGTGACAGTGATATGGCATGGTGTTACTGGAGCGTGTGTATCAGACCTCGGCATGCTCTTCAATATCACCATATTAGTCTCATAGTCTCAAACTACACAAGCGGCTGTCAATATCTGTTAACAGCATGCTATTTTCAGCGATACCGATACACGTATTATTAAAATATATTTTACAATAATGTCACTCTTTCATAAATATCAATAAAAAATTGCGCTGATGTTGCTTTGTCACAAAACCATTTTCTGGGATTCCGACCTATTTGGTTACATGCATTATAATAAAACATGTCCCTGTACTATGTTCATTTATGATTCAAAACAAGCAGCAATTACTTTATGTTGTATCATACACCGTTAAAGGCTTTATATGAGATAAATTCCCAAATAATAGTACATGTAGAAAAAATACAGACCTAAAAAGAGTTGAAACTTGCCAACAAGGTCAAATCGTTAAACTACGGACAATAGGGTGTGGGTCTTATAATATTTAAAGTTATCGAGTATTTTCTGCAAAGTTCGAAAATGAACTCAACGGGGTTTGAGCACAGAGTCGCATTTATTTAATTTATTGTTACTTTGACTTACTTTAAATGGTAGCTGTTGGACACAAATAAAATGTTTTGCGCCAAAAACTCACATTCCGGAAGTAGCCTATCCAGTACATTTGGTCTGAGTCGTCCGGGCGCATCTGAAGTATGAACGTCTGCTCCGTGAGGTCACTAACCGTGACCAGGAACGACTGGAACAGGGACGCCTGCTCACAAACGCGTGCCGCCATGTGCCAGGTTTGGGTAGTGTTGTACAGCCGGTAACACCCCGACCGTTCCTTCACCCAGTCTTGCAGACAGCAGCCCGCATCTGAAACAGATACTGGTAATAAGGGAACGTATGATGAGTCCAGTTTGGTTTGTAATGTCGAGTGCCTTATCTTCGCCACAGATCACTACGCCACTTTGTTTAACTTTTCATTTCTAGACACAAGATTTTGCTGTGTTAAAGCATGACTAACACATACTGATTAGCTACCAAACAGTTAAATAACAGTTCCAGCCACTTGCAGAAGATCAGTTAGATAGATATCAGAGATAACAACATCTTCACTTATTTGCATGCATATTTTCATGAAATAAAATCGTGTTTTTTTTAAATAACACGTTCAACGTTCATTTAAAAGTAAAACTTACAAACTTCGTCTGTAATAATTTCATTTCTATTAACACAAATTGTTGCTAAAATATTTCCAAACTTAATTTGTAAATGGAGTGAGCCTCAAGTAATTAACTTTCCTTTCTTACAACACACTGACTTATATGTAGTTGTCTAATATTGTATACATGCAAATTTGTTTTTTAATATATTTAAGAAACTGACAAAGATATAATTTAGAAAAGTATTGTGGGTCGTACTATTTGCAATTGATGCTTGCTTATATGGTTATTTTTTCCCATATATTTGTGTAAAATTGCCACCCAGCCATACTAAGAGCGTCTATTCGAGTGATGTTTACTGTGTATGTTCATTGTTTTTTTACGTGTTCATGTGTTCCTAATATGTTCCTAATATGTATGCATTGAATTGCATTGAATTGAATTGTCTTACCTTTGACACCCAAGAATGTAACAAGCACACTGCAAGCAACCTATAATAAAAACAGTCGGTTAATCGTGTGAAACAACAAAACAGCAGCGGTCGTGTTTAAAAACTTACTTACTTTTTGTAACTTACACTTATAAATGTGTGTAAATATTGAAATGTTTATTTTCTTAGACTTAGTATGATTTTATTACAAAGAAAATTGATTAAACAAAGATTCTTACTGGATATGACCCAAATCTACTCATTGGAAGCATGGTCTGAAGTAATAAAACGAATAACTTTTGCCAAATAATTGGCAATGGGAGTATGAGTCTTTTGGCAATGGGAAGGGGGCCTGGTAATGGGAGTGTGAGTCTTTTGGCAATGAGATCGGGCCTTTTAGCAATGGGATGGGGGCCTTTCGGCAAAGGGAGTGTGAGGCTTTGCCATGGGAGTGTGTGTCTTTATCATGGAAGTATGTGTCACTGGGAGTGTGGGTTTTTGATACTGGGAGTGTGAGTCTTTGCCAAGGACGTGTGAGCCTTTGATACTGGGAGTGTGAGTCTTTGCCAAGGACGAGTGAGCCTTTGATACTGGGAGAGTGAGTCTTTGCCAAGGGCGTGTGAGCCTTTGATACTGGGAGTATGAGTCTTTGCCAAGGGCGTGTGAGCCTTTGATACTGGGAGTGTTAATCTTTTATCCTGGAAGTGTGAATCTTTGCCAAGGGCGTGTAGCCTTTGATACTGGTAGTGTGATTCTTTGGTACTGGGAGTGTGAGTCTTTGCCAAGGGCGTGTGAGCCTTTGATACTGGGAGTGTGAGTCTTTGCCAAGGGCGTGTGAGCCTTTGATACTGGGAGCGTGAATCTTTGATACTGGAAGTGTGAATCTTTGCCAAGGGCTTGTAGCCTTTGATACTGGGAGTGTGAATCTTTGCCAAGGGCGTGTAGCCTTTGATACTGGGAGTGTGAATCTTTGCCAAGGGCGTGTAGCCTTTGATACTGGGAGTGTGAGTCTTTGATATTGGGAGTGTGAATCTTTGCCAAGGGCGTGTGAGCCTTTGATACTGGAAGTGTGAATCTTTGATACTGGGAGTGTGAATCTTTGATACTGGGAGTGTGAATTTTTGCCAAGGGAGTGTGAGCCTTTGATACTGGGAGTGTGAGCCTTTGAAACTGGGAGTGTGAGTCTTTGACATGGGCGTTTGCGCCTTTGATACTGGGAGTGTGAATTTTTGCCATCGGAGAGTGAGCCTTTGGCGTTGGGAGTGTGAGTGTTTGCCATGGGAGTGTGGGCCTTTGGTACTGGGAGTGTGAGTCTTTGCCATGGGAGTGTGAGCCTTTGGTACTCGGAGTGTGAGTCTTTGGTATTGGGGTGTGAGTCTTTACCATTGGAGAGTGGGTCTTTGTCATGGGAGTGTGAGCCTTTGGTACTGTGATGTTAGTCTTTGCCATTGGTGTGGGGTCCTTGCCATGGGTGTGTGAGCGTTTGGTACTGGGAGTGCGAGTCTTTGCCATGGGAGTGTGGGCCTTTGGTACTGGGAATGTGAGTCTTTGCTATAGGAGTGTGAGCCTTTGTACTAGGAGTGTGAGTCTTTCGTATTCGAGTGTGAGTCTTTACCATTGGAGAGTGGGTCTTTGCCATGGGAGTGTGAGCCTTTGGTACTGTGATGTTAGTCTTTGCCATTGGTGTGGGGTCCTTGCCATGGGTGTGTGAGCGTTTGGTACTGGGAGTGCGAGTCTTTGCCATGGGAGTGTGGGCCTTTGGTACTGGGAATGTGAGTCTTTGCTATAGGAATGTGAGCCTTTGTACTAGGAGTGTGAGTCTTTCGTATTCGAGTGTGAGTCTTTACCATTGGAGAGTGGGTCTTTGCCATGGGAGTGTGAGCCTTTTGTTACTGTGATGTGAGTCTTTGCCATTGGTGTGAGGTCCTTGCCATGGGAGTGTGAGCGTTTGGTACTGGGAGTGCGAGTATTTGCCATTGGAGTGTTGGTCTTTGCAATTGGAGTGTGAGCCTTTTGTAGTGGGAGTGTGAGCCTTTGGTTCTGGGAGTGTGAGTCTTTGTCATTGGAGTGTCGGTCCTTGCCATTGGAGTGTGAATCTTTGCCATCGGAGTGTCGATTTTTGCCATTGGAGTTTGAGCCTTTGCCATGGGAGTGTGAGGCTTTGGTACTGGGAGTGTGAGCCTTTGGAGCTGGAAGTGTGAGTCTTTGGTATTGGGATTGTGAGTCTTTAAAACTGGGAGCGTGAGCGTTTGGCATTGGGAGTGTGAGTCTTTGCATTGGAGTGTGATCCCCTGGCACTGAGAGTGTGAGCTTTTGCCATTGGAGTGTGGGCCTTTGCAATGAGAGTGGGGGCGTTTGGTACTGGTAGTGTGAGCCTTTGCCATTAGAGTGAGAGCCTTTGCCATTGGAGTGTGGGTCTTTGCCATTGGAGTGTGAGTCTTTGGCATTGGGAGTGCGGGTCTTTGGCATTGGAGTGTGAGCCTCTGGCACTGAGAGTGTGAGCTTTTGCCATTGGAGTGTGTGTCGTTGCAATAAGAGTGTGAGCGTTTGGTACTGGGGGTGTGAGCCTTTGCCATTAGAGTGAGAGCCTTTGTCATTGGAGTGTGGGTCTTTGCCATTGGAGTGTGAGTCTTTGCCATTGGAGTGTGAGCCTTTGCCATTGGAGTGTGGGTCCTTGCCATTGGAGTGTAGGTCTTTGTCATTGGAGTGTGAGTCTTTGCCATTGGATTGTGGGTCTATGCCATTGGAGTGTGAGCCTTTGCCATTGGAGTGTGGGTCTGTGCCATTGGAGTGTGGGTCTTTGCCATTGGAGTGTGAGCCTTTGGCACTGAGAGTGTGAGCTTTTGCCATTGGAGTGTGGGTCTTTGCAATAAGAGTGTGAGCGTTTGGTACTGGGGGTGTGAGCCTTTGCCATTAGAGTGAGAGCCTTTGTCATTGGAGTGTAGGTCTGTGCCATTGGAGTGTGGGTCTTTGCCATTGGAGTGTGGGTCTTTGCCATTGGAGTGTGAGCCTTTGCCATTGGAGTGTGGGTCCTTGCCATGGGAGTGTGAGCCTTTGGCACTGAGAGTGTGAGCCTTTGCCATTGGAGCGTAGGTCTTTGTCATTGGAGTGTGAGTCTTTGCCATTGGATTGTGGGTCTATGCCATTGGAGTGTGAGCCTTTGCCATTGGAGTGTGGGTCTGTGCCATTGGAGTGTAAGCCTTTGCAATTGGAGTGTGGGTCTTTGCCATTGGAGTGTGAGCCTTTGCCAATAAAGTCTGGGTCTTTGCCATTGGAGTTTCAGTCTTTGCAATTGGAGTATGAGGCTTTGGTACTGGGAGTGTGAGCCTTTCATACTAGGAGTGTGAGTCTTTGCCATTGGAGTGTCGATTTTTGCCATTGGAGTTTTAGCCTTTGTCATGAGAGTGTGAGCCTTTAATACTGGGAGTGTGAGCCTTTTTGACTGGGAGTGTGAGTCTTTGGCATTGGGAGTGTGAGTCTTTGGCATTGGGAGTGTGGGTCTGTGCCATTGGAGTGTAAGCCTTTGCAATTGGAGTGTGGGTCTTTGCCATTGGAGTGTGAGCCTTTGCCAATAAAGTCTGGGTCTTTGCCATTGGAGTTTCAGTCTTTGCAATTGGAGTATGAGCCTTTGGTACTGGGAGTGTGAGCCTTTCATACTAGGAGTGTGAGTCTTTGCCATTGGAGTGTCGATTTTTGCCATTGGAGTTTTAGCCTTTGTCATGAGAGTGTGAGCCTTTAATACTGGGAGTGTGAGCCTTTATGACTGGGAGTGTGAGTCTTTGGCATTGGGAGTGTGAGTCTTTGGCATTGGCAGTGTGAGTCTTTGCCATGGGAGTGTGAGTCTTTGGCATTGGGAGTGTGAGTCTTTGCCATTGGAGTGTGAGCCTTTGGCACTGAGAGTGTGAGCCTTTGCCATTGGAGTGTGGGTCTTTGCAATGAGAGTGGGGGCGTTTGGTACTGGAAGATTGAGCCTTTGCCATTAGAGTGAGAGCCTTTGCCATTGGAATGTGGGTCTTTGCCATTGGAGTGTGAGTCTTTGCCATTGTAGTGTCGATTTTTGCCATTTGAGTTTGAGCCTTTGTCATGGGATTGTGAGCCTTTAATACTGGGAGTGTGAGCCTTTGGAACTGGGAGTAGGAGTGTTTGGAATTTGGATTGTGAGTCTTTGCCATGGGAGTGTGAGTCTTTGCCATGGGAGTGTGAGTCTTTGCCATTGGAATGTGAGCCTTTGGCACTGAGAGTGTGGGCCTTTGCCATTGGAGTGTGGGTCTATGCAATGAGAGTGTGAGCGTTTTGTATTGGGAGTGTGAGCCTTTGCCATTAGAGTGAGAGCCTTTGCCATTGGAATGTGGGTCTTTGCCATTGGAGTGTGGGTCTTTTTCATTGGAGTGTAAGTCTTTGCCATTGGAGTGTGGGTCTTTACCATTGGAGTGTGAGCCTTTGCCATTAGAGTGGGGGTCTTTGCCATTGGAGTGTGAGCCTTTGGCACTGAGGGTGTGAGCCTTTGCCATTGGAGTGTGAGTCTTTGCCATGGGAGTGTGAGCCTTTGCCATGGGAGTGTGAGCTTTGTCATGGGAGTGTGAGTCTTTGCCATTGGAGTGTGAGCCTTTGCCATTGGAGTGTGAGTCTTTGCCATGGGAGTGTGAGCCTTTGCCATTGGAGTGTGAGTCTTTGCCATGGGAGTGTGAGCCTTTGCCATGGGAGTGTGAGCTTTGTCATGGGAGTGTGAGTCTTTGCCATTGGAGTGTGAGCCTTTGCCATTGGAGTGTGAGCCTTTGCCATTGGAGTGTATGTCTTTGCCATTGGAGTGTGAGCCTTTGCCATTGGAGTGTGAGTCTTTGCCATGGGAGTGTGGGTCTTTGCCATTGGAGTGTGAGTCTTTGCCATGGGAGTGTGGGTCTTTGCCATTGGTTTGTGAGTCTTTGCCATGAGAGTGTGAGCCTTTGGCATTGAGAGTGTGAGCCTTTGCCAATGGAGTGTGGGTCTTTGCCATTGGAGTGTGGGTCTTTGCCATTGGAGTGTGAGCCTTTGCCTTTGGAGTGTGGGTCTTTGCCATTGGAGTGTGAGTCTTTGCCATGGGAGTGTGGGTCTTTGCCATTGGTTTGTGAGTCTTTGCCATGAGAGTGTGAGCCTTTGCCAATGGAGTGTGGGTCTTTGCCATTGGAGTGTGGGTCTTTGCCATTGGAGTGTATGTCTTTGCCATTGGAGTGTGAGCCTTTGCCATTGGAGTGTGAGTCTTTGCCATGGGAGTGTGGGTCTTTGCCATTGGTTTGTGAGTCTTTGCCATGAGAGTGTGAGCCTTTGGCATTGAGAGTGTGAGCCTTTGCCATTGGAGTGTGAGTCTTTGCCATGGGAGTGTGGGTCTTTGCCATTGGTTTGTGAGTCTTTGCCATGAGAGTGTGAGCCTTTGCCAATGGAGTGTGGGTCTTTGCCATTGGAGTGTGAGTCTTTGCCATGGGAGTGTTGGTCTTTGCCATTGGTTTGTGAGTCTTTGCCATGAGAGTGTGAGCCTTTGGCATTGAGAGTGTGAGCTTTTGCCATTGGAGTGTGGGTCGTTGCAATAAGAGTGTGAGCGTTTGGTACTGGGGGTGTGAGCCTTTGCCATTAGAGTGAGAGCCTTTGTCATTGGAGTGTGAGTCTTTGCCATGGGAGTGTGGGTCTTTGCCATTGGTTTGTGAGTCTTTGCCATGAGAGTGTGAGCCTTTGGCATTGAGAGTGTAAGCCTTTGCCATTGGAGTGTGAGTCTTTGCCATGGGAGTGTGGGTCTTTGCCATTGGTTTGTGAGTCTTTGCCATGAGAGTGTGAGCCTTTGCCAATGGAGTGTGGGTCTTTGCCATTGGAGTGTGGGTCTTTGCCATTGGAGCGTATGTCTTTGCCATTGGTTTGTGAGTCTTTGCCATGAGAGTGTGAGCCTTTGCCAATGGAGTGTGGGTCTTTGCCATTGGAGTGTGGGTCTTTGCCATTGGAGTGTATGTCTTTGCCATTGGAGTGTGAGCCTTTGCCATTGGAGTGTGAGTCTTTGCCATGAGAGTGTGAGCCTTTGCCATTGGTTTGTGAGTCTTTGCCATGAGAGTGTGAGCCTTTGCCAATGGAGTGTGGGTCTTTGCCATTGGAGTGTGGGTCTTTGCCATTGGAGTGTATGTCTTTGCCATTGGAGTGTGAGCCTTTGCCATTGGAGTGTGAGTCTTTGCCATTGGAGTGTGGGTCTTTGCCAATGGAGTGTGGGTCTTTGCCATTGGAGTGTGGGTCTTTGCCATTGGAGTGTGAGCCTTTGCCTTTGGAGTGTGGGTCTTTGCCATTGGAGTGTGAGCATTTGCCATGGGAGTGTGAGCCTTTGCCATGGGAGTGTGAGTCTTTGCCATGGGAGTGTGAGTCTTTGCCATTGGAGTGTGAGCCTTTGCGATTGGAGTGTGAGCCTTTGCCATTGGGGTGTGCGTCTTTGCCATTGGAGTGTGAGCCTTTGGCACTAAGAGTGTGAGCCTTCGCCAATGAAGTGTGAGCCTTTGCCATGGGAGTGTGAGTCTTTGCCATGGGACTGTGAGCCTTTGCCATGGGAGTGTGAGTCTTTGCCATTGGAGTGTGAGCCTTTGCGATTGCTGTGTGAGCCTTTGCCATTGGAGTGTTCGTCTTTGCCATTGGAGTGTGAGTCTTTGGCACTAAGAGTGTGAGCCTTCGCCAATGAAGGTTGACCCTTTGCCATGAGAGTGTGAGTCTTTGCCATGGGACTGTGAGCCTTTGCCATGGGAGTGTGAGTCTTTGCGATTGGCGTGTGAGCCTTTGCCATTGGAGTGTGCGTCTTTGCCATTGGAGTGTGAGCCTTTGGCACTAAGTGTGTAAGCTTTCGCCAATGAAGTGTGGGTCTTTGCCATTGGAGTGTGGGTCTTTGCCATTGGAGTGTGAGCCTTTGCAATTGGAGTGTGGGTCTTTGCCATTAGAGTGTGAGTCTTTGACATTAAAGTGTGGGGCTTTGCCATTGGAGTGTGAGTCTTTGCCATTGGAGTGTGAGCCTTTGCAATGAGAGTGTGAGTCTTTGGTACTGGGATTGTGAGTCTTTGGTACTGGGATTGTGAGTCTTTGATATTGGGAGTGTGAGTCTTTGGTACTGGGAGTGTGAGTCTTTGCCATGGGAGTGTGAGTCTTTGGAACTGGAACTGGGCGTGTGAGCCTTAGCCATTGGTGTGTGAGCCTTTGGTACTGGGAGTGTGAGTCTTTGCCATGGGAGTGTGAGCCTTTGGTACTGGGAGTGTGAGTCTTTGCCATGGGAGTGTTAGCCTTTGGCACTGAGAGTGTGAGCCTTTAATACTGGGAGTGTGAGCCTTTATGACTGGGAGTGTGAGTCTTTGGCATTGGGAGTGTGAGTCTTTGGCATTGGGAGTGTGAGCCTTTGCCATTGGAGTGTATGTCTTTGCCATTGGAGTGTGAGCCTTTGCCATTGGAGTGTGAGTCTTTGCCATGGGAGTGTGGGTCTTTGCCATTGGAGTATGGGTCTTTGCCATTGGAGTGTGAGCCTTTGCCATTGGTTTGTGAGTCTTTGCCATGAGAGTGTGAGCCTTTGGCATTGAGAGTGTGAGCCTTTGCCAATGGAGTGTAGGTCTTTGCCATTGGAGTGTGGGTCTTTGCCATTGGAGTGTGAGCCTTTGCCTTTGGAGTGTGGGTCTTTGCCATTGGAGTGTGAGCATTTGCCATGGGAGTGTGAGCCTTTGCCATGGGAGTGTGAGTCTTTGCCATGGGAGTGTGAGTCTTTGCCATTGGAGTGTGAGCCTTTGCGATTGGAGTGTGAGCCTTTGCCATTGGGGTGTGCGTCTTTGCCATTGGAGTGTGAGCCTTTGGCACTAAGAGTGTGAGCCTTCGCCATTGGAGTATGGGTCTATGCAATGAGAGTGTGAGCGTTTTGTACTGGGAGTGTGAGCCTTTGCCATTAGAGTGAGAGCCTTTGCCATTGGAATGTGGGTCTTTGCCATTGGAGTGTGGGTCTTTTTCATTGGAGTGTAAGTCTTTGCCATTGGAGTGTGGGTCTTTACCATTGGAGTGTGAGCCTTTGCCATTAGAGTGGGGGTCTTTGCCATTGGAGTGTGAGCCTTTGGCACTGAGGTTGTGAGCCTTTGCCATTGGAGTGTGAGTCTTTGCCATGGGAGTGTGAGCCTTTGCCATGGGAGTGTGAGCTTTGTCATGGGAGTGTGAGTCTTTGCCATTGGAGTGTGAGCCTTTGCCATTGGAGTGTGAGCCTTTGCCATTGGAGTGTATGTCTTTGCCATTGGAGTGTGAGCCTTTGCCATTGGAGTGTGAGTCTTTGCCATGGGAGTGTGGGTCTTTGCCATTGGTTTGTGAGTCTTTGCCATGAGAGTGTGAGCCTTTGGCATTGAGAGTGTGAGCCTTTGCCAATGGAGTGTGGGTCTTTGCCATTGGAGTGTGGGTCTTTGCCATTGGAGTGTGAGCCTTTGCCTTTGGAGTGTGGGTCTTTGCCATTGGAGTGTGAGCATTTGCCATGGGAGTGTGAGCCTTTGCCATGGGAGTGTGAGTCTTTGCCATGGGAGTGTGAGTCTTTGCCATTGGAGTGTGAGCCTTTGCGATTGGAGTGTGAGCCTTTGCCATTGGGGTGTGCGTCTTTGCCATTGGAGTGTGAGCCTTTGGCACTAAGAGTGTGAGCCTTCGCCAATGAAGTGTGAGCCTTTGCCATGGGAGTGTGAGTCTTTGCCATGGGACTGTGAGCCTTTGCCATGGGAGTGTGAGTCTTTGCCATTGGAGTGTGAGCCTTTGCGATTGCTGTGTGAGCCTTTGCCATTGGAGTGTTCGTCTTTGCCATTGGAGTGTGAGCCTTTGGCACTAAGAGTGTGAGCCTTCGCCAATGAAGGTTGACCCTTTGCCATGGGAGTGTGAGTCTTTGCCATGGGACTGTGAGCCTTTGCCATGGGAGTGTGAGTCTTTGCCATTGGAGTGTGAGCCTTTGCGATTGGCGTGTGAGCTTTTGCCATTGGAGTGTGCGTCTTTGCCATTGGAGTGTGAGCCTTTGGCACTAAGTGTGTAAGCTTTCGCCAATGAAGTGTGGGTCTTTGCCATTGGAGTGTGGGTCTTTGCCATTGGAGTGTGAGCCTTTGCAATTGGAGTGTGGGTCTTTGCCATTAGAGTGTGAGTCTTTGACATTAAAGTGTGGGGCTTTGCCATTGGAGTGTGAGTCTTTGCCATTGGAGTGTGAGCCTTTGCAATGAGAGTGTGAGTCTTTGGTACTGGGATTGTGAGTCTTTGGTACTGGGATTGTGAGTCTTTGATATTGGGAGTGTGAGTCTTTGGTACTGGGAGTGTGAGTCTTTGCCATGGGAGTGTGAGTCTTTGGAACTGGAACTGGGCGTGTGAGCCTTAGCCATTGGTGTGTGAGCCTTTGGTACTGGGAGTGTGAGTCTTTGCCATGGGAGTGTGAGCCTTTGGTACTGGGAGTGTGAGTCTTTGCCATGGGAGTGTTAGCCTTTGGCACTGAGAGTGTGAGCCTTTGCCATTGGAGTGTGGGTCTTTGCAATGAGAGTGGGGGCGTTTGGTACTGGTAGTGTGAGCCTTTGCCATTAGAGTGTGGGTCTTTGCCATTGGAGTGTGAGCCTTTGGCACTGAGAGTGTGAGCCTTTGCCATTGGAGTGTGGGTCTTTGCAATGAGAGTGGGGGCGTTTGGTACTGGTAGTGTGAGCCTTTGCCATTAGAGTGTGGGTCTTTGCCATTGGAATGTGGGTCTTTGCCATTGGAGTGTGGGTCTTTGTCATTGGAGTGTGAGTCTTTGCCATTGTAGTGTCGATTTTTGCCATTTGAGTTTGAGCCTTTGTCATGGGATTGTGAGCCTTTAATACTGGGAGTGTGAGCCTTTGGAACTGGGAGTAGGAGTGTTTGGAATTTGGATTGTGAGTCTTTGCCATGGGAGTGTGAGTCTTTGGCATTGGGAGTGTGAGTCTTTGCCATTGGAATGTGAGCCTTTGGCACTGAGAGTGTGGGCCTTTGCCATTGGAATGTGGGTCTATCCAATGAGAGTGTGAGCGTTTTGTACTGGGAGTGTGAGCCTTTGCCATTAGAGTGAGAGCCTTTGCAATTGGAATGTGGGTCTTTGCCATTGGAGTGTGGGTCTTTTTCATTGGAGTGTAAGTCTTTGCCATTGGAGTGTGGGTCTTTACCATTGGAGTGTGAGCCTTTGCCATGGGAGTGTGGGTCTTTGCCATGGGATTGTGAGTCTTTGCCATTGGATTGTGAGTCTTTGCCATTGAGAGTGTGAGCCTTTGGCATTGAGAGTGTGAGCCTTTGCCATTGGAGTGTGGGTCTTTACCATTGGAGTGTAAGTCTTTGCCATTAGAGTGGGGGTCTTTGCCATTGGAGTGTGAGCCTTTGTCACTGAGGGTGTGAGCCTTTGTCATGGGAGTGTGAGTCTTTGCCATTGGAGTGTGAGCCTTTGCCATTGGAGTGTGGGTCTTTTTCATTGGAGTGTAAGTCTTTGCCATTGGAGTGTGGGTCTTTACCATTGGAGTGTAAGTCTTTGCCATTAGAGTGGGGGTCTTTGCCATTGGAGTGTGAGCCTTTGTCACTGAGGGTGTGAGCCTTTGCCATTGGAGTGTGAGTCTTTGCCATGGGAGTGTGAGCCTTTGCCATGGGAGTGTGAGCTTTGTCATGGGAGTGTGAGTCTTTGCCATTGGAGTGTGAGCCTTTGCCATTGGAGTGTGAGCCTTTGCCATTGGAGTGTTTGTCTTTGCCATTGGAGTGTGAGCCTTTGCCATTGGAGTGTGAGTCTTTGCCATGGGAGTGTGGGTCTTTGCCATGGGATTGTGAGTCTTTGCCATTGGATTGTGAGTCTTTGCCATTGAGAGTGTGAGCCTTTGGCATTGAGAGTGTGAGCCTTTGCCAATGGAGTGTGGGTCTTTGCCTTTGGAGTGTGAGCCTTTGCCTTTGGAGTGTGGGTCTTTGCCATTGGAGTGTGAGCCTTTGCCATGGGAGTGTGAGTCTTTGCCATTGGAGTGTGAGTCTTTGCCATTGGAGTGTGAGCCTTTGCGATTGGAGTGTGAGCCTTTGCCATTGGGGTGTGCGTCTTTGCCATTGGAGTGTGAGCCTTTGGCACTAAGAGTGTGAGCCTTCGCCAATGAAGTGTGAGCCTTTGCCATGGGAGTGTGAGTCTTTGCCATGGGACTGTGAGCCTTTGCCATGGGAGTGTGAGTCTTTGCCATTGGAGTGTGAGCCTTTGCGATTGGTGTGTGAGCCTTTGCCATTGGAGTGTTCGTCTTTGCCATTGGAGTGTGAGCCTTTGGCACTAAGAGTGTGAGCCTTCGCCAATGAAGGTTGACCCTTTGCCATGGGAGTGTGAGTCTTTGCCATGGGACTGTGAGCCTTTGCCATGGGAGTGTGAGTCTTTGCCATTGGAGTGTGAGCCTTTGCGATTGGCGTGTGAGCCTTTGCCATTGGAGTGTGCGTCTTTGCCATTGGAGTGTGAGCCTTTGGCACTAAGTGTGTAAGCTTTCGCCAATGAAGTGTGGGTCTTTGCCATTGGAGTGTGGGTCTTTGCCATTGGAGTGTGAGCCTTTGCAATTGGAGTGTGGGTCTTTGCCATTAGAGTGTGAGTCTTTGACATTAAAGTGTGGGGCTTTGCCATTGGAGTGTGAGTCTTTGCCATTGGAGTGTGAGCCTTTGCAATGAGAGTGTGAGTCTTTGGTACTGGGATTGTGAGTCTTTGATATTGGGAGTGTGAGTCTTTGGTACTGGGAGTGTGAGTCTTTGCCATGGGAGTGTGAGTCTTTGGAACTGGAACTGGGCGTGTGAGCCTTAGCCATTGGTGTGTGAGCCTTTGGTACTGGGAGTGTGAGTCTTTGCCATGGGAGTGTTAGCCTTTGGCACTGAGAGTGTGAGTCTTTGCAATGGAACTGTGGGTCTTTGGTACAGGGAGTGTGAGTCTTTGGTTTTGGGATTGTGAGTCTTTGGTAGTGGGAGTGTGAGTCTTTGGTACTGAGATGGTGAGTCTTTGGTACTGGCAGTGTGATTCTTTTGTACTGGGAGTGTGAGTCTTTACCAAGGGCGTGTGAGCCCTTGATACTGGGAGTGTGCATTTTTGCCATGGGATTGTAAGCTTTGGTACTGGGATTGTGAGTCTTTGCCATCGGAGTGTGAGCATTTGGTACATGGAGTATGAGTCTTTGTCATAGGAGTGTGAGCCTTTGGCATTTAGGGTGTGAGTCTTTGCCATGGGAGTGTGAGTCTTTGCCATTGGAGTTTGAGTCTTTGCCACGGGAGTGTGAACCTTTGTACTGTGAGTCTGAGTCTTTGATACTGGGAGTGTGAGCCTTTTGGCAATGAGAGTATGAGTCTTTGATACTGGGAGTGTGAGCCTTTACAATTGGAGTGTGGGTCTTTGCCATGGGAGTGGATTTTTTTGCCACGGGAGTGTGAGCCTTTGTCCTGGGAGTCTGAGTCTTTGAAACTGGGAATGTTTGTCTTTGACGTTATAATTATCATGTCCACCAATTCGGAAGACAGGGATGGATCAAGGGAGTGGGTACATCATGCACCCCCCCCCACTATTTAGGTAAAAGAGTAGAATTATTAAAACACATACATGTAAGCTTAACAATACTAAGCTTTCAAAATAAATTTTGTCTTTGATACTGGGAGTGTGAGTCTTGTGGCATGGGAGTGCGAGTCTTTGACAATGGGAGTGTGGGGTTTTTGTCATGAGAGTGTGAGCCTTTGGCAATGGGAGTGGGGGTTTTTGACAATGGGAGTGTGGGTCTTTGCCATGGAAGTGTGGGTCTTTTGGCAATCGGAGTGGCTAGCCTTTGGCAATGAGAGTGTGGGTCATTGACAATGGGAGTGTGGGTTTTGCCACGGGAGTGTGAGTCTTTGACAATGGGGGTGTAGGTCTTTGACAATGGATGTGTGGGTCTTTGCCATGGAAATGTGGGTCTTTGGCAATGGGAGTGTGTGAATTAGCCATGAGAGTGTGGGTCTTTGCCATGAGGGTGTGAGTCTTTGCCATGGGAATGTGTGACTTTGCCATGGTTGTGTGCATCTTTGCCATGGAAGTATGAGTCCTTGAAAATGGGAGTGTGAGTCTTTGCCATTGGATTGTGGGTCTTTGGCAATGGGAGTGTGGGTCTTTGCAATGGGAGTATGGGTCTTTGCCATGGGAATATGGGTCTTTGGCAATGGAAGTGTGGGTCTTTGCCATGGAAGTATGGGTCTTTGTCATGGGAGTATGGGTCTTTGCCATGGGAGTATGGGTCTTTGCCATGGGAGTATGGGTCTTTGTCATGTGAGTATGGGTCTTTGCCATGGGAGTATGGGTCTTTGCCATGTAAGTATGGGTCTTTGCCATGTGAGTATGGGTCTTTGCCATGGGAGTAAGGGTCTTTGCCATGGGAGTATGGGTCTTTGCCATTGGAGTATGTGTCTTTGGCAATGGGAGTGTGGGTCTTTGCCATGGAAGTATGGGTCTTTGCAATGCTAGTGTGGGTCTTTGCAATGGGGGTGTGAGTCTTTGCGAAATGGGAATGTGAGTCTTTGACAATGGTGGTGTGAGTAAACGAAAGTAAAAGAAAATGTAAATATTATCAGAAATAGCAGACGAATTTTACTGTATAGCAGGTCCTTGATATACAGAATTGGGAAAGATTTTCATAAAACCATATTTTGGAAGAAAAAATATAATTCTCTTAAAGTTTAATGAATAATTGTCTTGTAAAGTAAATATATAACTTTTCCTTATGTCAGAGAACTGATATTTCAGCAAAATAAATAAACAAACAAACAATTTTATTGATAAAAAACATCTTAGACAGAATATTGTTTTCTGTTCGTTTTTGAAAGAAACAATTTTTGTTTAATAAATAGTTTGACACGGAAAGCTCAAGTTCAGCGAATACTATATATTTAAAACCCGTTTGTGCTGCCAGGAAATGTAATTTTACTGAATTTAACAAAAGAAATAATGATCGGACACAACACGCGCTTGGCAAATGGTTTAAATGATTTGTCAAATTACTTTGAAACAAATCGTTTTATCGTGTGTGTCCAGAGTTGTTAAATTCAACAAATGGAATCAATTTCTAATCTAGAACGATCAATTAAAACCATGTTAGAATAGCTTGTTGGCAGGACTTACAGTCTGAGCTCCAAGCTTTTATGATTACTTATTTCATTCACCCGGATTTTAAAGAAGAGCTGAGTGCAGAATGTTTCGATAAGGTGGACATTTGTAACAGAAAACACAGAACGGTTTCTTACAACATTGTGTATGATAAGAATTGAAACACTAAATACCTTGCATTAACGGCAATAATTATTTTATGTTTACTTTTCGAAATCTTAATCACAAAGTAGTTTCCTTTTATTTAAAGTTTTCGGTACATCTCTATAACTTAGTTCTTAATTATACTTTTTAAATTATTTAAAAAGTCTTAGTTTATGCGGACACACGATTACACGATTATGCATCATTTGGTAACTGATAATTAAACATATACATATATACATACAATAAAATATATACATAAAAACTTATTGCCATTGGAAAATTTACATAAAAATTGACTAATATATTAATTATATGTCTTGGAATTAGGTGTATATTAAAATTCTACTCGAGAAAACTGTTATGACCGTCAAAAATAAGATTAAAACATAAGCAGCTTACTATAATACTCAATAAATCCATGATATATCACAGCTCTTTTCTGCTTTGGAATGATTTGTTGGACATCGTGTCTTTATATAGACTGACACGGATCACCATAGGGCCTAATGACCAGCAAAACAACCAACAAACAACACTTTTGGACCCTGGCGAATCTCGACTACTTGATGATGTATTATTGCGCTGCTTTGTTTCCATCTTGACTACATGCAACAGTTGTCAATGTTATAAATGGCGCCTTCCTACGGGATACAAGATAATCTCCCAGGAAGCAGTCAAGAATCAAGGGCTGTTCGCGGTTTTTCCCCAGTGACGCCATTGATACGATTAGAGAAGGAATGAAAAGAATGAACGTGTAATTTATTAACCATTGAATTCGGTTACTATGACAAAATAGACATTAATTTATGCACATACGTAGTGTGTGACCACTTTATTATTGTAAGTACTGGCATATGTGAATGCTGATTAATCTCATCATTATTATTGTCGTTATAACTATCATTATTATCACAACGGACAAATGTGACATATGGCGGTAAGTCAAACATATTTCATGAGAGGTATAACAGAGACGAATGACAATTGTATATTGCTTTGTTCTCGGATATTACAGCTGGAGCAAATAGAAAGAGTGAGAAATCATGTATCTACGTCGTTTAAAAATAGCCTTATATGTGTAACATAAAAGAGGTAAATTAAAGAAGGTAAAACAGAGAGGGTTATTTTATGTCAACCAATTCAGAAGACAGGGATGAATCAAGAGAGGGTGGTTGCGTTATGCATCCCCCAACCAACCAAGTAAAAGAGTAGAGTTGTGAAATCACATACATGTTAGCTTAACATATTAAGCTTCAAAATAAATTTTGTCTGTTGACTGCTTAAGTCGAAGTTAGGGTCCCTTACTGTGTATATACATCTAGTATTTACTGCGATAAAGTTGAATGGATCTAGATTCATATCAGCCCTACCCCCCCCCCCCCCCAACATTTTCTGGATCCGCCCCTGTCAGCAGACATTTAAAGGTGTTATCCGGGGGTTTGTCTATACCAAGTACATGTAACACTATCTTATGTTGCGTTGTGGAATTGGGGCATAAGCACGATAGTGATTTCTGGTAAAACTTGATATCGAAGCCATGACTGATTACCCGGATGAGATGCGGTGCGGCGGTGGTTCTAAAGATACTGGGGTCTTACTCCAACAGCAATTAGCTGGACGTCGCCAATTATGACTATCAATGTGTCGATGCGATGTAACAAAATAACAACAACAAACAAATACGATTGTAATGTAAAACATATTTTATAAAGTAGTGATTTTTAGCGAGTGTGTTAACTTTTAATATAAAGACACGTTAATGATGTGGCACAAGTAAAAGGCGACGCTGGTTTATCCAAAACTGAGGCTTTATTCAAAGTCAGCTGTCATTTGCCATGGTTTCGAATGAAAGAGAGTAGAGTGTTTCAGCTTTTCAACGTGTAGACGTCGGTTAAGTAATCACCAAGGATGAGATTTCGGAGAAAAACGTATGGTTTTATACGTTAACAAGGCTGCCACGTCTCTAGAAACATATTTAGTTTTTTTATGCCAGAAGAATTGATGATTTAAACAAGAATGAGACTTTTACGATTTAAAGAGGTTTTTGTTACATCACACCACACAGTTATGGCGATACTGGCGCCGCCCAGCTAATGATTGGTAGTGGAAGACCCCAGACATATGTCTGGGTAGAACCACCAGCGCAGCCCTTGTCAGCTGGGGAAGACCTTCCCACATAAAAATCTAAGCTTCCACTGGGACTAAAACCGATGCGGTGACGGGCTGAGGAGTTACAAGTTGGCGACTCTAACCACTACAGTTTTTTTTAATAAAATAGATTGCCAGTGGCGGTTTACACGTGCCCAGAATTTCAACACACAATTAATTTTAGTGAAGGGATTAAATGTTTGAAAATGACACTAGAATTTGTACAGCTTCCTTTAGCATGGCTTGCACAACAAAGGTCAATAATACACATGTACTAAAATACATTTCATTTGATTGAAAACTACAGTTGTCTTGTGTGACCTAGATAAATACATTTTTACCAGAAGGGCAACAATAAAAAGACATTGTTTATTATAACAACACCATTTTTAATTATTCAAGTTGGTAAATAAAAAAATGCAGCAAAAAGTCCTTCGTGGCTGTTCTATATTTTTAAAATGGAAAAAATGCTGATGAGATGAAATAAAAATAGAGAAACGCTAATGCATGTACTTTATTACATTAAAATGTTGACAATATAAACCATTCAAACATGGGTTTAGTAGTATACATGATGGGGGTTCTGGCCCAGTTATCTTTTTAGACCCCTTTTCCCGATCTATCCGGATGTCGGAGTTTCTACCCAACACGAAAGGGGCCGCCGGGCTGGTTCTATCCCATTACCATTTTAAAACGTGAAAAGGTTAAACACTTATTAAACGGCTATCTGCCGTTTAACAAGTTTTAAACCTTTATCAGCTGGTAAAACATGTCGTCTGCGAAACACTGATGCTGTAAAAAGGTAGATTGTGTACCCACCCTATCTGGAGAATGGGATTTTCAAACAGCCTCAGGACTAACTGAGTGCAATGCATATAACGTACATCTTCAATTAGAGACACACGAACATAGAGTATATGCATGCGCTATGCTGAAAGGAAACAACGCGTGTAAGTGGTTAGTTCTAGGGGTCACAACCCACTATGACAAGAGTTGCTTAGGAGAATACGTGGAATTCATTTGGCTCTCATACGTCGCGGAGGTCGTTTGAATAGACCATGCACAAATTGTGGGGATGGTGTCAATACAAACTACAGCTATACTTCCAATGTGGGTATAGGAGAAAGTGGGATCACAATCGTAGAGAGCTACAGAAGGAAATAAATCGACTAAACAGAATACAAATTTCTGATTAGAGACATATATGGTGACATCATATATATCTATAGAAATATAGCTACACATGGCGACACACACAGAAAAGGCTTGAAAGAAGAGTTTCAGAGATAGAGAGACTGGAGAGTGGCCTTCATATCCGAGGTCAATGGTGTCTCTGCAAGAGCAGCGTGAGAGTCTTGATGTCATTATCCTAGCCCGAGGTGTAATTCTCGATGAACTCATTCCGGACGGGCTGTCTGAGCCAATAGCTCCAAGCAGTCCTACACCAGTGAAACCACCCAGGGAAGCAAAGATAAGAAAACTTAAGGTTATCCTGGAAGAGTTTAATCCACTTACCAAGAAGCTGAGAACTACTGCGGACTATCAGGAAGAGATTCTATATCTATTCGTGCCCAGAGAAGATGATCTCTCATTCCACAAAACTCGCTGGGCGCTCGGGAGCTATCTCCGAGCAAGGCAGATGGATGTGCCGAAAAGACATGCAGATCCTAGGGCTTTCCTTGAGGAAGTAGAGCCTATCATCCAGGCCAAGCTTGTAGAAGAGATAAAAGCTCTTAAAGGCGTTAAGTTCCAGCTAGCTCTCAAGGTTCAGCTTCGGAAGGATAACCTAGACGGTAGTGAAGAGTACACGGACCCCAGGCTGCGTCCTAAGCAGGAGGTTGTTCTGCAGGAAAGTGAAATCAAGGGGAGCCTTAATCAAGCTTTCCAGACCACTGACCACAATACAGAGGAGCAGCCCATAAGGCTTGTAACCTAAAGCTGAGGTTTAACCCAAAGACAACCACTATACCAGTGGTCTTTCAGTGATCTTTAACATACGAGGCTACGATTCTCTCCTAATCATGCAGGCCATTTCTAAAGTAGAGAGGAAGATCACGGTAATCCCGAACAACACCGAGTGGTACATCAGCATGACCCTCGGCAGGCTCTGGTTCATCGACAGCGCTCAATTCCTGCTAGCCTCCCTGGATAGCCTCGTCGCGGCCAACATACCGGAAGCTTTCAAGATAACCCGAAAACACCAGCCCGAATGCAAGCTCCTGTTTCGGAAAAGGGATTACCCCTACGAGTACATGAATACGTGGAGCCGTTTCGAAGAAACCTCTCTACCACCGATTGCATCCTTCTATAGTAAACTATCCTGTTCCGGATTTCCGAGGAGGATTACGCCCACGCTGAAAATGGGCGACATACAATTGCCAGAATTTGGGTAACTCACACGACCTCTACAACGAAACGGACGTTCTCCTCCTGGCCGACGTGTTTGAAGCTTTCCGGACAACCTGCCTGAAACTGTAGAGATTTAATCCAGACCATTATTACACTAGTCCAGAGGATCCAAGAAACAATAGAGAAGTGGATCCAAAGAAGGTCTTTCTGGGTTGTCGATCAGGTATGGACTCTTTGGCTAGATATTGCCAGGTACTGGCCACTTAGAGGTGAATCTTACATCCCACTTCCAAAAGAGGTTCAAAACAAGAAGGCCTTGTAAACGTGCAAAACAAGGACGGCGCCTGTTTGCGCTGGTCATGCCGGGCAGCGAATCATTCCGAAAGGCCCGGTAAAAGGCTTCCGACGAACCGTATCGTGTGGTAAGAATAATAGATCGGCCTGGTGCACTTCGTTCGGTACTAAAACGTCGAACTTGGGCCTCGGTATGTGGCGCGGAGCAGGGAAGTAGATATGCCTGCTTTTTAAGGAAGTCCCGGGTCTTGGCCCGAGAAACCCTAGCCGCAGCCGCCAGTTTTTGAATCGCCGTTATCCCTTTCCAGTAGCCCCTGGGGCTGTAGTATAGTCTTGCCAGCTTCTGATCCATGGATGTACTCCAATAGCGTGAGCAACCTCTAACACGCAGAAGCCACATGCTCGGGTAGCTGCCAAGTTGTCGCCCAGAGGTTAGTCGGGCCTGCTAGCACCCTATCTGCGAAACGCATCATATTCCTTTCATCCTTCCGCCAGCTATCGAGTGAATTATGTGCGACATCGATCATAGTGGAAGCTACGGTCCCAGGAACTTTGTGCCATTGAGCGGCGTAGCCCACTTCCAGCATCTTAGTAAACTGTTCCTCAGAAAGACCCATGAAGGTTGTGTATATAAGGGGCGGAAAAAGAAGCGGAGACATTAATTAATCTGCTTTTCTAAGTAGTAACTCGCGACCTCGGCCACTCCGAGCGCTAATACGATAAATCAAATCTCTCTAGCTTGCTTGGTCGTCAGACAAATGGTAGAAGTCAGTCAGCTGGGCCTCGGGCCCAAAGTGGTCAAACTTTTTGTTTGGCATGACCAGAGCATACTCCTGAATGGCAGAGTACCCAACGGATGACGGGCTAAATTTTGACGTAATCGACGTCCCAACATCAATCTCTCAAATCCCCGAGTTCGAGCGGCAAAACAACTTGGCTGTCAACGTGTTTGGCTGGGACAAGGGGGTTATTGTACACCACCTAAGCAGACTGCAAGAAGACAAGCCCAGGATCATCTCTTGTTTGTTGAGAAGGCCGGCAAGTTTCACTACACCTGGATGAAAAGTCTAAACCGTCTGTTGTATTCGGAGAGCAAGCATAAGGGGAAGACACACTTCTGCGAGCGTTATCTATACGGTTATTCCAGGGAAGACCTGTTAGAAGCTCACAAGCCAGAGTGCCGGGGTATCGGCCAAACGGCTGTAAGTGTGGAGATGACCGAAGTGGGTAAAAATAAGCTTACCAGAACTATCACAACCAGCTCCCGGCACCTTATATCATCTACGCCGACTTTGAGGCGCTCGCCGTCAAGGTTGAGGGCCCAGGGCTTGACCCAACAAAGAGTAACACTCAATAAGAGCAACTCCACGAGGCTTGCAGTTATTGCTACATCGTGGTGCGATATGATGGTCACACAGAGCCGCCAGTTGAATACCGGGGTCCCAATGCGGCAGAACACTTCTGAAAGGCCGTTCAGGAAAAGAAGTGCAGTATCGAGGAAATGGTGGCTCCCCCAAAGGGCATGAACATGGCACAAGCTGACTGGCAAGCCTACAATGCCGCTACTAACTGCCATGTATGTGAAAAGCCACTTGAAACAGAACGAGTCCGCGACCATTGCAACAATACAGAGGAGCAGCCCATAAGGCTTGTAACCTAAAGCTGAGGTTTAACCCAAAGACAACCACTATACCAGTGGTCTTTCAGTGATCTTTAACATACGAGGCTACGATTCTCTCCTAATCATGCAGGCCAATTCTAAAGTAGAGAGGAAGATCACGGTAATCCCGAACAACACCGAGTAGTACATCAGCATGACCCTCGGCAGGCTCTGATTCATCGACAGCGCTCAATTCCTGCTGGCCTCCCTGGATAGCCTCGTCGCGGCCAACATACCGGAAGCTTTCAAGATAACCCGATAACACAAACCCGAATGCAAGCTCCTGTTTCGGAAAAGGGATTACCCCTACGAGTACATGGATACGTGGAGCCGTTTCGAAGAAACCTCTCTACCGCCGATTGCATCCTTCTATAGTAAACTACCTTGTTCCGGATTTCCGAGGAGGATTACGCCCACGCTGAAAATGGGCGACCTACAATTGCCAGAATTTGGGCGACTCACACGACCTCTACAACGAAACGGACGTTCTCCTCCTGGCCGACGTGTTTGAAGCTTTCCGGACAACCTGCCTGATACAGTAGAGATTGGATCCAGACCATTATTACACTAGTCCAGGACTTTCCTGGGACGCTCTCCTGAAGATGACTGGCGTGAGCCTCGAGCTTCTCACCGATTACGACCAATTTCTGTTCATCTAAAAGGGAATGCGGGGCGGAATCTCCATAGTTTCCAAAAGGTTTACTAAGTCACCTATTTATCTCCAATACAGGCCACAAAGAATCCTTGTCACCGTCTGGCATACCGCTTGGATTAATGCTTCTCAACACTTGAGCACCCCATCGGGGGTAATTGGGTGTCTGGGGGCACCACGAGGAGTTCCTCGCGCACAGGTCCATCCATTTGGTAATAGAGGACGTCAGGCTTAATAACAGAGCGCCCTATCCGGAAGACCTCAAGGGACCAAACGGGGTCTGTCGCATGTCGGCGGCCGCCCTCCAGTTCGCCGGCCTCGTAGAGGTAGCGGACACCGGCAACGGAGGGGAGCTTTTGCTCTTTGAGGCCAACCAAACGGCCTGGAACAACCGAAGATGGCTTTTGTTTCACGGATTGGGCCTTGATGGCGTCCACTGGCCGTTTACCGATAAGCCCGGTCACTTCTCCGTTCAAGACAGTTAAAATCGAGGGCAGCCTACCAACCCAATCTGTGACCGCTGGCCCTCTGGCAGTCGCATTTCGAACGCATACTGGTGCCGAACAGGCGTTCAACAAATGTCCGGTTGAACCACTCTACAATGCCCTGATCATGGTGGATGTTTACACGGCCGCGCCTGACCTCAACCCCGTGCTTAGCCAAAAGCTGGGACACAGAGCTCATTGAGTCCCGCCCAGAATCGACTTGAAGCAGATTCGGCCATCGCAGCCAGCCCCCCCCCCCCCCCCCCCCCCCCCTTGTAGATCCGCTCGAGAGTAGCAGCGACCTCTTACGCCTTCATCGTAGTAAGCGGTTCAGCGGCTTTGAACCTGCTGGCCACATCGACAACAGTCAGGGCATACATATATGTCTTCCGACGAACCGTATCGTGTGGTAAGAATAATAGATCGGCCTGGTGCACTTCGTTCGGTACTAAAACGTCGAACTTGGGCCTCGGTATGTGGCGCGGAGCAGGGAAGTAGATATGCCTGCTTTTTAAGGAAGTCCCGGGTCTTGGCCCGAGAAACCCTAGCCGCAGCCGCCAGTTTTTGAATCGCCGTTATCCCTTTCCAGTAGCCCCTGGGGCTGTAGTATAGTCTTGCCAGCTTCTGATCCATGGATGTACTCCAATAGCGTGAGCAACCTCTAACACGCAGAAGCCACATGCTCGGGTAGCTGCCAAGTTGTCGCCCAGAGGTTAGTCGGGCCTGCTAGCACCCTATCTGCGAAACGCATCATATTCCTTTCATCCTTCCGCCAGCTATCGAGTGAATTATGTGCGACATCGATCATAGTGGAAGCTACGGTCCCAGGAACTTTGTGCCATTGAGCGGCGTAGCCCACTTCCAGCATCTTAGTAAACTGTTCCTCGGAAAGACCCATGAAGGTTGTGTATATAAGGGGCGGAAAAAGAAGCGGAGACATTAATTAATCTGCTTTTCTAAGTAGTAACTCGCGACCTCGGCCACTCCGAGCGCTAATACGATAAATCAAATCTCTCTAGATTGCTTGGTCGTCAGACAAATGGTAGAAGTCAGTCAGCTGGGCCTCGGGCCCAAAGTGGTCAAACTTTTTGTTTGGCATGACCAGAGCATACTCCTGAATG
This sequence comes from Sinonovacula constricta, assembly GCA_007844125.1. Lineage (NCBI taxonomy): Eukaryota > Metazoa > Mollusca > Bivalvia > Cardiida > Solecurtidae > Sinonovacula > Sinonovacula constricta. Next base: position 35,260,218 of record CM017569.1, read on the forward strand.
GCAGAGTACCCAACGGATGACGGGCTAAACTTTGAGGTAATCGACGTCCCAACATCAATCTCTCAAATCCCCGAGTTCGAGCGGCAAAACAACTTGGCTGTCAACGTGTTTGGCTGGGACAAGGGGGTTATTGTACACCACCTAAGCAGACTGCAAGAAGACAAGCCCAGGATCATCTCTTGTTTGTTGAGAAGGCCGGCAAGTTTCACTACACCTGGATGAAAAGTCTAAACCGTCTGTTGTATTCGGAGAGCAAGCATAAGGGGAAGACACACTTCTGCGAGCGTTATCTATACGGTTATTCCAGGGAAGACCTGTTAGAAGCTCACAAGCCAGAGTGCCGGGGTATCGGCCAAACGGCTGTTAGTGTATATAAGGGGCGGAAAAAGAAGCGGAGACATTAATTAATCTGCTTTTCTAAGTAGTAACTCGCGACCTCGGCCACTCCGAGTGCTAATACGATAAATCAAATCTCTCTAGCTTGCTTGGTCGTCAGACAAATGGTAGAAGTCAGTCAGCTGGGCCTCGGGCCCAAAGTGGTCAAACTTTTTGTTTGGCATGACCAGAGCATACTCCTGAATGGCAGAGTCTACTTCCTGGAAGGTTTGGACGGCGTGTCCTTGCCGGCGAAGAACGTCCTGAATGAAATCGATACATTGTGTGCTTTTTGGGGCCCAAGCGGCCTGAGCTGCCTTAAGCTGTGCTTCGGCGAGGTCATGGCGTCGACGTTTTTCTTCGATGTCTGAGTCCTTAAATAGGCTCAACAGATAATTTCTTCCGGTGCCGTTTTATTCCACCCGCCATAAGTTTTCTGACCTCGTCCCATACCTGCTAAGGGTGCATGTCTTGAGCATGGAGCTGGTTCGGGATGTCCCCGAAAGCGGATTGAAAGAAGGTCATGTGACTCTCCAAGAGTTCGAAATCGAGTGGGATGGTGAAACGGTTTGTCGTAAGCATTGGCGATAGCGGTTTCCTTTGCTTGAGCAGTCTTGTTTCCAGCATCGAGTCTTATTCGAATTTTTCGTTTTCCAGAAGTCCCTGCAACATTCGAACATATCACTGTTGTCGAGACCTCGTTCCCGGAAATCTTAATCGTGGTCGCCCGACCCAAAATATTAACCACTGAGCGATCATCATCTGTTGAGACGAACTTGATTTGGAAAGCTAAACGGGTTATTCCTGGAACAACATCGTTGGTACCGAGATTCGGAAACCTCACTAAGAGCTGCTGATTCTGATCGATTGTGGATGGGTTGTTTGTGATCACAACCGAATGGCGGATGCCCTTGGCCCCTCGGGTTCTCTCAGGCGCCCGTGCGGATTGAGCTTTTCGACTGTAAGCGCTTTGAAACATCTTGCATTGAACCTAGCTGCCCATGTCTTCAATGTCTGACAGGGCATCCCGCTGCAAGACTTCGGTGGCCAGCTGGCGCCGTTGGATTCGGCCACGGACGATACTGCAACTACCTCGCTCTCCTCTGAATTAGTTACTGGAACCGTTGATGAATTTTAATAATGGTCAGCTACGCCCGAGGGCCCACCCAGATATTAATCTGGTCAACAGAAGTACTGGAAGACCCCTAACGTTATCCACTATAACAACAAGGGCAGGCGGTCGGGTCATTGTCCGGGATGAACTCGGGTTCTATGACTGGGGGCTCCGCAATAGGACTCCTGCTCTACCCGCCGAAACCGTCACCTAAATACAGTGGACTGACAGAGAACTGGACAAAGTGATGCACGCTAGTGCTGGCAGAAACATCGAGGAGGCAGATTTCGACAGAGCAGCCTCCGCCCTTTCTGAAATGGAGGAGACCTCGTTAAAAACAATTGAAGCCCCACCACTGAGTACATCGGGCTTGGACGGTTCCGAGCTAATGATGCCGTTCCGGGAACTCAAAGGTTTCGACAAGGTCATGCAAACCCAACAAGAAGAACTTGTAAAAAACCTTGCCAGACTCTCTGACATCGACAGGCATCTTAATCGGGAGAATGGAAAACTAAGAGAGACAGATGACCCCGAGAGAAATAAGAAACCTCGAGGATGAACGGACAGCACGGCTCGAGGCGGCTTAACAGCCGTTCCTGCAGGAAGACACCACGCTGGCTGAGCGGAAGAAGACTCTCTTCCGAGAGCAAGGGATCACCGGCGTATTCATTCTCACAGCAATCGGGACGACCATCAGCAGGCTCGTCCTAGCACTAACCGGTGGCGTCGCCCCCTCTTCCCTTGGCCCCGACCCAACCAGGTAAGGGTGGCATTTAAGAGTGGGTTAAAAAAAAGCTAAAGGCCCTTGGTACTCTACTCGTAAAACTAGCGGAGAAGGCCGCCGCTGCAATTTCCGGTGTCATTGGCAGCGTGGTTTCATGGCTGTTGTCGACCGCAGGCAAGGCAGTCGAATGGCTTGCTAAACACACTTGGGCTGTACTTCTCGCAATTGGGGTCCGTTACTGGTTGCATCCCAAGAGTGGCTAGCGAAGCACAAGCCAAAGGGCAATTAGCCCTACGGCAGTGCCACCCACAACCAGAGCCTTCTTTTTCTCGGAGTGTGCTCGTGCAGTGGATACAGCTTTACTGCTTTTGGTGCCTCTTGGCGCAGCAGCTGCCGCTTCACTGCTGCCAGGCGGTTTTGCTGCCGGCGGGTCCACCTGTGGCAGCCCTGCGATTTTACCGTCATGAAAGCTGTCATGTACCTGAGGCTGCGCCAAAGAAGAGTTGACCCCCACTACACCGATTAGGAGGTCGACTGGAGCCTTTATTATTTTGTTGTTGTAGCCCACGATGCCAGGATTGATGTTTAGGGGCATGTCACTCGGAACCATGTACAATCCTGTTCCGAAAACCACGTTGAGCTCGCTTTCGGCGTACTGCAGAACGCTTTGGTAACGGGTGATAGCGGCCTGGATGTCAACCGGAGAGTTGATCGCATCCTCCACTAGGGCTAGGAACTGCTTTTGTTCCTCGAAGCCGCCTGCGATCAGGGACTTGGTTTTGGCCTGGGCCCGAGAAGAGCCCACACGTAGGTCCGGATCGAGTCATTGATCCGCTCCATGCTGGCCTGAGTGAAGCCTTTCGAGACACGAACGTGCTCCAAGAGCCATCAACTCCTGGATCTTGCTCGATGAACTAAATGTGGGCCTTTTATAGACCGACAGTCGCAAGACGAAACCCCGCAATGACGACCTCCAGAGACCTCCGACACGAACGTCATGTTCTCGGGGTCTAGGCTTCCGGCGTTCTTGCTGGCGACATTTTTTCTCGCTGTCGTGTCGGAATCTGTCTGGGTCCACGCAAGTGCCCTCTGGTGTGGACGTCCCCTAAGCCGCCGCTATTGGGGTACTTTTTTGTCGTCAGTCTGTCCGGGGGTCGACCCCGAATTCCTGGCAAAGCCATTCATACGCTCTCCTGTTGTAAGTGTTGTTCACGGGATCCCAGGACGAATCCTGGGGGAGGGCGCATTTCATTTCCGTTAGAATGCGACGGATGGTGTAGTAGACATTGAAGAGGTAGACAGACTGAATGACGGGGGTGGCACATCACTCTGGTCCGTTCAGGTGGTCGTTGAATAAGACCCCGCAGCCTGTCGTTGCGCCCTACACGGCGAAGTTCAGCTGGTTCTGCCAGAACTTCATCGGGCTATTGGTCCAATCTTGAACTGTGGCTTCTGTTTTGATCTTGGGCAGTCGGTATTGTTACCAGATATCGGGCAGGCTGGCGGAGAAGAACTGGTTGGGGCCTGCCGTGATCTTTAGCATGGACAGGTTTCTGGCGTTAGGTTCCGTAGATATCCCCGGCTTTATACTTTACGCCACTATTGAAGGTAATGGCCTCCATGAAGATTGTCTATGCAAAATGTTTCAAACGATCGCCGATATCACTACAGAACCGACCTGTCTTCAACAGCCCATAGACAAACATTATTAACACCGAGTATATAACCACATCCATGGCGAGAACATTTGCACGCCCGGGCATGTGGACCTTTCAGCAGCTGCAAGAATACCTCCGAGCCAGCGTCCCACTCCGCTGCCTAACCCTAAGGCTTGATGAAACTATCGGAATACTCGATCTCGATGTTCATTCTTCGCTAGGGCTAGTTCGAATCTCGGAAGGATTGCTGGAGCTTAAAGGTTTCGAACAGACCAGTCGTTCCTTTCCAATAGGCGAAGTACCCAAGGGTACCGTCCTATAAATTTCAGCCCGCACAGGTTGTTGTTTATCAACCTAGAAGAGACGAACACCGCCAAGAACTCCTTGAACTGGGCCCCCAGTAGTCTGCTCGCTGTTGTTGCTGTAGGTGGCTGGTCGTACGGGAAGACCAAATCATCCGTATTCCCTAATCCCGAGTTCAAGCTCCTGATACAGGAGACAATCTCTGAGCTCACAATCTCTGTTAAAGACGAGCGTGGTAACAAAATAGGCAACCACGGTTTGCCAGTGAGTGTCGTCCTTGAGTTGAAATATCCTTGGTGGGCGTGGTGGAGGGTGGAAACCCAGTGCAGACTACGCTACTCGGGCTTACGTCGATGCGGTTGCTTCGCTACAGATCTGTCCCACTATATAAAAAGGATAAGGATGGTGATGTAGACCTAATGGGGCGGGGGTGGGGGAGGGTCGTATCATGAACCTCTGCGACATTGTACTACCTAAGGATGCGGTTTCGGATAGAGTGGTCGAGGCAGGGTGGAGGTTCTTAAAGGGAGAAGTCATCCTGAAGAACGGTGACATGGCTATAGAAATCACCTTAATCTTAACAATCACCGGATAGTAAATTTGGACCTTCCACTTCATTTGAATGATGCTGCAAACAAAAATACGTTAACGGGCAAATTCCTAAGTCCGTAATTACCATTATAGCGGAAGAGCGCGGGCCCTTGGGAGGCGGCGAATTTCAATGGTCGTTCGGATCAACCTCGGATGGTAATAGCCTTAGTAAAGGGGGCTACGTCATGAGAAAAAAAAAGGAAAGATACTAGCTGTGTCTTTGTTAGCAGCTCAACGTAATGGAAACTCGGATAAGATGGCTAGTGTGGTCGTTACAGTAGGTGGAAAGTTTCAAGACGATTACGAAATAACTAAGAATCCAGGCTATTATTCCATTGAAAAAACCTTCCAACAACCACTAGAAGTGGACGCGGGAATCGACTCGGAATAATGCTTCGGGAGTGGTTGCACTGCTAATTGAACTAGAGATGTGAGGGGGTAAACATCGAACCGAGACATGAAAGACGGAGTGATTCCAACAGCTCCATCAATATATCCTACCCTTTCAACTGAAGGTGATGGGCATGCTTACTGTCTACAGCAGATAACCAGATTCCAGGCAGAGTTAATAAGAGATGCCAAAAACGGGCAAACCTCGGCAAGAAATAAAAGAGGGTGTTGAATTCCGTAGATGGCGCCGATGCTGCTTTGGCGGCCGTTAGCGCTGGGCTTGGAAACGGAGGTGTATTTCTCATATCAACGGTCGTAGCTTTTCCGATCGCTGTAGGGCTCACGATTGGGTCTCTTGGTTGCGCGGGTCTCTCTGTTATTGGCAAAATGGCTGGGAGGCGGCTATCCAATAAAATAGTTAAGCATCGGCGCATCGAGGCGATGGCCCGAGCAAAGCTGAATACCATCTACGACATCGTGAGCAAAACCCTGGCATACGGGAATATTTCCGACGTCGAGTGCAGGCTTGTTCTAGATGAGCCCCAGAAGTTAGAAGACCTGAAATGGAAGGTCCGTGCCGAAAAGGCACCTCAGGAAATAATGTAGGAACTTCGAAAAATAAATACTAGAAGAAGGTCGCAAAGAAGAGCTAGTGGAGCTTTCCAAAAAGTTGGATACTCACTCTCTCTAAGCCGCGTGTGTAGTACACACTGTGACCCAACTCTAGCCTACCAGGAATAGATTTCCCTCCCTCCGGAGTTGCGCTCAATCTACCTCTACCTCCCGAGCTGGAAAGCGACTAAGGTTAACGAGGAAACGTGGCAAAAAATATGTTCCGTGGTTACGGAACTTCAGTAAGCCCCGGCTCTACTTTTTAGGCTGCTGGGCTTACTGTCACTTCGTCTGGGATGCCCGGGACTTCGTAGACTGGGTCTTCATAAAGTTCGTAGTCGTTTTCTCCATCAGGCTCCTCTTCATCCTCTTCATGCCTGCTCTGGTGCTCACTCGGGCTCAATAGCTGATAGCCTCTCAGCCAGTCTACAAGTCCCTCAAGCGCCACCTCCCCTGGTTGTTCCCCCGGTTGATGTGTGAGTTCGGGCACAGCTGCCATCCAGTTACACAGTTCAGCCACCACTGCTTCCACTCTCCATTATCTCCCATCATATCCGCCGCATACATGGCGGCTGGTAACTGGAATCTGTAGCAGTAAAGCTGTGGCTCGGTCACAAGTACTGATCTGCATGTGGTCTGGTACACTGCCTCCCTTAATTGATTGGACATCACATCGTGTGGGGCGAAGTAGTAAATTGCCTCGGTCGCATCTATTTTCTCAAAGGTAGGAGTTGGGTACCAGGCGGTGTATGACCTGAGTGTCTTGTCACCAGTTACCCGAGCCCAAGAGTCCACCCACGTCTCGAATATCTCGACCATACAGACATGTTCTGAATCATGCAGACACATTCTGAACATTAGAGACACATCGACCCTTTACATGTTCTTCCACTCAAAGTCGGTGTACTTTTACTGATCCAGTGCCACATATTTTATATTTTTCGCACTTGCATATATCTGTTGATTTAATCAGGGCACATATATTTTGGGAGATTTTTTATTTCCAATTAAAACAGAAAAACAACAACATGAAGTGAATAATTTATGAAAAATGATCTAGCATATACACCTTAACAGTCAAAATTTAAATAACAAAGCATATACATATTTATTGTCTTTTTACAAGTACAAGGTGTGGTTAATATCTGAATATCTGACAAATGGTTTAAACTTACTGTCATTATTTAAATGTGGAGTTATAAAACTTTTTAACTGTACCTGCACACCAAATGATTTCCAAATACAGCATACATATGTGCCTTACCTTTATTTTGATTAAATTCTTTGCAGCTTAAAATGGTTACATAGACTGGCAATTTTAAAACTGCTGTAATATTAAAGTTGGTATCCAGCAGTTTGGACCAAAATTTATTTTCTCAAATAACCAAATAAATTATTGTTACCTGAGAAAATTCTTCAAAATACTGTTGATTGATGTCCTAGATATGAGTGAAGAGGCATAAATCACTATCGTTATTGCAAACAGGTGTTTCCTATCCAACCCTCTCTGCAGAGATAGCTATTTTTAATCTCAGAAATCCATGTGACCACTTACTTTTGATATCACTTACCTAGTGATCCGGGTAATTCACACTGATGTCAATACATATTTTTAGCAGAGACCATTATCAAACTTTTTTATATAGTTGAAAAGAATACACATTCATAGAGATTTGTTTATGATTAGTTCTGCCTAACAATTCAGTTAGTATTCAAAATCGCATTAATTAAGACTTAACTATGGCTAAATACAACAATTATGCCTCAATTCACCAAAGCAGTGGTTCGATAGTTGATATAGGCAAATTGTTGGATACCGTCTTTAACTTGGGGGATAGGATAGATAGTTATAAAATAATGTGCCAGTAATGTGCATAATATCAAAAATATTTTTTCAGAAACATGTACAGAACACAGTACTATGTATATAACATCCTGTCAGACCAGCTGACATAACTCAAGGAAATGTGATAGATCTATCTATATACACAATGTATATAAATATATATCTGCATTTAATATATACATATCATTTTTAGTGGTTAACATGCCACAGCATATATTTTCTTGTACAATTTCTGACTAGATCTGGTAGACTGCTACAGATGAAGGGAACAATTTCCTGCACAAAATCTTGTTTTTGCCTCCAAGGTCTACATGTAGACTGATGAAGTAGGACTACCTACTTGAGCTCAGCTGCCAATTTAATATTTAGACTGCCCAACATATATTCTTGGGCCTATATCTCCTCCAAACCCTGAACTAATGCAGTTTGGTTAAATCACTTCAAACAATGAACAAACATATTACTATGGTCACTACTTCTTATGTCCACATGCTGTCTTTTAATTATATAGTATATAAGTTGGGAAAATCATAGGCACCACAATGCTTTTAGACACTATAAGTTCAAAATCCTAGTCTATCTTGAAACAGGGCATGTGGGAACATATGTCAAGTGTACAGGACATTACATGACATGAGGTACGTCAGTCGTAACCAATATGCTGATTGGCTCAATAGTGACAATGTTGTTAAAATTTATATAAAATGGAGATCAAGTGGCTCTCTGTATCTTCTACCTACGCAAAACTGTGAGCAAGTTGCTTTAAAAAACCTAAAAACTGATATAACTCTACACTGTGAAATTGTTTTCAAAAAGGAAAATTGGTTTATGCAATTAATTCTCTTTCTTCTATCTTTGTGGTCTAATCATACTATAATTTACTCATTTATAAAATGGGAAAGTGCAACAATAAATAAGGCAACAACTCACAAAGCATTTTAAATGGCACTTACACAGAATTTCTGGTAAACTAACATGTTTATTTTTATTACAATTATTTAAATATTTTCCCTTTCCATAAATAAACCGTTGAAATAAAGTAAATGGTGGATCTAGCCTGCTTTAACCTTATACAACATGTATTTAGTAAGACACAAGTTAGGCATTATACAATTTTAAGATGCATCTGATTGTAGCCTGTACAAGTCCAAAATCATCAAATGTAGATATGGGCTCAAAGAAAAATATTACCCAGTACTTGGTCTGCTTTAAGAGTCAGAGCTGGAAAAATATGGTGGCCTGATGTCTCGGACAAGTCAAAATGTAGTTTCAGGCTACTGATCATTACATTAGTTCCAGAAAAGTCATAAATCAGCAGTCTGACAAGTGATAAACAGCGGTTTCTAATTAGTGATGAAGACAATCGATTTCATGCCAAAAGCACATAAAGGCAGTACATGTACAATGTACTCACCTGTCCAAAACAGCCAACCACGATGCATGATACATAAATGCTTCTAGACAAAAAATATAATTACAACTTGCTGTTTGTTAATTGAAAACAACGCAAATTTTCGGACAAATAATTTTTGTTCAGGTTTCTAGTCCAGGACCAGTCATTGAAAGAAACAATTTCCAGCTCTGCCAGTGTAATAATTTACTTTCTTATTTAGTTTTGCTTGCAACTGAATCTAAAATCTTAAAAACCTTACAAAACTCTTTTAATAATAAATAGAATAAAAATAAATAATATAATAAAAAATGCAATTTTAGTGTGTTAATGTAAATTCGTAACACAATTCATCATTATTGTCATGGGGCAATGTCTATAATGAATATAAGCAACATTATTTTTTCTCACTTGAAGTTTAAACCTTTGTTTCATTTTGGGGAAAATTTCTAAGATTAAGGGAAACTCTTTGGTTTTGTGACAAGGACAAAATTATCTTCTTTTTTTATGCCATTTATGGAAATGTTATATTTATAGTTTGAACAATTATCTAATATTTGTTATGAATACACCTTTTTGTGTGGTAATAATTAGTGGAGGCCTGTTTATTTATAGATGATAGGGAAACAAGTTCTTTCAACTTAGATTAATCTCTCTCGATTGCCTGCTTCCTGAGTAGAACCAGTACTCAGGTACTGAGTACCTGGAGCAATGTGTAGTAAATGGTCTTGCTGAAGGACTGACACCACGTGGTCAGTTCTGGTGTTCAAACCCGGGACCGTCTGATTCATGTCCAACGTTTTAACTACAAAACCAAGGACATCCATTCTGTTGTAATTAATAAACATGTATCTTCTTGGCCTGTGTTGGAAGCTCTACAGCACTAACTGTGAGAGGCCACATTCCTCCAATAATCCCAGCCTGGATGGACACACCTGTTGCTACAGCCAGCTCTGGATCTATAGAGGTGTTTGGGTCCTTCTCAAAAAAGGCCCCTATCAACTCACGTACCTTTGGTATTCTTGTAGATCCCCCAACAAGAACAATTTCATCTATATCATGTTTTGAAAGTTCAACTTCTTCTAAAACGGTTTTAACAGGTTCTAAAACTTTCACAAACAGGTCTTCATTGAGCTTTTCAAATGTAGTTCTTGTGATCACTGTAGAAAATATCACATTTTCATTTTTAGACTTTTCGAAAGAGTGTAATTCCATAGATATTTGACAGCTGTCTTGTGATGTGAGATGTATTTTTAAATCCTCCACGTGTAGCAGGAGGCCTTGTAAGTCTTCTTTATCAGTCAGTTTTTGTCCATATTTACTCTCAATTTCTGACCTCATGTAAGCCATGAGTCTTTGATTGAAATCCTGGCCTCCAAGACGATTGTTTCCTATAAAAAGAAGACACAAAATAAACAATCAAAAACCTGGATGGCTACCCATTGCATGACACATTGGCAAACTTCACATGACACATAATCCCAACTATTTTTGCTACTATTTATAGAATCCATGTCTTTTATAGCTTATAATTCTGAACAAAAACATATGCGCTGTGAATTGATTAAAGTGTCATTTTGAAACAACTGTTAAGAGTTCCAGTGATGTGGTGAAGAGTGAAAATAAGGGAACTGGCACAAAACAATATCCATCATATAAAAAACTTCTGACTTCCTGAGGCTATTTTTAGGCAAATAAGGAGCTAAATGGCACAAAGTATACCCAACAATGCCAGTGCAGGTTAACAAGTGATGTCACACACCTGAATGGGTTTCTTTGTTTATGCAGACATTTATTTTAAAAGAAGCCTCGAAAAATACTAGCCTTTTAAGTTAAATATATATACAATTATGGTAGAGTAGTAGAAAAGATATACATCATTTTAGTATGTTGAGTGCTAATTTTAGGATAGACTTCGTCATCAAAAAATAAAGTAAAAAGTTTTTTATTATTATTTTATCAATACCTTTTACCGATTCAAGCATGGTTATTACAATCATCTCCAGGTAGTACTGATGGAGGTGGAAACCAGAGATATGTTTGAGGAGAACCACATGTCAGCACAAAGACCTCTCTAACATATTTTATCCTGTCTGGGGCTGGAACTGACTTGAAGTATTTGGCTCTACCCACTTGACCAAGGGCACTCCAACGAGATCATGTAAGTTCAGCAGCCCTACCTGCCATGGCCTGTGTGAGAAACATTCCTCCCTGAACGTTAAGCAGAGAGACATCTAGTGTCCCCCCTCCCAGGTCTACGACAACAACATTCTGCAGTCCCAGCTTGTTATGAAGGCCATAAGCCAAGGCAGCGGCAGTCGGCTCGTTGATTATACGCAGCACCTCTAGGCCTGGTCAGAGAAGATATATAAAAAAGAAAACATTCTGCTAGTGGCTTCAGTTGCATAGTAATTAAATAGGAGATACCAATTAAGCCATAACTGTGTATTGGTATCATACATGACACAGACATTTCTTTTTTTAATTTGAAAAAAACATCTCAGACAGTACATGTCATTATGGCAATGTTAAGTAATATTTTGAGGAGAATGACCCCAAAAATCTAGGTGGAACCAAATATGCATTCTAGGACGATTACTTTGAGACCATGTGACAACAGTTTGATTGAATTTACTAGTCTTGCCATAAGTTGAAAACCGCCGCCTTTACACTCCATTGAATACCTTTTGTCATTAATGAGGGGACATACACTCTAAATATTCCAAATGCACTATGATATGTCCCTTGTGGGCACCTATTTGACATACAATCCATATATCAAAGGCCATGTGCCTTTCAGATCTCAACAACCTCTGCCCCAATGAAGAAAAAAGGACATAGTATTTGATGAACAATTTTTTAACAAAATTACTTTTTTTAACATATATTTTTAATGAGTATAGCATAACTGTTTAATTTTAACAATGTTTAAATTTACAACAAAAGTTGTTTTGATTTTATTATATTTTAGTTTATTGTTTATTGGATCCATCGTCCCACCAACAGTATATCAGTTATCTTGAGATGGTGTCCACTTGAAGCAGATATAGAGATGCCTTCATTATGTTTACCATGCTGTGAACACCTGACATGATACCACACCAAGTCACATTATCCTGACACTGGGCAAACCAGTCATGAAACTACCCTTATGTTTGCTTCAGCGTTAGCAGGAGAGCTATACCACATTTTAAAGTTTTAGTATGCTGCGGCCTGGCATCAAACCCGGGGCCTCCTGTACCTAAGTCATGCAGAGCATTTTTACATTGACATCAATATCGGTGTACACAGGAATCATCTGCAATGTGGTCAAATGATTTCAAAACAGCACAGGTTTCAGGAGCATAGCAGATAGTAACCAGGACTGTGGACTGTGATATAGTTACTGTAGAGATATTTTTGCCCACTTACTTAGCTATTGAGAATGCTCCCAAATGCAACATTCACATAAAATCATCTTGTGAAAGAAGATAAATATTAAGTACAAGTAAGTGAGCATTGTGATGAAAATTAGCAAATTAAGGAAAAAAATATTTCTGATAATATACAGTAGATGGAAATACATGTACCTACTGACAAGAGGGATTTCGTTTAATTTGACAACAGAGAAGATGCAGCAATTCAATGAAAGGGGCACAACTGTTGCACCCACTTACCTGCTAGAATTGCTGCTCTGTGTGTATGATTTCTCTGTTCTGTGTTGAACTCTGCTGGCACGGAGAGGATGGCCTTGGTTACCGGAGCGCTGAGATTTCTGGCGGCTGCCTCTCGTAGCGTTGAAATAATAATGGCGCCTACATCCTCTGGATATAGGGGCTTTACTGTACCATTCATGAGCACTTCAAAATGTACCATCCCACTTTGATCTCGCTTGATCTAAAGGATTACATAAAAATTAAAAATGTGCATAACTTATTATAACTTCTGAGTACAAATGTATATACCATAAAATTTTAAGTTATCTTGACAAAATTTCTATTATGTTTTTGCTAATGAATATGCACAAGTATTTAAGATTGAAATGCTTATATTCTAGATTTTATTGAGTTTCCTATTTTGCTAATTTATTTCCATTTTAATAATAACGGATTTTTATTACAACATGTGTAAGAATTTGGCAAAGCATAAATATTTTGATTTTGAAATACATTGCAGGGACACAACTGGTCATTATACCCAATTCCAGTTATGTCAGGGGAGGGAGACCCCTAGGAAATATCTGTGTAGAAACAGTGGTGCACCGCAGGTCAGCTGGAAGACCTTTGATACAACTGGGACTCAAACCCATACAATAAGAAGCTGAGGGGTCAGAGGAGTAACAAGTCCTGATAAAAAGGAAGTGTATCTGTAGTGCATCTATGTGTGTGATAAATGATTATTACTTTATAATGTAAGAAAAAAAAATTAGTTCAAAGGTAAAATATTATAAATTGAAATGAATTTATTATTAAATACAATTACCTTAAAAGCATATTGTTTCTGTGCTTCCGTGACTTCTGCTGCTGTGAATGTTTTCCCAATAAAACGTTTGGCATCATAGACTGTGTTTGCTGGGTTGTGTTCCTCCTGAGCCACAGCATCATAACCTACCAGCACCTTACCTGAGGGGCTGCAAGAGTGAATTATATTATTATTCCAATGGTTGAAACATGTGCCATTTCTCCATTTATGGATATTCTACTGTAGTAAGACTTCATCTACACATACAGTAATACAGTACACTGTCAAGACTTAAAAACTTTTATTCTGGATTACTGGTACATGTATTTCATATTATGGGAGCTGATTATAGGTACATTTCCCCAATAAATATTAAAGAAAACTATGGGATTGTCTTTTTTTCAAAGTTAATTGTAAATATAACTTATTAATTTAAATTTTAATTATTATTTTCAACAAATTAGGTCCAAGATACTGATAAAATATACTTGTACATGTATCTTGAATAGTAAAGGCCTACAGAATAGCTTTTGCAGGTATTTGGTTTAAAACAGTCAGCAGTACTTAACAAGACATTTAATCAGCACATTTTTCTCTTACCTCAATACATAAAATAAAAATATAATAAATTATCTACCACTACATGTTTTCAAATGAGACAAACAACCTTACAACAATCCATGGACAGATGGCAGAACAATATTTGAGTTACCAACTTTTTATTCTAAATACCTCGTCCAAATGGCTCTGAGTCACTTTAAATGAGCAATGACTGAAACCTTTTGTCCCAACTTGGACTTAAATCAGGAATTTGTTAGGGTAGAAAACTCTTAAGGCTACAACACTTGGTACACACTTGTGCTCTCCTTGCACCTTCAGTATGTCTACACTGCCACTAACTGCGTGAAGACTCACCTAAAGGCTACAACACTTGGTATACACTTGTGCTCTCCTTGCACCTTCAGTATGTCTGCAATGTGACTAACTGCGTGAAGACTCACCTAAAGGCTACAACATTTGGTATACACTTGTGCTCTCCTTGCACCTTCAGTATGTCTGCAAGGTGACTAACTGCGTGAAGACTCACCTAAAGGCTACAACACTTGGTATACACTTGTGCTCTCCTTGCACCTTCAGTATGTCTGCAATGTGACTAACTGCATGAAACTCACCTAAAGGCTACAACACTTGGTATACACTTGTGCTCTCCTTGCACCTTCAGTATGTCTGCAATGTGACTAACTGCGTGAAGACTCACCTAAAGGCTACAACACTTGGTATACACTTGTGCTCTCCTTTCACCTTCAGTATGTCTGCAATGTGACTAACTGCATGAAGACTCACCTAAAGGCTACAACACTTGGTATACACTTGTGCTCTCCTTTCACATTCAGTATGTCTGCAATGTGACTAACTGCGTGAAGACTCACCTAAAGGCTACAACACTTGGTATACACTTGTGCTCTCCTTTCACATTCAGTATGTCTGCAATGTGACTAACTGTGTGAAGACTCACCTAAAGGCTACAACACTTGGTATACACTTGTGCTCTCCTTTCACATTCAGTATGTCTGCAATGTGACTAACTGCGTAAAGACTCACCTAAAGGCTACAACACTTGGTATACACTTGTGCTCTCCTTTCACCTTCAGTATGTCTACACTGCCACTAACTGCGTGAAGACTCACCTAAAGGCTACAACACTTGGTATACACTTGTGCTCTCCTTTCACCTTCAGTATGTCTGCAATGTGACTAACTGCGTGAAGACTCACCTAAAGGCTACAACACTTGGTATACACTTGTGCTCTCCTTTCACCTTCAGTATGTCTGCAATGTGACTAACTGCGTGAAGACTCACCTAAAGGCTACAACACTTGGTATACACTTGTGCTCTCCTTGCACCTTCAGTATGTCTGCAAGGTGACTAACTGCGTGAAGACTCACCTAAAGGCTACAACACTTGGTATACACTTGTGCTCTCCTTGCACCTTCAGTATGTCTACACTGCCACTAACTGCATGATACACACCCACACATGAGAAAGTAGTTCCTGAAATAGCAAACATATGGAATGAGGGTAGGTAGTAATAAGGAGACAAATACTTATATTTATAATTCAATAATCATGAGTATCTTGATTATATGTTCTTTCAATATATTTATACATAGCTCAGCATTGTGGAAAATTAAATAAAACAACTACGAAAAAACAATCATCTTCCTTTCAGGGAGTTAAAGCAAAGGTTCCCACTTCTTTTAAAGCAGGTTGGCCAAACAAAATAATTATTCATTTCTGGGAGACAAGAATATTATATAAGGTATTAAATAAATATATTGTTGACGGTTGCAAAAAAGCATTGTAAGCTTTAACAAATGCCCCCAAGACAACTTGACTTAAAATTGAAATATCTGTTCTATGCATAAGCCTTTATAATACATACCTAAATCAATGCCAACAATTTTAGGCTTTGGAGGTGGTAAATATATCTGAGCTAGATAGCCAGCTAACAGTACTGCTAGGATTGATGTTCCTGCAACATTAAACACAAAGTACACAGTAATATAAAATATCAGTTTATAGAGCAGAGAAGGCCTACAAGCACAAAATGGCATATCATGACCAAAGTATGAGTAAATATCTGCATGGGGAGAGGATCTTTGTTTTCTCTGTTCTCTGATTCATCTACAAGAAACTAAGTCATAGAGTGATATCAAAACAATTCTCTTCTTGGATAATTCCCTATCAATTTTTGAAGGACAGTGTTTAATCTTCCTATCCCTTTTCCAAACAGACAATACCTCTGCTGTCATTTTTTCTACCCTGACAACCCACCTCCCACAATGGTTATGCCCCAAGCAAGACTCCTCCCACAGATAGAGGGGTAACTCTGTCTTTTTGAAACTTGGCCTAGTATGGCTTAGCCCATCTTGGATGAGTTGGTCCTTGCCTGGGTCCTACACACTGGTTAATACAAAAACATAAAATGATGTAGGGAAAGAGGATCAGTTCGGTAAAGTCTATATACTGCTACCATAAACTTTATAGTTCAAAACTGCATGTTTAAATCACTTTGTCAACATTTCCTGTGGACAATGTTGCAATTTTTACCTGACACAGCCAGAAGTTGTTATACATGTACAGAAATAGCCATAATGCATACGGAAACTGCCAATGCCAAAGCTTAAAAAAAAAGACATTATTATTGTAAACCAACTTTCACAAAACATGATTATCCGAAAAGCTGTGAGGAAACATTATCAATATTGACTACAGCCTTGTGCGACAAATTGTGGATATATAATTAAATTCATTACGAATTGACAACAAATGCATAACAGAATGAGTAATTATGTCTGAAATGCTTTTTGGCAATAAGGTCCATTCAGAAACATAGTAATTTTATTTAAAGGAAAATATCTGAGCAGAAGCCACTGATTTAGTACAATGTCGCAAAAAGATAACTCAAAATTAAAACTGAAAGTTATTATGAAAGATAGTAATTGTGTTTCTACTATTCATTTCAAACTCATTAGACTGTTATTCTGCCAGTATAAAACATTTTAGCTCCTGACCCCAGAGTGAGTCATAGGTTTGACTTTTATCTTTGATGTTAGTCACTTTACATATCAGCTCAGCCAAAGATGGTTAAAAAAAATCTGGAAAATAGGCCTCATACACATAAATAGAACCTATGTAACAAAAAAAACCTAAAACATGGGAACATAAGTAAAAAAAATTGGAACAACACCATTTTGTATGTTAGAAATTTAAAATGGTTCTTTTCTGCAAAAGAAATCAATAATAATTATATATTATAATTATATACATATAATTATATGATCTGCATCATCCCATTTTTGACCCATTCACGTCTTTTAAGAAGCAAAAACAAAACACAGCATTGAAAAGCTACCTGAGCAAGCATAATATTTACAGTTATTATTATTTAAATGCCTTTTTAAAAATGAATCTGACTGTTTTTCTAAAGCCGTCTAGTCTTTGTTGTCCTCCAATCTGATCTGGCAATGCATTCCAATCTTTGGTTGTATTGTAGCCTAGAAGAAGGTACTACCTTCAAAAGCTTTATGGTGAAAATTAAAATTACGAGCTGAACTGGTGGGTAAATCGAATTTTTGGCCATGTAAGATGGACGTTTGTTATAAAATATTTTATGTACACGATTAATTTCAGCTGCTTAACTCTGTTGTTAACATTTTGTAAATATATATTGTCAGGCGGGGTGATGGGATCACTAAGACCAAGCTGAAGTATGTACCTAGCTATTTTATTCTGGGCAATTTTAAGCTTTCTCTTTAAACTCAGACAAGCATTAAAATGTGAGACAACTTGTCCAAAACCAACTTGCACCTGGTAAAAATCGCCCCAATATTAGATAACTCGCTCCAAGAATACTCTGTATAAGCGGCAAGCACTAAAAGTTTGTCTTTGGCACCTTGATTGTAGGTGTTAATTGTAATCTTGTAATTGTTCTGTCATGTTATGTTTATATTGTACTGCAAACTAAATTCAATATAATTCAGATTATTGTGTTAATATTTCTATAGATTACCAATCAACAATACTTAGTCTTACTAGTCACTAGCAGTCAGGTACTTATTAGTTATCAATCAGTCATACCTTGGTAATCATTAGTCATTGAGTTAATCAGTTCACAACTTATGAAGTTCACTCAGAGTTATTTAAATTTATAGTAAATATTGACTGTACACAGACATGTGATCTTTCCTTGATTCCAAATAGAGAGACTTAGGCTCCCAGAGAGGGAGATTAGGGTGCCAGGGAGGGAGATTTCCATGAATGCATATTAAATTGACTATGTCGCTTATTTCTATTTGTAAAACAGTATTTTTTGCCTTTTTTCAATAATCATTGTAATTTAAGACATACAATTTTACTTTACAATATTTTTAAGTGAATTTTCAAATATATCTAACATATTTCAGTTCACTAACTAGACACAAATTCCATGCTTTGGTTTTAAGCTTGTGAACAAAACCAACAACAGCCAAACATAGTGTAAACAAGTCAAGTGTCAACAGCACCTACTAATGAATTGAAAAAGTGTCCAATGAGATCTAAATATATTCTACTGTCAAATTCAAATAAAATCTTTAAAAAATATTTATGTACTTATTAAGATGTTAAATTTCATGTAATGAGTATGCTAGCATACACATAGTTTATTTAACTTGTTAGTTAGTGACAAAAGTGTTTTGATAACTATAAAATATTAGTGATAAACACACTGATACCATTATTGCCTTAACAAATTAAAGTTAAATGAATCAAGAATACATGAAGACATTGGATTAATCAAGAATAAATAGCAATCAAGTGGTTTTTTATGAGAAATTAGTAAATGGATAATTGTCCAGATTTAAAAAACAAACATATAGAAGTCACTTGGTAAGCAAAATTAGCTCAAATTATTTTACATTACCGGTAATTAACAAATTCTTTTAACAATGTATCATCTTATAACACAAATGATTTAAACTGGTTTGAACTAGTTGAAATGGAAAATATGTTTTAAAATTGTCTAAGGTTGGCATTTTATTTACTATTCATGCACAAAATGAGATGGTACTAACAGACACGAAAACCATTTACTTTTACCATAAATGTATATTTGCAGGAAGAAGACAAACTTTCTTTCAAATAGAAACATTATTGTAAAGTAAAGAAACAATTAACTCCTCTTAAAAGAGGCTTAAGTCAAAGAAATCTTAACATAATGTTGGGAAACTCTGTCATGTTCTCCATTTCTTAGCTTTGATTTGTTCCAAAGTTCCTCTGACCCTTGCAGATTAGTCTCCTAATCCCCCCCAGCCTCCTCCGACATATTTCGGGGATAATAGCTTGCCTACATATATTAGGCAATTTGTTGTTTTGTGAGTGCCGATACCTAAATAATATGCTGTTAGCAAAAGGTCTTACAAAGTATCAAATTAGAATCAACAGTTGTTTTAGTAGCACAATGCACAAAAAATACATGTTGTAAGCTCTGTATATTCAGCAGTGTTATTGTTTCATACATTCATCTCTTTCATGCAAACTTGTTGTGGCGTTAATTTCATATACATGTTATTACATAATGTTTATTTCCAACCATGTTTATTACATGCAACATGTTCTTAGTACAGGTTTTGAGTCTAAATTGGTGATTTCTTTCAATTTGTTTCCTTTTGCCGACTGATCGTTCCAAGGCGGTAACTGTTGGATTTGCTCATTTTGTTAAATGACATCACATATTTACTTTTACATTTGGCATGCACATGAATACCTTTGTCCTGCGCCTTTTCATATTTTGGAATATGTTGCAATGCTCATAGGACTTTGTCATATATTGTTCTTCATGGAATAGAAGAAACCATGCTCGCTTCGTTCGCTCCCTTTGGTTTCTAATTTTGGGATGAGTCGCTAATTTAGACACTAACCATAACATGGTAAAACATTACACAGCAGTCATGGTTGAAGAAAAAGAAAATCAATATTAGAGTAAGTTTTATGAGTACACACGAGCGCATCAGTTTCAACAAATGCTGTAGTCGGCTGACAAAATGGTGCTATGATGCTATAATGTCACACATATAATTAGCACTAGTCTTTTGTTTGTAAGGCACACATGCAGGTCAGTTGGTAAACGTTTCTCAATTCTGACGTTCAGTCTAATTATCCAGAGCTTGCATTTGGGTAAATACAGAATAGTTCTAAAAGCACTCTATTAACAGGTTATTTAACATTTAAAATTTTGGTGCTCAGTCCAATGCCTGTGTCCGCACGTAAAGCATTGCTTCCATTTTCACCAGTGTTGTGTTAGACAATAGAACATGTGACACTGATTGGGCATGATCTCCGCCATTCACTAAAGGGTTGTTGTTATATTGTCAATCATGGTTTTATAGTTTTTGATGATGTCTTCATCACCACCAGTAGGCGGGTTAGGAAATTATCATCTTGATCAATGAACACTTGATAAGCTCGATGATGGGCAGTGATCTGATCTAATTAGCTGCACACATACATACGCTGGTCGCTTGCAGTAGGTTATATTGCATAATCAAATTATCGGCTGGTAGCTTGCTCTTTAGGAGGAGTGAGATTAAGTCTGTTGGAAACACCAAAGCGGGAGAATTGATGTGCTCAGTGTGAGGTGTGAGACAGACCCTTGATATTGAGAGTCTCCTGGGGAAATTGGTAAAGATCACGTTTCTGTCAACATATGTATGCATGTATGTATCAGTATATTATATGAATAAATGAAAGCTAAAGGTGCTATGTAAACATAAAATAAAGACTAAAAGTATACATGTTTGTTCAAAACAATTGTACTCTTGCCACCTTAAAAAAGAAAACAGAAAATACAAAAGAAACATAATTACACATGGCAAACAGCAATTCACACCCTACCATACAAATACCTTGAAGCATTATGTATAGTGTATATATGGCAGAAGTTGTCCAATATTGGGGTAAGTGTTACCTGGAGTGAGTTGTCCAGTTACCAAGCATACAATAACAAGCAACAATTATCAATATGACACTGTATTAAGTTAAAATTATTATTATGGCAGAGCATAAGAAATTTCTGGATTACTTACTTAGTCTATACAAAAAGTTAAATGTTCACTTAGATATTTACAATTTCCTCCCAAGACAAAGGTCTTCTATGTGCAGATCAAGATACTTAACAAAGTTGTCTGGTTGAATCGGACTCATTATGATAACAGGGAACTATTCCCCTTCCTGTGTTTTATTTTTGAGCCAAACAGAATTAATTCAGATTTCGGAAGATGGTGTGATAATTACTTCCATGCGGAATACTACAATTTGTACAAAGTTCTCGTAATGACTATTTACCGGATTTGAATTCATATCCGCGGATATGAATCTGGGGTAGGGATATGAATGTAAAAATCAATATTTACGAGCCTTTCTCTAAGATTTTTCTGCGTTTAGATGCCCTTAAATGTATTTGGTGGTATATGAAATAATTTGGATTAAGTATTCTTATAATTAAATAAATATAGTCCAAAATACAGATCTTTATGTATATATCTATACGTGATTTCATATCCTTGGGAACAAAGGGTATGGATATGAACACCAAAATAGCAAACTAGAGCATTGTTTGTTTTACTTATGTAAAGTCTTATGTAATACCATCATGCTTTTAATTTATTTAACAACTTTGATGATAGTATGCTCATATTTACGTAATTATTGCATATAAACATAGCCGCCCCACTGTTCATATGGATTGTTGGCAGGGCGGGGGAGGTACGGATGTGAACGTTTAAATCAATATCTAAAATTAAATATGTAATATTCTTGTTTACTTTGAACCAATATTATTATTTTTAATTAATGAATTTTCATTTCATGAAAGTATACACGCCTTTACATAGTTATTGTATATAAATATTGTCGCACCTGAGTTCATATCCGTAATCATTTGGGGTAAAGATATGAACGTTCAAATCATTACCTACAAGTTAATTTGTAATATTATTGTTTACTTTGAACCAATATCATTATTTTTAATTAATAAAATCCCTTTCATGAAGGTGTAGACGCCTTTACATAATTATTGTATATAAATATAGTGCACCAGAATTCATATTCGTGGTCATGTAGAGTACGGATATGAACGTTAAAATAATTATCTACAACTTAATTTGTAATATTATTGCTTTCTATTATGCCATATTATTATTTTCAATAAATAAAAATCCCTTCCTTGAAAGTATACATGCCTTTACATAATCATTTTGTATAAATATAGCCACGCACCTGAGTTCATATCCGTGGTCATGTGGGGTACGGATATAAACGATAAAATCATTATCTACATTTAATTTATTAGTTTCTTCTTTACTTATGCAATATTATTACTTTTGATTAATAAAACTCCTGTTCATGAAGGTATACTTGCATTTACATAATTATTTCATATAAATATAGCCGCTCCAGAGTTCATATCCGTTGTCATAAAGTAGTACGAATATGAACGTTGTAATATTTTTGTTTACTTTGATGCAATGCTATTGTTTTAAATGGGCTATGATGCAATTTAAACCAATGAAGTCAATGCGATTGGTTTTTCGAAAGGGGAAAACCACAGACAGTTTTAAACTTGTAATCCAAGGGGAATAGATTCCTTCGTTAATGGACAATCCAGTAAAATGTCTAGGGAAGTGGTTTGACTCCCCATTTACAGACAGTAATGATGAAACACTAGGCGGAAGAGGTGCTGCACAGAATTGAAAAGTCAGACCTTCCTGGAAAGTTCAAAGGCTGGATATTCCAGAACGGACTTCTGCCCAGATTGATATGGCTTTTAATGGTAAATGAAGTTATCTTCAGTACTGTTGAAAAGGTAGAGCAGACAATTAGTAAACACTTGAGAATAGGGCTGGGATTACCCCCATCCTTCACAAGCTTGGGGTTCTACAGCAAATCCAACAAGCTCCAATTGCCATTTACCTTTCTGGTAGAGGAATTTAAAGCAGCTAAAGCCGGACTCTTCCTGACTCTACTAGATTCTTCAGACAAAAGGATCCGTGGAGCAGCCATTAAAGTGAGAACAAGCAGGAAATGATCTGTCAATCAAACGTGGAGCAGGCAGAGAGCAATCTTTAACATCAGGACATTGTGGCAACAACAAAAAAGGGAAGAGAAGGACTGGGCACTAGACAGCACCAAAGATGGGGAGAAGCTAACAAGATTGAGAAGCGGTCCATGGTGCAGAAAGAGATAAGGAGGAGTCAATATCAGCTAAGTCTGTACAGTTAGGCTCGCAAGGAAACTGGAGAAAATGGAATGCGATACCAGAGAGGACCCTTACTTGGCATGAACTGTGGACTTAAGAACCATAACAGTTAAGCTTTCTACTTGGTTCAGCACACAATGTTTTGCCAACTCCAGCCAACCTACACCTATGAAAACTGTCAGATGACCCATCGTGCCAGCTGTGTGATCACACACTGTGTCACATACTAGTTGTCCTACCGTTTTGACTCAAGGACGATACAAGTGGTGCCACGATTAAGTCCTTACAGAACTGCCACACATCCTTGAATTGGAGAGAAGGAAAAAAGATATTAAAGAGTAAGAAAGGCCCAGACCTTTGTGAGAGAAGGGACTAAAAGTCGAACACTAAGCCCACCAGTATCCTTCAAGAATTAGATAGTTGGGAACTCCTGGTAAACCTTAAGAAGAGGCTTAAGTTTCCAGGGAAAGTGACCAACACAAATCTCTGACCCTACATTGTGCTGTGGTCAAGAGATCCCAAACGAGTGATACTGGTTGAGCTCACAGTGCCCTGGGAAGAAAGAACAGAGGAAGCACATGAGATGAAGATGACCAAGTATCAGGAATTGGCAAACCAGGCAAACAGCTGCAGAGACAATGGGTGGAAAACATGGGTTTTCCCAGTGGAGGTCGGCTGCCATGGTTTTCCATTACGGTCAACATGGCAAATGCTAGGAGCACCGGGCATTAAGTGACAAACCCGAAAGGCTCCAGTCCGTGCTCTTGGTAAAGCTGCTAAAAGGGCTTCCAGCTGGCTCAGGTTACAGCGTGGCAAACCAGGCTGGCCGGGTGGAAACTGATCACTTCACTTCACCCGCCCCTGCCCTTCCGAGGGTGTTCTGAGTAAGGAGCGAAACACCTTATGACGATGGACTCATAAGCAGTTTACCAGAATTTTATTGCTCAACTCGGTTTGCATACTTATTACAGAAATTTCACAAACTTTGGTCTGTATACATATTCGCACCCCTTATTAGTAGCCGCTGATTTTTTATGTACCTATATTTGCATATTTCTAAACAAGGAAGAACTGGGTAAAGACGGTTATAAAGCTTTTATTATACAACCTTTTGGTTCATTAAAGAAGTGATTATGTTTAATAAAAAGATCACAAATATAAGTTACAGTACTGTAGACAGTCATTTTAATGTTATTTTATTATCCGTCTTCAATGGGTCTGTAACTTGCTAAGTACCCTAATTGATACATACCGATTATCATATTTTAAGGAAGAGTCGTTTAGACCTTTAAACAATGGTCTGAGTAATTAAATGTAGTAATGCAGAAAAGAAACAATGCTGTTGATAACGATTTTCGATGTTTAGCGTCCATGCCATATGTACAATGGTATGAACTTCGGGTTGGCTAAACAAGAAATGGATATGGCTTACCTGAAAGCCTTTTTCATTAAATCAATCACAGTTGTATGTCATATGATAAAACCCAAGTAAAATTATTGTACTGAAAGGGAATGCAATAAATGTCCAAGAAACACATTAATATAACAATGGGTGTAAATAATGATTTTTGCGTTGATATCCATAACTTCTATGTCTACGGATATGCACTCTTGCACGTTGGGGTATATTTCATAACAATAACTATGTAAAGACTCGTAAAATTTCATCAAAGTGGTTAAGTGATTTAATTAAAAATAATCATATAACAAAATTACAGAAACAACAACAACATTTAGAGTTGAAGATAGTGAGTTTAATTTTCATATCCGTACCCCATATTGTTACGGGTATGGAAGTCTGTGCGGCTGTCAGTATATTTATTATTAGTAAGTGTGTTAAAGTACCTCTATCAAAGGATGTAAACCCACTACAACAAGTAATATTTCTTTACAATTAACAGAAATATCAAAAGTGCTGTAGATTGCAATCTTATTGTTCATATCTGTACCCTGTACACGGTTATGAATTACCATATAACAATGTTTGTTTAATCAACCACAATAGTATGCTATACTAAAGATACATTATTTAAGTAATAGAATTTTTTTATTTTTTTCAAGAAAACACATAAAGGCCACAAACATGGGTTTATATAATGTTTCTTACATTCATATCCGTACACTGTATGTCTACCGAAATGAACTCAGGCGCAGTTATAGGTTTATTGTATTGCCAACAATTCTGTAAAAATCTGTTGAATTTCATAAAATTGGTTAATTTAATAAAATATTATTACCATAAAAATAAAAAAACTCACAAATTTTAGGTAAATATATTGCTTTTAACGTTCATATCCGTACCTTGTATGTCCACGGATATGAACTCAGGTGCGGTTATGGGTTTATGTATTGCCAATAATTCTGTAAAGATCTGTAAAATTTCATAAACTTGATTAAATTTATTGAAAAAATAATATTATTACCATAAAAATTCCCCAATTATAGGTAAAGTTATTGCTTTTTACGTCCAATAATTCTGTAAAGATTCGTAGAATTTCATAAACTTGTTTACATTTATTGAAAAAATAAAATTATTACCATAAAATACACCAATTATAGGTAAAGATATTGCTTTTTACGTTCCTATCCGTATCCCGTATGTCCACGAATATGAACTCCCATGGAGGCATATGTCGATTTTTATTACATCAATCACAATTAATACGAGAATACCTTATGTTAATTAATTTTAATTATAGAAAATACATTATGTTACTAAAAAAGACATAAATATAACATAAATGGGTGTAAATAATGTTGTTGTTTTTTTGCGTTCATATCCGTACCCTGGTTTCATATCCGGTAAATAGTCATACCCCATTGTTCATATTGAAAAGAATTCTAGGGTTTCGTAAGCGTACTGAGTTGAATGAAACTAATAGTACATAGACTTGGCATCGAATATTTTACCTAAAATAATAAATGTCGCCCCCATTTCTCTATATTTTCATGTTTAATTGCGAATTATACTTCTTGAAAGTGACATATGTTTATCACGTATGCGTTATCCGGAAGTTTTGGCTTGACGTGTAACCCTCCTATTTGAAGATCTCCCTCCCCACCCCTCTCCCCACTCGGAACTCCTCGGGTAATTCCGTCCTGTATGTTATCTCCGAAGCTTGCCGGAGATCGCCGAGTAGTTACGATTGCCCTCTCCCCTGACCCCATTTAATCAATCGTTATTTCTTGGACATGCGCGGTGACAAAAAAAATTGAAGCGTGAATGTCGCAGTGTTCCGAATCACACATCTGCAATTCGCACTACGTTAAATTCGTAACGTTTTGGCGCCCCAGTCGGTCCATATTGCCAACTGACCGTTCCAAGGCGGTAACTATCGGGTTTGCTCTTTTCGTTAAATGACTCATCACAAATTTGTTCTTACTTTTCGCTTGGCTTGCATGT
The DNA here is from genome assembly GCA_007844125.1 of Sinonovacula constricta. Lineage (NCBI taxonomy): Eukaryota > Metazoa > Mollusca > Bivalvia > Cardiida > Solecurtidae > Sinonovacula > Sinonovacula constricta. The sequence continues at coordinate 35,286,860 of CM017569.1, forward strand.
GAAATACCTTTGTTCTGTGCCTTTTCGGAGTTTGGTATATGTTGCAATGCTCATAGGACTTTGTCATATATTCTTATGTACTGTTGCTAAATAAATAATTCATTACATGAAATAAAAAATATCGCCTCTGCCCTTGTGATGTTTTTAGCCGAATCTTCCCCCAAAACATCCGTGTTGTGGAATTAACATGAACCAAATCTAGTCATGAAATTAACTAGGTTTTAGCACCACTTTTTATTATTTTATATACAGCTTTTTAACTTTGTTGAATGACCCGGGAGATCTAGAAAATGTACGGGTCACTTAGGTAAATGACCATTTCGGTAAATTGATCTTATATAGGGATTAGTCCGTTCGTACGGTAAATAATAAAACATATAGTATAATGCCTGATTGAGACGACAGGGAAATTGGTTATGTCCACATGTGAACATGTTTTCACACCTCAGCCAGAGACAGATAATTTAATTATTTATTTATTTATGTATGATCAATCGTAACTGTAATGCTTAATATGGTGGTGTATATTTATGTAATATTGTTGTTATTTCCTGCATTTGTTTAAATATATTTTTCCTCAACCTAGTTAGCTGTTTATATGTTTTATATTTGAACTTAAGTGCATTTGGTATTTATTTATACCACTGTTATGAAGGAAAACAAAAAGTGAGAATAAAAGTGTTCACATTTATTTATATGTTCTATATATACACCGCAAAAATTTATAACAAACATCAACATTGCACAAACATTTGTATTCAATACAAAAAAAAAAAAAAGAAGAAAAAAAAAAAACACGCTGGTGACATAGATAGATAATGGACATTACTCTGAAAATGTGCATCCTCTTTCCCTATTCGAAGATTATATATATTCATAGTTGAAAGCTAATTAATTAATCTTTAAGTATCTGTCTCTGTAAATCATTTCACACGTGGACATACCCAATTCTCTGTCTCAGTCAGGCATTATACTATATGTTTAATTATTTACCGAAACGACCGAACTAATCCCTATATAACATCAATTTACCAAAACAACCACGCATTGCCATCATTGTTTGAAAAAATGGAGAGTAAGCATTTATAGCATATTTTAGAAAAATAAACTTTAAATGTTTTTTTCTACATCGATGATTTAAATGATTATTTTTGTTTGATTGAATGTACCGTGGGGAATTGTATATGTTTGCAGAGAATCGTGATGATTAAAATATAAAAGCTATCCACGCATTGCCTGGACCATTTCTACAGTCATAATAAGTAATTTATTGTTAGCCAATATTTAAAAAAGAAAAGAAAAAAAAATAGAAATCTTCTTCTTTGGTTACTAAAATAATTAGATCCGATATTATATTGTTTGTCCAATAAAATAAGACTACTTAACATGTGGCACCCTTTAGCCAATCAAAGCGCGCGTACTTGCGCGCATTCAAGGTTGCTGTCAAAATGGCGGATATTATCCACGAAAATGCAAATTAACGATAATTTATATTATGAAATCAAATTACAGAGCACAACAGGTTTCTCTGTATCCGTATCTCACAAGAAATAGTAGGTTAAGAAAAGTTTACACCAAAGCATGTATTTTATGTTGTTGTTGTTTTTAAACTTTACGAATACCTTGTGATGAAAGGGTGTTTCAAGCCAAACACTGCGTGATCCGATTGAGCAAGCCGTGAAGTAAATATTCCTCATAAGCTTATCACATGTATTAATAACAATTATACCAGAGTTCAACAAATTATATCTGTCATCCTCACTGTACATTGGAATTGGCTGCCACAGTATGTCTATTAACAAATGAAAGCAGCGCATTTGGTCAGTCGATCATTGTTGAATAAAATTTTATCACATTGTTTCTCTGTGTGTTTTCAGCATTTTCGATGTGATACATTTGAGCAGCATTTTTTATGTAACTAAAAGTGCTAAGTTATTTGTGTCAATTATTGGTGGCAAATCAAATTGGGGTTACTTAAGCTGATTTTTGTTACCAATAAATATCTTAATCCAGGAGAGACATGATATTATAAACTTTGGTAGGTACATGTATTATAGAAATTGGATTTTAGGAAGTATTACATTTTAGAACAATCTGAATGATGCAAAATTGTTTCTGCTTTCAGAAATTTTTTCCCCTGTGTTTTGCCATTTTATTTCTTTCTTTTTTTTTAACGGCACTAACATTTCTTTTTACAGGATCTGTAAATTGTGCAACACTGATTCATTATGGCTTCATCACAAGAAAAGATAAAGACACTGTTTGAAGATCTAGGAAAACCCACTTTGAGAGGTGTTCGTAAATGTCCAAAATGTGGAACCTACAATGGAACTCGTGGAATCAGCTGTAAGAACAAGGGTTGTGATGTTGTATTTAAAGAAAAAGAGAAAAAGAAAGGGCACAGTGCTGAAGCAGTGAAAATTATAACCGGATCCACAGTTCAAGTGTTTTCTGTTCGTCTAAGAGATCGTGGACCAGATTATCGAGGCTTTGTCCAGTTGCCCCTGGTACAAGATCTTGATGGAAATCCAGCCACTGTTGTGGATGCATCAGTTTTGGCATCAGCTGCAAGGTGTTATGTTGACAGTTGTGTGAGGTCATCCCAGATAGGCAATCAAGATATTGCCTGTCCTCACATTAAAGCAGCTATACAGTGTACTATGGAGGCACAGCCCCTAACACTTAAGAACTCAGTACTAAACTCCTTGCAAGTGAGCAATGAAATCAAGCAGGCAATCTGGCTACTGGCTACCGAGACTACTGGTCCTTTGGTACAGAGGGTGACCAAGAATATCATGGTAGTCAAGTGTAAACCAAATCCAAAGCAGCCTCTCGGCTTTCTACATTTCTCTTTTTTTGAAACATCAAAAAATAAAACATTGCAGCTAGTCCACAAGTTCCAGTGTTCATGTAGATCATTCAAGGTATGAGTATTGGAATTGTATTCTGTAATGAACTTTGAAATTAAGTACATGTCTCTTCAAATGACTCTTAGTAGGGATTATTCTAGAGCTCAAAAAGGGGCAGGGTGTCACAAAAAAGGGCTATGTCACTTTTTAGGTTTATAAGTTTATAAACATAATAAAGGCTTATTCATTTACTGTCCCTATTATTGTATTTTATTTTTTTATGAAGACATAATACTTGTAAATAAATCAAATACATAATTTGTTCTTTTTGTAATTTATGTATTTTTGTTGTATATTTTTTGGGTATATGATTCAAAATCTTTGTTTATGGATGTAAAATTTCATGATTCTAAAATTTAACTCCAATTTGAGGTTGGGCGTGTAAGAATTTGCTGTAGCTAGTCTTACCGGGCGAGTGAACATTTCAGTTGAGATCGTCGATATTTGTTGTTGAATATAAGAAAATTTAATTATTAATGGTGAACAATTTTGTACTCTACCACTACATTTTTAATCCCTAACGAAGTAATGACCATTAAATGCTTCTTATGCCGACTAAGATGTTGACAATTTTGGGCCAATATCTTGGTGTTTTGTTTGAGAACAGTCAAGGTCACCTCTGGCTAAGTTGACACGTTTCAGTCCACATCTCAGGCATTGCACTGGAATATTTGAGACATGCCGAAAAGATCAGTAACTGTCTCAGTAACTGTCTCAGTAACTGACTGTCTGTTGATACTGGTGACAGGACTAGCCACCCACATCAAAGGAGGTGTACTGCTGCCAGAAATTGGCACATTGCACAGTCTGAACAATGCCTGGTGCACATTACCTATGACAACAGCTTAGTTCCCAGTTTATTTCACTGATCAACTAGTGCGCTTATGGACATGTTATTCGGCAAGAACACGACATGCATCCTTTCATGCTGGTAATTTTTCTTCGTGTTTTACCAGCAAATTAAGAAAATTTCTTAGTTATAATATTCATACATTTATAAGTTTCTTTTGTGTCGCGGAAGTTCTCGGAATACATTAGCCTCATTGTGGTGTTTGTGATAAAATATTCTCCCATTTTTCTTCTGTTTGTCAAAATGCATTGCATATAATATTTCTTTTGTTTATTTTGAGTGATTAACAGAACAGAGTTCCATTACTGGTCGACGCTCCTGTTCATTTCTTGCCTCACTCGGTAGTTGCAATATGCGATTAATTTGTGTTGTCACATTCGGATAACAGCGCAGAATGTAGCAGTGAATGACATGAATCACATTTTGACCAAAAAGTAAATGAGCGGTCTTAAAAAGGGCAAACCGAGGCTGTTTGTAGGTATTTTTGGGGCAAAAGGGCGGGGCTTAAAGGGGCAGGGCGGAGCGCCCTTCTATTCCGCGCTAGAATAGTCGCTACTTAGAAGGACAAAGTAGCTTACCAAAGTATTAAAAGTCTTCTTATTCTATGATTTAACCTGATTTTTATTTTAATATATGTATTTGTTTAAAATGTCAGCAGTCAAGGCTTTTTTTAATCTGAAAATGCTATGTTATGCTGTGCTTAAGATAATGTTTTTGGTAAATTAGTTTTCACTACTAGATTTTTTTGACAGTTTTTTAAATATCCGACCAATTTCCTAGAAGCAGCCATTGCACTTATAGTACAGGGTGATTTTTACCCTAGCACATCATGTGTCATTCCTCTTATTTAACTGCAAAATTCATATGTAATTGATTAAACGGTGCACCCGTATCTTTTACACTGTAAGTTTTGCCCCAACTTGTGTGTATATACATTTCTGCCTAGATAATTTTTACTGTAAACAAAACAATGAGGAAATCAATTGTAAATCATCTTCCACTTCCCCAATTTATTTTTTACAATAAGATTTTAATTTCAATTTGTTTTACATCAAAATAATTTCGTAAAAATGATAAAACGATGCTTATCTGGAGCACTGGTTAGGGTTCTAACTCCTAAGTAAAGGCAATTAGTAATGATTATAAAGTAACCATTACTATGCTGCATTAAGGTTACAATGAGTTACAATTTCATAAGTTTAATAAAACATACTGGTATCTATGAAATTTTATTAAGCTATCTTTTGCATAGTAGTATAAACTAATACCTGTTGTGTATATCTGCCTTTTCCTGTCCCTGGTAACTTAGTCTGGATAAACACAGCAACTGTTTTTATTTAGCTACCTCAGCCTAAATGAGCATTTATTTTAAGTTATTTTATTTAAATACAACAATAAAACATAATAATTCCATTCTTTACCTGATACATGGTACCCCATCCTTGAGACAAAATGTTACGTTAATTTGTCTGAATGTTTTAATTGAAGTTTCTTTTGTAGGGTCCAAAGACACAAGGAAATGAAGATGTACTGAAGAGATGTGTACATTTCTATGCTTGTGTATGTGCTTTTGCCAGTGATGAAAAACTTTTAGAAGAATTTTCCTTTTTCATAGACCTTGATTCAACAGGTATAGTGTCTCTTTTAAGTGTAGATCAATTTTCTCTATTATGAATTATATTATGGATATTATTGTTGCACATTATCAAAATCTTTATTTGTTATGATGATTATAGCCTTCTAATGTAACATTGATTAAAATGTGATTTTTTTATCTATTTTATAATGATTAATAGCAAAATATACTCAATAATATATACAAAACTTTAGAAATGTCATTGTTATGTAAGCACTTACTTTTTGCATAATTCTTTGTCCAAAAAGTTTCAGAATTTAAACTTTAGACTTTAAAATGCTTATCAGCTTAAAAAATGTAAATAAAAGTTAAAAAGGATTGTACCTGACCTGGTAGCACAATCGGCAATGCATTGGCTCCAGGTACTGGAGGCCCGGTTTAGATCCCGGGCAGTGACATACCAAAGTTGTAAATAAATAGTGGTGCTATAGCTCCCTTGCTTACGCTCAAGCAAATATAAGGGTAGTTCCACAAATGGTTGGACCGGTGTCAGGATAATGAGACTGGGTGTGGTATCATGTCAGGTGTTCACGGCATGCTATGCACAGTGAAGGCAGCATTATATTTGCTCCATGTGAACACCGTCTCCAGATAACTGAAATACTGTTAGTGGGGCAGTAAACTCTATAAACAAACAAAAAGTATTGTATGTGTGTGTTCAGTGAGTGTACCAACATTGGTAGCAGATCCACCCTCCTCCCCGAAGCAGCAGCTGTACACTGTGTATCAGACCACTGAGGATGGGTTGATACAGGAGCTGGGCACTGAGGCTGACCACACCCTTGAGGTTGTCATCAGTGAAGACTTCCTGGAGACACCCTCGAAGAAAAAATGCAAGGAAGAAATAGGTACTATATATGATTTTTGTAATATAGTCTTATTTGTTATTTTAAGTCTTATAAGGTATTAATTATAAAAGTAATATAATTTGATTATGTATAATTAGACTAACACCTTTAATTTATTTTTAAGAAAGCAAGGAGGTTACCTTAGACATCACAATAACCAAAATCTAAATGAAAAGTTTAAATAGTTGTTTTTTTATTTGTATATTTCAGAAATATTAATCGAATTTAGATCATTGTGGGAATAATGTGAAAACTTTTTTTTTGTTTGTCACAAAACTTGATTTACATGCCAATCAAGGTAATTGGAGGTTAAATGTTAGAGCTATGGTCATTCACAGAGGTGTGAAATCACAGTGACAGGCATCTTCTTTTTGCGACCTATTTAAATACAGGGGTGTGATTTTTCCGCGGAAACGTGGATTTGGACGCGGATTTGGGTATGCCAAGGACCATTTCTGCAATTCGGTTAAATTCGAGAAGAAAATTTCAGGGGGGTCGGGTGGGGGGTAGGTGTGAAGTGGTCACCACAGGGTCAGTTGAAGTTCCTGGGAGGTGACAAGCGACCGACTGGAGGAGAGAATTCCCCGAGGAACACCGATTGGCATAGACAAAAACGTGATTCAACTTACCAAGCTGAATGATTTGTAACATGCAGTTTCATTGGTTGTTACCAAACTGTTCATTTAATTAGAAAATCTGTCTCGGCAGTGACAAGCAACCGTCAATAGAACATAATTCAATTGGAACTCTTCGGGTAATTCCTTCATCGGGACAATCATCCCTCGGATGTATCTGGTGCAATAATCTATACTGAAATCACGATCGTTTGACAGCTGTCTGTCTGCTGCGCTGGATAAATTAAAACGGATGATTTAAATTTGAAGCTGCCACAAAATGAAGTTTTACTGGCATCATACTGTAGTGAGCTGTCACCCGAGCTGCCATCTTTGTTTTGATGTCTGTCTGAAAAGAAGTCCCATTTAGGGAAAGGGTCAAGGTGATCCGACTTCCTACATACATCTGAGAGATGATTCATGAATTATCCGAGGTGTTCCGATTGGACTGAATTATCCGAGGAAAACCAATTGAAATAGCAACTAATCTGAACACATCAGATAATTCACGAATCATCCCGAGAACGGATTAACCCTAGGAGTACCGACTGGTAGACAAGAACACGATTAAACTTACGATTTGTAACATGCGATTTTATTGGTTGTTACCCAACTGCTCATCCAATCAGAATAGCCGTAGCTCAGCAATAACTCATCTGGTTAAGTTTTGATGGCGACTGTTTACAACTAGAAAATTATGGTGGTAAAAAAAAAAGAAAATGTCACGAATTATTGAACATACGAACGATTTTCACTTAGATGTAGATGCAGAATGTAAAAACAAATTCATATGGGATTGGTTAGAAAGTGTAAGTGAACTTGATGATATTCCTGTAGATCTGTCCCAATTTATCAGAAAGATCGACAGTCTAGGAAAGTCCAGGAAAGTGTATTTTTTGTGAGATAACCATATCATATGGGTCTCGAGGACTTGTTGCTCTAGTTAGGTTCCATAGTGAGATACTTAAGTAAAATGAAACTTTTGTGGACTTAAGAATTTCCGAAATCCAAAAAATATATGCATCTTCTTTGTTGCTTGGCCTTAGCTAGTCATCTCTTGTCAGTCACATTGCTGTATTGTATTATGACTTCACATCATACATTATCCATGAAAATTTGCTGGATGGTTAAGAGAAATGCTCTTTTTTTTATTTATTGACTAATTTTTTTATGTTGTTCATATGACATGTCTTCTAATTCTTGTCATCTCATAATTATGTTCCCAACTCTACTTACAGTGAACAGCTTTAAAAAACATAAAATGTCTATGGCAAAAACAAAACAAAAAAATTGTTAAGAGAAATACTTATATTTACTTTTTTATTTTTAACTTCACAAATTCACTCATGTAAAGATATAAAAATATTTCTTATGTGATGTGGTATTTGTAAGTCTGGGCTTTGTGTTTGATCTCATTAACTATTTTGATAATCAATTTTAGGGAAATTTTGAAAAAGAAAATAGTCCTTATCAGATGTGTGTGTGTGTGTACACAGTGTATTTGTATTTGATTTATACACATTATGTTTTTGTAAATAATTTATAGACCTAGGCGGTTTAGTAGTCTGATAGTTTGTTCCAGGTATCGACGAAAATTTTCCTCCCTTTTCATATCTGACCAATCAGTCCCCTATACTTAATTGATTCAAGAGGCGTCGATTGTCATCCGTTCAAGCATGGATACATCTTGATCCAAAGTATAATACCATTTTTTACATAGGATATATAGGAAGAATTAAGGGACAGGCTGATGTATCCGTTGTAGCCCATACATCAGTTAAATTACGATCTCTAGTATCAAGATGTATTGTTAAAATTATCAAATGATTGTTATTAAAATATAAAGAAATAATATAGAAACAATATATAGTCATTTTGTATTATAAAATATGTTTTAACAAATAAAAAGTTCTCACTTTGACATTATATAGTACACAAAGCAAAATAACTGGTAGAGTTAAAATCTAAGTTCTTGTACCAGGATGTTATTCAGAATCGTATGTCCTAAATTTGGAGTAAATTGACATCCCTATGACCAGATAATCCCTGATTAGCCTGGACCACCTATGTAGGTGTTTTCATAACCCGATGATTAGGATAATAAAACCCAGGGTGCAGATTTAGTAGGTTTCTGGCTACAAGTGCTTGTTTTGTTATCACCACCCACCTCTCTCTAATCACTAATTTACTTCACACTTTACATGCATACAGCTTGTCTTATTTGCACCTAACCTTTTGCACCTAACTGTGACATGGAAAATAAACAAGCTTGTTAAGTTGGATGTAAGTCATATCATAAATTGCCAGATATATATGATAAAATAATCTCTCTTTTAAGTGCATACCGGTATATAAAATTTAAATTGAAATCAAATCTTATAACATAGTAACAAATTTTTCTCAATATAAACATCAGACAAACACACCTGTACTTTTACTACAATCATGACCCGTCTTAAATTATGAACTGTAAAAAGGCTGTTATAAATGTCAATGCAGTTTAATTGTTAAGCAAAATCAACCTTTTAATCATTTAAACAATAATCAAAATCAGTAAAATGTGTGCGACAAGCGGTCTACATCATCTTGCACACAAGGTTCACATCGATCTTGTACCCGCATTGTTAATGCCATTTTGCTTTCAAAAACTAACCCATCTTTCTTCCCTGACACCTGCTGACCTAGGTAGATTTTAGTTTGTTCACATAGCCATGTGCACAGTTCCATTTAGACGCTCCTCAGTAATAACCATAATCATTTTAACCATCATGATTGGCTGCAAGTGACGTTCCCAGAAGAGGAAATTCCAAATCAAGGGACATAACGCGTGATTTGGTCATGGGCGTAACCTAGATTTGGGAAAGGTCTATACCTATTTTATGAGGCTGGGTCAGAATCATGACATACCCATTTATTACTATTTAAGTAATACTGTCCATCCCAATTAAGAAAGCTTTTCGAATAAAGAATGAAGACTGATGGTTTAGCAAGAATTAAAAGAATTTTTAAAAAGCAAATTCAAATAGGTGTCTGGCTGTGTGTTGTATTGAACGTGTATACTATGGTAAAGAATGTAACCATGTCTCATGCTCTGTCCACCAGCCCAAGCCAGCAGTGCTCTACTGACGCTACAAGAGTCCAACATCAAGCCTGGCAAGGTACTGTCTGTCAGCAAGCCCCCATCTCACAAGAGCCTTCCAGCACCGGTAAAGAAAGTTGGTAAGTCAAGAATGATGCATATTTATTTAAAGTAGCAGTGGTATAGCTTCCCTTGCTAATGCTCAAGCAAATATAAGATAGTTTTACTTGCAGCATCCAAAATAAATGAGAAAAAGCTTAACTTTCTTAAAAAAGTTTCCACAGCCATTTATATTTTGCCTTACACTGTCACATTTACAAAACAGCCAATGCATTTAATTGTTACAGAAAGCTTATTGTCAATTCAAAGTGGTAGCACACATCTGACACTTAGCTATAACACAACATACTGTGTTTAATTTAAAGTGCTGATTCAACACTACGCAAAAGATAAAAAGTTCCATTATCTGACAAATGACCTTACTTTTGGCAATGCGCTCAGCGTTTTGTATTATGGAATGCTGACTGAAATTTGCATCTTGGGATGCAGTCTATTTTCCAAAGATATTAAAACCATTATTCTATGGGTCCCAAAGTCCACAACAGGAGTCCTTATCTTACTTTAAATAGTAGGTCCTGAAGATTCTGTCAATTTGGCCTGACATATATCCATAAAACAAAAAATCTCATTAAATGAAAATGAGTAGAAGGGATTTTGTTTTGGAAGGATTTTGTTTAGAAGGGATTTTGTTAAGGAAGGATTTTGTCCACATACGCTATAATGAGTAGAAGGGATTTTGTCCGTCTCCTTTCGCTGGTTAGCATCAGCAGTTCAGCTTGTTATCTGTATATTTTGACCAGGAGCTGTGAATCAGACGTTGGATGAGTCTGAGGTGGTGGCGTCGTTCAGTTCCTGGCTAGCCAGTGTCACTGAGAGGATCAACCAGACTATGCACTACCAGTTCAGTGGTCAGTCTATTATTTTTTTTTTATGTAAGGCAGATACCGTACTTACTCACTTATAAGACGGGGATTTTTCCTTTAAATTTCATGTTCAAAGTGTGGGGCTCGTCTTATAGTCGGGGTCAAGCGATCTGGCAAAAGGTTTTAACGTTGTTTTAGGGTGAAAACATACTACATAAACTTGTTAGCAGTTATGCAATGACCCGACGTGCCGTCATTATCGACCGCCGATACCTTACCTTTATTGAACTTTGAATTCTGCCGGTCAACAATTAATTGTCTGACATACATTTCCCTTTGTTCTGCATGAAACACAGCTTATTATCCATCAGTAAACACTGAGACAAACTTTCAACTTCAGTCTGCTAAATACACCAAGCTGTAATTTACTTGGCGTTTCTGTGTAGACTTGCCTCATTACACAGGTCAAGTGACTGACTCTGAGATAAGCTGTTGTCAAGGTGATATCAATCAGAGCAGTTTGACAGTGAGGGAGTGAACGATGTGTTTTTATAAGCAGCTGCGGATTACATTTCTCCATGAAATTATTGATTGGTGGCATGTACACAAGGACAGTGCACTGTTCCCCAATGTATCATGTACTGTCATACCAGATTTGGTGACGTAGATCAAAGAAATTAATGTCATGCCGCCATGAGCTACAGGATACCAGAGCAAATGACACTAGATACATCCCGTAATGTGTGAAAATTACAGTCACTGTTAAGCAGTCAACCCTTTTGTTGAGGCAGCATGACTGGTCGACGCTCCTCTTCATTTTTTCGCCTCGTCTTATAAGCGATTCGAAGCAGAAACCGGCAATTTCACAGGTGAAGTAGGGGGGTCGTCTTATAAGTCTTATAAGTGAGTAAGTACAATAGTTACTTGTTATAGATACTGGTTATCTGTTTTTCAGAATTACCTCACATGTGAGGCCTCAATACTGTTAAAAACTGGTGATGGACACTCACCATTTAAGATGATTATGATAGTCATATATGATTCAAATTTGGATTTCGTCCAAATGTTCCAAGAAGGTAAAAAGAAATTTATTAAAACAGCATTCACTTTTCACAGTAACTAATGCAAAGGTAATTTGCTTTTTGTCGCAGCAATATTGGCATCCAGCAAACCTCTGTCGTGGTATTATTGAACAGACATTTTTTAGCTCACCTGAGCACAATGTGCTCAAGGGGAGCTTTCGTGATACCGCTTCGTCCGGCGTCCGGCGTTCGTCGTCAACATTTTACCTTGTGAACACACTAGAGGCCACAATTTTTATCCAATCTTCATCAAACTTGGTCAGAATGTTTGTCTGCATGAAATCTTGGATGAGTTCGTTATTGGGTCACCTGGGGTCAAAAAGTAGGTCACGAGGTCAAATTTTAAGAAAAACTTGTGAACACACTAGAGACCACATTTATAACCCAATCTTCACCAAACTTGGTCAGAATGTTTGTCTGCATGAAATCTTGGATAAGTTCGTAACTGGGTCACGTGGGGTCAAAAAGTAGGTCACTAGGTCAAACTTAGAAAAAAGCTTGTGAACACACTTGAGGCCACATTTATAGCCCAATCTTCACTAAACTTGGTCAGAATGTTTGTCTGCATGAAATCTTGGATGAGTTCGTAACTGGGTCACGTGGGGTCAAAAAGTAGGTCACTAGGTCAAATCTTAGACAAAGCTTCTGAACACACTAGAGGCCACATTTATCGCCCAATCTTTGCCAAACTTGGTCAGAATGTTTGTCTGCATGAAATCTTGGATGAGTTCGTAACTGGGTCACCTGGGGTCTAAAAATAGGTCACTAGGTTAAATCTTAGAAAAAGCTTGTGAACACACTAGAGGCCACATTTATAGCCCAATCTTCACCAAACTTTATCAGATTGTTTGTCTGCATTAAATCTTGGATAATTATATTATTGGGTCACATGGGGTCAAAAAGTAGGTCACATTTTAGAAAAACCTTGTGAAAACAATAAAGAGGCCACATTTATGGCCCAATCTTCACCAAACTTGGCCAGCATGTTTGCCAGTATGAAATCTTACATATGTTTTGAAGTGAGTCATGTGGATTAAGTAGGTTACTTGGTAAAATTCTAGAAAATGTTATCAACCCAGTGGCCACACTAATGGTCCAATCTTCACCAAGATTTCTAAAGTAAATAACTCTTAGTTACTTGATGCCAGATTTGAGCCTACTAAAAGCCTGTGTCAGGTAAGCGATTTAGGGCCACCATGGCCCTCTTGTAGACACTCCTTACCAATTTGTTGAAGTATTGTAGACAGTTTTGTTCACACAAATACATTATATAAGCACACATCATTTTACTTAAATCTACTATTAGCAAAAAACACAATAGTTGCACTAAGTTTCTTGTCAGGGAGTTGTATGATTTTGATCATTGTTCAGTTTATGTAAAATATGAATTGATTTTACTTTTAATTTGTAATGTAGAGTTTTGTCTATCAGGCCATTTTTGCCCATCCTTCTGCTCATCTGACTTGTCAGGAGAATAACTTGATAACTACTGCATGGATTTACTTCAGGCTAGGTATATAAATACCTAGACAGTGCTCAAGAAGCAAATTTGGACTTTTTCCCTAAGTTCATTTTTCTTGTGCAAAGATAACTTTTAACTTCCAGTTGTTTATTTCCAGTTGTTTAATTATTACCTGTTATTAAAATGATTGTCTAGCTGTCCTTCAGTCCATCCTTCCTTACATCCTTCCATCCAAGATTTCTTTCTAGCATATCTTCAACAGTCGTGGTCACAAGTAATTTGAAAGAGCTTGATATAAATAAGAGTGCAGTACTCAACAAGCCTAACTCTACCTACATTAACTTTTCAGTCATCTCCCTTCAATCATTTACCATTTTCAGAAAACAATAAAAATAATGGATAGATAGCAATAGAAGTGCATTGCACAAGAACAATATCTTTAACTATGTTAGTGTGTTAGTTTTACCCCATCCTTTTTTTCTCCACATGTCTATCCATCCAAGTTCCTGGGCTGAAAAATAACTTCTGCATGGCTACACTCCACAAACAATTCTGGGAGCTCAGCCTGATTCAATGTTGACTAGTTGCTGAATTTATGTAGAGAGTAATAGCCAGAATCTTTGCTAGTATTATATTTATATAGGGTTCACACTAAAGTAAAACAAACACTATTTAATTCCTATCACCATTACAGGGAACCCTGATCCGCTTGTATTCCATGCACCTCAGTTTTTCTTCGACTGCCTCCAACAGAGGATCTCTACGGGCAACAGAAAGAAACGTCTGCCAAACTTTACAACTGCATTTGTTCGCAAGGATGCCCTCCCACTCGGAACATTCACCAAGTACACTTGGCATATCACCAACATCATCCACGTCAAGCAAATATTTGACACTCCAGAGGTTTCTTTTTACTTACGTCTACTTAGTCTATATTAACCTTTAATGTCAAGGAGGTTTATATATCTTCATGTTGTGTAAAGTTGATTTTTGGAATCAAGACAAATAATTTTTAAATTGTCACGCTAATGAGTATAAATAACTTAAAATTCAGAGGAGAAGACATTTGGTAACGAGGTGTATATTTTTGAGCACATAGCTTAATCACTAATCCTAAATTGGAGAAATAAATCTAAGCTCATACGTATTTGACTAATATCTCTTTGAAAAGTATATAACTAATCTGTTGTCAACATCAATAGATAGAGGAAAATCTTTGAAAGTAAGCAAAGAACATGTAAATTGAAAATAAGTTGTTAATGAATTATATTAAACATTGAGGCCTTGATGAATAGTGTTATGATGTAAGGTAAAAATAACCATTTTCTTTACTTGAATATAACAACCTTAAATAAACCTGTGTTAGACTGACCATTGTGTTCGTCTTCTCAGATGCCATTGGAGATAACAAGAAGTTTTGTGGAGAATCGTGATTCAACGTATGACTTGTACGATGTGCCCAAGATTGAGACGGAGCTTGAGAAGAACCAGATGCCCATACGACCCAATGACTTAAAGACATATCTTAAAGTTGGTATGTAGAGAAGTTGTGAACAACAGATTTTAGTGCCAGATCATGGAGAATGGGTTTTAAATTAGATTTACTTTTACCCCAGTATTGCTGGTACACGCATGAAGTCTGCATAAAAGTGATACTCGGTAACATCAATGTAGCCCTTGGTTGAGTTATGAGACACATTGTTGTATCAGAGAAAATAGACTCAGACACATACAACCAAATAACTGTAAAACATGCATTTACTATAAGCTGACAATAATTCCTTGACAAACAGTGCACATATTCACTCTCACATACTAACGATTGTATCCCACACTGAGGTTTTCTGAGTCTGTATCACATCCTGTCGGAAATCTGACGCAACTTCTATATTTAAGGTTTAACCCTTTCACTCATGGTTTGGCGATTTTTGGCGTTGTGCGTCAGGCTCATAGTTTGGCGATCTTTGGCGTTGTGCTTCAGGCTCATGCTTTGGCGATTTTATGCTATGCTGTCATTTGCATAGTTTGGCGAAATTACGCCCTCAAAGTTAAGTGCAAAATCATAAGTGAATACTTCATGTAAAGTCTTTCTTTTATCTTTATTCAGTAAGATTAAGCCTTTATTTATACATTTAGTAAATAAAAAAAGGGGGGTTGTTCTGAAAAAATTGTAACAATTTGCTCAGTTTGTAGAGCACCCTAATGGAATTTTCCATTGTTTACACTCGCTGGCAAATCTTACCATTTCTAAACCGCAACAACTCTCACATGGTCAGCCTTACAGTAAAAACCGAGTATGCCGATGTAGTAAACATCCGCTTCCTTCACAATAAATGGAAGTGAAGTATTTGATGTTGAAAAGTTTTGCCGACTTACCGGAACCCCCTGTTGCTTCGGGGCAGCATTGGATCATAAAACCCACTGACTAATGAAAGGGGCAGTATGTTTTATTGCTCTGTGGATCAACTTGGAAGGTATTTAAGCTTCAATTGATTGCCTCGTTCATTAGCATTCTAATCGCTGCATCGTTAACACCTATTGAAAAAGATCTTGTACACAAATTGTTTGATAATATTTTTTGATAGTCTCACTTTATCTTGCTTCAGAAGTATGCCTGATGTTTATGATATTTTGTTTGGTAGTGACACTGAGTCAGAATTTTCTGTTTTGGGGAATCAGATTTAAATGTTGTTATTTAAAGATAAATAAAATGATCCGTAAATAGCAACCAAAGGACTTATTTTCCCAGTGAGGACACCCATGGCCGAGCAGTTTGTCGCTTTTTTTTTTTTCTCTTTCTCATTTCTGATTGATGAATATAATGTGGGTTAACCCTTTCACTCATATAATTCTCCTAAATAACCATATAAAACAATAGCAATTAGTGATATTTCAAACATAAAATAAAGAAATTGCCTATGACATATTTCTTTTGTTTTATTCAAACCTTTCTTCTAACAATTTATATAACCTCAAATGCATGAAAAGTATATCATCAGAAAGAAAAATTATTTCTGAATAAACTTTTAAATTACATAAATATGATTAAATAACTCATTCTAGCTTAAAATATAGCTTAAACATAACTACTGTCAGCTTCCCACACAAAACCAATAATGCTGAATGAACCTGAGGTACCTTTATCACCAGTTTACCTATGCATGCTAGGTGGCCTGATAAGCCATCTGGTTATGCATTAGGCATATGGTTATTTAGGAGAATTGTATGAGTGAAAGGGTTAACCCACATTATATTCATCAATCAGAAATGAGAAAGAGAAAAAAAAAAGCGACAAACTGCTTGGCCATGGGTGTCCTCACTGGGAAAATAAGTCCTTTGGTTGCTATTTACGGATCATTTTATTTATCTTTTACCTCGCACTGGTCAGTATAGATAGGTACAGAAGGTCCAGATCATTGTTACTAAAAATAGATTTTCATTTAGAAAAACACAGGATTTAATTATTGTTGAACTAGTCAAATGAAGAATATGTTTTTCCAACTAAAAAAGTCAAAAGTAACGTGTACATTGTAAAAAAATATAACAGTATATACATGGAAATGATATTTACAGAAATATTGTCATTTTTTGATAAAGTGAATATAAATGACATGGTGGAATAAACATATGATATCTAGCACGTCACAAAAACTGCACTTTGATGCAAAAATTTGTCTTTGTAAAGGTGATTACAGCTTTATTACCATGGGACTGTCATAAATTGTTATGTGAATGTGTAACATGATCATCAATGTAAGTAAAAATGTTTTCTTACTTCCATCATTGTTAAGATGATTGTTAGTATTGCAGAAACTTCAAGAATGTTTGTATGTTTGTTGACAATTCCTCACCCAGTGCAAATAGCTATGTGACACATCAGTGCTTGCTCCATGGGTATGTTTATCTTTTGTTCAAACTCAAAAGTTTGCCTCAATTGTATGTTGTATTGTTTATTTATTTTTCTATTGATTATTGGCTTTTAAAAACCTGTTTATATAAAAAGCATATGAAAGGGTTATTAGTTCAGTGAATGAATACAGGCTGTTGTATTTGGTTCTCATGGTTGTTGGAAGTCAGGTAAGATCAATTTCTTTTGTATTTGGTTCTTGGGGTAGTTGAAACTCAGGTGAGATCAATTTCTGTTGTATTTGGTTTTCATGGTTGTTAAAAGTCAGGTGAGATCAATTTTTGTTGTATTTGGTTCTTGTTGTTGAAAGTCAAGTGAGATCAATTTCTGTTGTATTTGGTTTTCATGGTTGTTGGAAGTCAGGTAAGATCATTTTCTGTTGTTTTGGTTCTTGGGGTAGTTGAAAGTCAGGTGAGATCAATTTCTATTGTATTTGCTTTTCATGGTTGTTGAAAGTCAGGTGAGATCAATTTTTGTTGTATTTGGTTCTCGTTGTTGAAAGTCAGGTGAGATCAATTTCTGTTATGTTTGGTTCTCGATGTCGTTAAAATTCAGGAGAGATCAATTTCTGATGTAATTGGTTTTCATGGTTGTTGAAAGTCAGGTGAGATCAATTTCTGTTGTATTTGGTTCTTGGGGTAGTTTAAAGTCAAGTGAGATCAATTTTTGTTCTCGTGATTGTTAAAAGTTAGGTGAGATCAAGTTCTGTCAAAATAAAAAAAAATGTTAAAAATTTAAACCAGATACAACGGCCTGGTTTTTTGTTAATTGTTAATTGTGCTAAAAGCTCTTTTCATTATCTTACTTAGTGTCGCAACATGTTCATTCCATAGATGCCTAGTGAAACTGATTGTTAATGTTATTTTATTTATGAGTATCCTGATATAGTTATAGAGAGATGATGATAACAAAGTTTGTGAAATAAGGAATGATTTTGATGATGATTGACATCTATGGAACTGATGAAAATTGTAATGATGACAGCTGAAATAAAGCCAGTCATGATTTAGCTGATTTGTTTCAATTGTAGGCAACACCACAGCTGACCAGAGAGACCCAACCCCTTTCATCATCGAATGGATCCCCGATATTTTACCAAAGTCTCGGATCGGTGAACTTAGGATCAAATTTGAGTATGGTCATCAGCGTAATGGACACATAGAGCATAGGGGTGTAAGCCAGCACAACCTGATGAGTGAGGTAACTTCACCAACACCGATACAACCAGCCATCCAGATTAAACCTCATGTTACACAAGACATGCAGATTAGTTTACCACTGTCGTAGGCAACAGCAAGTTACTAGGCAAAATGTGTATGTGTTCCAGAGTAACTAAATGTTTTCTGAGTTGACATTATCTAGATCTAGATTCCCTCCTCAGTATTTTTTAATATTGTGTGTGAAAATAAACTTATTAACCATGACCATAGCAATATAATTAATCACAGGAAGATAACTTACTTTTCATTCATTTAAAAAAATATAGTTATAAAGATTTTTTTTATTACCTTGTTTTTTAATGTTATAAAATAAACCTGTTTTATTGGAGAACATAGTTTTGGACAGTATTTTTCATGTTTAATAATGACTTTCTGCCTGTATTACTTTTAACTAACTTACTCTCCGGTTTAAGTTATTGTAGTGTAGATGAGTAGAAATAAGATAACATGTATACATTTATATGGAAGAACAGAGTGTGAAAAGCTACTGTTACCTAGTTAAAATTATGAATACAGGACTAAGGATATAGTGATAAGAAAAATACACGGTGAAGTGTTTAACTAAAAGAGTATGGACTCTGGTGTATGTGTTAGTCTCTCTACAGATATAGAGCCATTGTGTCATTGTATTGCTATATTTGATTATACACATTTTATGCTTCTTATTATGTTGTTAAATAGGAGATGTGAGCTTATTTTTCCATGACTTATCTGCCAAATAGACTTTAAACTTCATTGCATTATCATTGTAGAGGGAAAAAACAAGAAAACCATTTAGAGAAGACTTACTTGAAGTTTAATTTAGAAGATGTTACTGATATACGATTTCTGCTTTATAACTATAAAAAGCCTAAATTATTGATCTGCCAGTTTCTATAAGTTTCTCTTAAAATAGATTTTCTTATGCTTGACTTGAAGGTCATGATTTAAATAGAGGCCTTTTTCCTTAAAATGCACACATTTTATGCACTTAAAGAAAAATCCGGCATGCTTTTTGCACAAAATGCATTCTGTGTTTATAGAAATTGATATTTCATTGTATTATCTGTATTGTAATGTGTTATTATGTTAGTTCTATGTATCTTCAGCTGTTGACAGAAGGTCTAAAAGAGAACAGTTTGCTACTGATATAAATATAATACATCCAGGTTTAATATTGGTTTTGTGGTGCATAAAATCTTTTTCAAGGTTCATGGCTCTATTTGGGTGTTTTCAATACGAGTGAAAACATCCAGCTATAGTGCATTGAAGGATCTATCAAGATCAAGTTTGGCCTTCATCCTATATTAAAGGTGGTATCCGACAGTTTGCCTATATATAATACATGTATCATTATCTTATCCATGATCTGGGATTTCTTTTTGGATAATTTCTGCATAAGTTTTACTTCAGTTTAAGTAGACTGACCTCATTTGTTAGACAGCACAAATCGAGAAACATATTGCTTTAAATGTCCATTTTTTGCAAAATCTATAAATCAGAACAATAGTGATTTCAGCTAAAAATAGAAATCGGTATCAGAGCTGATTACCCGGATTATCATGTGCCATGATCTCAAGAATTAGTGGTGAAGTGGTTTTCTTATTTTAGAAATAGTTAACTGCAGTGTGGCTCAGATAGATAATACATTATTGTAATGATTAGAGGGGTTAATGCTTTAGTGTCCACATTGATGTTGTCATTAAAAAACAGCATTTTGTGGATCTATTAAGGTAATCATTTATTTGGTTGCTTGAGAGAGAGAAGAAAGAGAGAGACAGAGAGATGGGCCAAACAGTTGGACAACACCTGTAATGAGGAACCCTCAGCTAATCTGGAGGATTTAGAATTTACATTCATCCTTGGTTTATAATTTGCCCAAATGTTTAAACAAATGATGTATTTTAACAAAACAAATGTTACTTTTGTGAATGATTGTTTGTGCTAAAATTAATAGGTTATTGACAGTTTGTGTTCATGAAATTACATGCATATATATGATTTGGTCAAGAAAAGAACTGAAGTTTACTATGTCAGTCACTTCATATATTCAAGTCAGAAATAAACTTTATTGTTTCTTTTTGAGTATTTGATCAAGTGTTCAATAATGTCTGCATTGTGGATAAACATCCATCTAGATCTCATTATGTATGTTGGGAAAAGGGTGGAATTTGAACAAAAAGTTTATAACTGAATTGCAATTGAATCATTGAAATGAATTTTTTTGTTTATTGTTATCGTTGTCATTAAGTATTGATCATGCATGTGGATAAGATAAATGAAATATAAAAAGAATACTTGTGCTTATTAATTCTAGTTTCCGGTATTGACAGTTTTCATGTAAAATGTCGGTTATTGTTTCGGTTATTATTTGATGGTTCCTTTTTCCTTATTATGGTTCATTTATATGTTTTTTGCTGGTTGAACAAACTTTCTGTATAAATTCAAAATCATAAAAATATTAATTAACATACAAACATGTAAATGTGTCAGTGTTAATTATACTAATAATGATTTGTCACCATTGCATTATAAACAAAATGTGTATATTTTTAGTTTAATTGTTGATCGTGTTCCTTACTGTAAGTTGTATTGATTTTTTTTGTCTTCCAAGATGGAGAAAAAAATGTTGTTAATGAAGTTATAAAAAACAAAGCTGCTAAAATAGAGTTGTTAAGCTTATATCGTTTTAGTTACTTTCATCTTCCCACCTTCAACCCAGCTCAGACAGCTCCTAGTATAACTAGCTTAGACAGCTCCTGATATTACCCAGCATAGACAGCTCCTGGTATAACCCAGCTCAGACAGCTCCTGGTATAACTAGCTTAGACAGCTCCTGATATAACCCAGCTCAGACAGCTCCTGTTATTACCCAGCATAGGCAGCTCCTGATATAGCCCAGCTCAGACAGCTCCTGATATAGCCCAGCTCAGACAGCTCCTGATATAGCCCAGCTCAGACAGCTCCTCATATTACCCAGCTCAGACAGCTGATATAACCCAGCTCAGACGGCTCCTGATATTACCCAGCTCAGACAGCTGATATAACCCAGCTCAGACAGCTCCTGGTATAACTAGCTCAGATAGCTCCTGGTATAACTAGCTCAGATAGCTCCTGGTATAACCCAGCTCAGACAGCTGATATAACCCAGCTTAGACAGCTCCTGATATAACCCAGCTCAGACAGCTCCTGATATTACCCAGCATAGACAGCTCCTGATATAGCCCAGCTCAGACAGCTCCTGATATAGCCCAGCTCAGACAGCTCCTGATATAACCCAGCTCAGACAGCTGATATAACCCAGCTCAGACAGCTCCTGATATAACCCAGCTCAGACAGCTCCTGGTATAACCCAGCTCAGACAGCTGTTATAGCCCAGCTCAGACAGCTGGTATAACCCACCTCAGACAGCTGATATAACCCAGCTCAGACAGCTCCTGGTATAACTAGCTCAGATAGCTCCTGGTATAACCCAGCTCAGACATGTCTCAAGAACTCATACAGATCCTGACAATGTTATTTATGCATTGCAGAGCTTCTCTAAAGGTTTAACATACTGTGAAACTTGGAAAACAAATTGAACCATGACCCAGTTATAATTGACCCCCAATACCATACATAGGTGGAAAGAGCTATAATTTGCATATCAGAAAGACCCAGAAATAACTTTTTTGTAACTTTAAAGGAGGCTCTGCTTCATTGAAAGCACATGTACTGTTAATTTGCTAGTCAGTAATCCACAAACTCCAAAGAAATGTGTACTGATAAAAAGTGGTCGTTTTCTATTATTGTGCATAGGAGATTTTTTGTGTTAACTATCTCAGCTTTCTTGACATCTAAAGATTTTGATTATCTTCAAAATAGGAAATCTGATGCTTAAATGTAGTAAGAGACTTTCACTAAAGAAAACATCCATAGGTTCTATCGCAGGTGGGTTATTAGTGTAATCACCCTTCAGAATTGATTAAATGGCATGGAAACGCAAAACTATTGGATTATTTTAGTCCCTCTCCTCGCCAAAGACGGTCTCTACTGACAAAACAACTAAACATTTCTGTCATCATCAAAGAATTCAAAAACAGTTTATAATGCTGAAATTGATACGTCATCAGGTTGGGATGTAGCTCAAATAAAATATGTCATCAGGTAGGGATGTAGCTCAAATAAAAAAAATGATAATTAACTTTGAAAAAACAGACTGATATTAGTGAATGATCAGCATAACAAAAAGAAGACACTAAAACATTAAAAATGCAGATACTGAGAAAAAGAATGTTATGCCATGTTTTTATTTACAAATATACATACTGGGTAAGTAAAAAATTTCAAACTATTGAGAAATAAAAAAAGCTTTAACAAAATATCACCGTGTCCCCAAATACTCATGGGTAGTGCTCCAAGGTCCAGCATCTAAAATGGCCATAATTACATTTATTTCAAAGAATTCCTAAAAAGTTATCTAGTACAGAATTGTTTACCTGTCTTGCCTGCAATGAGATCCCAGCACCTCCATTACATTTAAAGATGTTTTCCCTGTGACAATCATTATTTTTGTTCACAAACAAATCTGAGATCAACATGCCATTTAAAGTATATAAAAAGCAGAACATTTCTCTGTTCTTGTCTGTCACAAGTGCCAGTAACCTGCCAGCTTTGTTGTTATTTTCTTTGGAGTTGGAAGGTCTAATTTGAATTTTACCTTTGCCCAAATTACAACAGTCTGGTAGTTGCTGCCCAGCTTTTTAATATAAAATAAAGACACTGCTTATCGTTTTTTAAACCATACATAAGCATACATGCCTGAACTAAATACAAGTTCAATTGTTCCTACTGGACCATCTAATTACCACTGTAACCAGTTCTTGTTTATATCACACTGTAGCACACCTTGTTACTCGTCCACTGTTGGTTTATTACCTGTCTCAGGCTCCAGCTGCTTTAGGCCCCATGACACAACATGGCATCAGGTAAATGGAAATTGAAGTCCTTATTTGGCCACACTTTCACACATTAAGTTTGTAAGTGTGAATATACAGCACATCAAAACTGCTTCACCACAGACGTCATCAGCCGAGGTCAACGCTCAAACTAGTGTTTCGACCCCAACTCGGAACACTCTCACATTGGTGGGTCAACATTACTGATTTTACTGTGCGTCATTAATAGGCTTGAAGCTACAGCTACTTCTCTTCACCTACAACCAGCAGGAGGATCTCTGCTGATTGGGCCATTTTCTGGACAGCCAACCGGCATTTGCTGATAGTTAATCCCAGCACCGTAAACATTCACCCTTTTGACTGTGCAGAGAATCCTCTCCAACCAACCTGTATAGGCAGGTGCCAGGTTTACCTTCACCTATAGGCAGGTGCCAGGTTTACCTTCCCCTATAGGCAGGTGCCAGGTTTACCTTCCCATATAGGCAGGTGCCAGGTTCACCTTCCCCTATAGGCAGGTTCCAGGTTTACCTTCCCCTTTCTCTGCACTCCATCAGCGGCTCATCATAGCTTTTACTTAAGCTTTTTCCTCTCATGAGCTTCATTGCATCTGCTTTCCCACGATACTGTAAGTTCAATAACAATAATGTGGTAAAAAGTAAAATTTAATAGTTATTGAAAACAAATTTTAACACCAAGTTGACAATAGACATGACCACAACAAATTATAAATAAGTTTGTATTAACTGGCAAGTGCCTTTAGGCTTTATATTATTGAATAAAAATGGACGCGGCAGTTAAACGAGCAGTGTACAGCCACTCTACCCACTTGGCCATCTATCCTGATATAACTACTGGACAAATTTTAACCATTTGCAGGTTTCATTTGTCCACAAGCCTTAACAAAGAACATAAAAAATGTTATATCTACAATAAATTCCTGAAGCTGGGTCAAGTGGTGATAATTGGTCCAAGTCCTCTGTATATATTGCTGTTGGTTGTTTAATAATCTCCTCGACAGGTTATGTTAGATTCTTCATTAAATGCAAAATAATATTTGGACTCATATTAGTTCAGGTAATTGCTGGGGACTTTAGTTTATTCTTTTTAAAACAGCATCTAATTTTTTTTGCTCCTACTGAAAGCATTGTTAATTTATTTTGGGTTTAAAATATACATGTAAGCATATATGATTGGTCATGAGTTTTTAATGTAACTTCAAATCTTCATTCGACATGCTCTATGTAGTGTTTTTTTGAAATAAAGTCAACAAGTATTAAGTCAATAATGTATTTAATTTTTTTTTTACAAAAACAAAATATCAATACATTTATATGTACAATAAACTGTGAAATCAATAAAAATAACTTTCATCTGCTATATATAACATTAAGTGCAGATTTAAAATTGTGCAGTAATACTTTTGACAACATTCAGAATCTGTGTTAAGTCGTTAGGAATAAATGTTAAATTTAAAAAACTATAAATAGTTATGAAGACCGTTTCAATGTAAATGTTAAAACAGCATAATTATAATAATAGTTTGACTTGCAATATATCTGAATTATTTAACCCATTAGCTCATGCATATGCCATTTTATGCCTTTGTTAAGCATTCACAATTATTCCTTTTACCTTCAGCTGCATCATCACAATTAATGGCTAATTTGTAGACGAGTTTAAGCTAGGTTAAATAATATGCCAAAAATGCATGCGTTTTAAAAATATTTAAAATTGTTTCAAAGAAAATGAACAAAATCAGTGAATTTTAAAAACCCTGTACATTTACTATAAAGGAAAGGGTTAATTGACCCAAAAAGTTTTCCTATTCCTCTGAGAAATATAGCATACATACCATTATATCTTTACAACTTCATAGTCTCATATTGGGTATCTTTTCATACAAATAATGAATTTAAAGTATAATGATCCAAAAATGTATGCAAAGGTGCTAGAAAATCAAAATGGGAGATCATTATAAATATGAATGTCACTAAGCACCTATCATAATACATGTAGAGAATTTGTTAAAGATATGGCACAATACCTTATATTGTCTTATTGTCCACAGCATCAAAACAAAAAAAAAGAGAAATTTGCTAATAATAAATGAAGCATGAAGAAAATTAAGCAAAAAAAGGAAATTAATATCTGGGCTAGGTTAAAGATAAGCTAACAACTAAGACATTTAGTAGCTAACTTGCTGCAATATACCATGTCAGATTCTTTTTCCCTTCCATAACACATATAATATAAAACAGTAAGTATATTTAAAGAGACTACCAATTGAAAGACTGTTTTTATTTTACATACATTTTATTTGTGTACCATGATAAAACCATATTAATAATAGATGTTAATAATTCAATTAAAACAATATTCTTGTTGTCTGTATAAAAGATAAAAATCACTCCCAATAAGGCTTTACTAATATTTTAGACAACCTTAAACTTTTAACTTCTCCACTCGAAACATCCAGATCATCCAAACTGTAAATGCACAGTTTGCCTACATATAAAACAATTGACAGTAATATTGCACAATATTTCGTTGCAAATTTTCGCCTGACCATCAATGTACTTTTTTCGAATACAACCTGCTTCTACTTCAATCATTAAACAATTGAAACAAGCCTGGGACGAAAAAAGAACTGAGTTCGAGTTGCAGATCATTGACGTACATATGATAGGTCAAACTAACAGTTAAATAGCAAAACTGACCAATCAGTCATCTTGTATTCAACCTGCCATCTACATCCTGAAAATACCAGTTACTTCATTCTTTCAGAACCACCACACTTAAAAAACTCACCATTCTCATTCAAGATAGAAATTCTAAAAGATACAACCATTTATCAATGTCCTTTATTTCATTTCAGATAATCACAAAAGATTTTCAATCAAGTCTTTGGCATCTGTAGAAGTATGAATTAATGTAATGTACAAAATTGAACACTGTTTTAATCTTTTAATGGCTACTTTGCATAACTGATGAGTTACAATATAAAATAAGAATACAAATAAATTACTGGATAAAATACTTCACAAAAAGATATACTATCAAATTAATTACATGAATGGGAAAAGATAAACATGCCTTACTGCATAAACAAATAATTCTAAATCAATGTGATATTGTACAATGATTTGTGAAATAGTAACTTATTATACATGATTTTTGTAAATTGTGAATATTTATAACATCAAGGAAAGAATGAACACATAAAATTTCACATTTTACAGAGAAAATACAAGAGCTTAAACTCTTTTTCTATAACATAAGAAACAGAGAGGGACAGCATGCAAAGACAGAAGAAGTTAAATGTTAAGACAAAGATGAAAAGGATGAAATGAAAGAAAAAGATGAAGCAAAGAAATCTTAGACAAATGTTATTTCATCTGTAGTATTGCGCACAGTCTTGGACTGCGAGTGAACAATCTTTGGCACTATATCGTTTCCCACTACAGTGATTGGGGTACCGGAAGGTTTGCTGTATTTGCCATCGGTATCAACAGTTGACAGAAAATGATCGCTAGTTGATCCATGAATTGGACTGTGCAACTGTGTGTGTCTTGACGATCGCTGCAAGTTGTTCAAACTGGAACTCTTTGGCATAACCTTCCCAAGAGCCTCCTTCTCCAAAGAAGAGTCACTATAATATGGGCTGGAGCGCGGACTTTGAACAAGTGTTGAGTCCAACACGTCTAAATGTGGACCTACACTAGACCTCTGAATGGGTGATAGTGGTTCGTCAACATAAGAGCTGGCTTCATGAAACAGACCTTTCTGTACACTCTTCTTCGGAGCCTGATTCACAAAGTTTCTCGACTTGGATAAGTATTTATTGGTCTTGTAGCTGAAACCGATGTCTGTCAAACTTTTTTCCATCAGGAGGGAGTCTTCAAAGTCTACATTTTCTCCTGGAGAAGAAGTTTGAAACAATGCTGCAGCTTCTTCATTTGATGGAACTACTCCGTCTTCTGAGAAACTTTTATCACTAGATTTTAGCTTAGCTGGCGTTGGAGGGCTGAATGTTGTCAGGTGGTTTAAGGTTCGAGCATCGGCACCAAACAGCGGATTTCTCAGCGATGATCTACTATCACGTGTATAAACAGCCACATTCTCATTGATGTTTTCTAGGTAACTCTCCATTTGAGCAGTGTAATCTGCATCTGGCAGTGGTGGGGTGTTACTAGGCCCCTCAGGCTGTCCATCCTTCTCCCCGCTCTTCCTGGAAACAATGTGGACCAGGTTGCTATGCTTACTTTCTCGCAGGAAGTCTGGCAGCTCAAGGTGGTGAGGTATGGGTCCCCGCTGGTCTTCAAGACTGAGGTCCTGGGCACGCTTCAGTTGCTCACACAATGCTGTCTTGTCGTCCAGCACACCTAGGAAATATCAAACACATAATTAACATCTGGAAGTGTGATTTATCTTAAGTGTGCTGAAGTTTATCATGTCATTTGTGATTCAAAGTATGAACGCTTGATTTCTTTTTTTATCACATTTGCTTTTCTTAAATTATGTTATTCTTAAACATATATGGTAGATGAATGTGACAGTTTGGTCATGTAAGACACATTTTCTTGATATCAATTACCACAAACTTAAATGTCTGAAATGATTAATTACCTATAAAAGATATTTTTTACTTCATATTGTGTAAAATATTAAGATGTTGGAATTTTTAACATTTATAAATGTTATCTACAATACTAAAAACCTATTTTACACCTTTGATGTCATAATAAATATGTTAGATATGTTTAGATATATTTACAATATTTTTGCATAATATTACAAAAAGATGACTATACAAATTTTAAAGGCAAATAATGATAAGTACACTTTATTCAAAGTGATGAAAGAAGTATTGAAATCTTTAGTTTTCCCTGCAACATAGACATTTTCAAAAACTACCAACAGCTAATAAAATTGTCAAATTATATAAATTGCTAGTTTCAATCCACAAACCAATCAAAAAAGGAAAGGAAAACACAAGGAAGAAAATGCAGACATCGATACAACAGCAGTGATTGTGCATTACCGATGCCTTTCAAATGAACGTAAACATTTGATTTGTAAAAACTTTTAATATTAATAAATGACAGGCTACTTGTAATTGTCTTCATTTTTCCATTTATGATACAATAAACTAATAACTCTTAAAACATTTCATTATAATAATATGCATTAAAAATCTAATAATCATTTATAGTAAATCTGTTTCTACTGTCTGAATCATGACCCACCCATTTCCTCTACAAAACTCATGATATAAGAGTTTTAGTTTGTCACAAACTCTAGAAATAAAATAAAAAATGCATATAAATTTGTAAACACTTTACCCTCAATTACAAACACAAACACTAGAGAGCTTTCAAACCAAATGTCAGATAGACACAAAAGAAAACAACCATCACAACCACATGCAAACTACAATAAACATTGGGCTGACATACGTGCAGTTAATGCATGTAATCCCATGCATGCATCTGTAATGGCAGATCTGTGCAAAGTGTCAA
The DNA here is from genome assembly GCA_007844125.1 of Sinonovacula constricta. Classification (NCBI taxonomy): domain Eukaryota; kingdom Metazoa; phylum Mollusca; class Bivalvia; order Cardiida; family Solecurtidae; genus Sinonovacula; species Sinonovacula constricta. The sequence continues at coordinate 35,315,825 of CM017569.1, forward strand.
ACAAATGTCATAATTTCAAAATTTGAAATTTCTTAAAAGTTTATTATATCTCAGCTTAAAGTAATAATAACTAATTCTAGCAATGCATGCAAAATAATGTAAGCTTGGAAACATTTATCTATTTTTCCTAAGTCTGACTATGCTGTAACAAGGCTTAGCTTGATAAAAATATCTGCGCTGATCAGGGTTCAAATCCATGTCGTCAAAAAAAGAAGCCAATACTGTAACTACTTGGCTTAATAGTCGACTCTCTAACACAGTTGTTAGGTATTGGTAAAAACTGAGAAGATCCGAAAGATTTGTATTTAAAGGATTAAGAGATGCGCATAACACTTTCATACAATTTGTATACTTTATTTTTGCAATAATTTGCAATATTATTAGACTGGAAAAATATCTACTTGCATATACTTTGTATGCTTTATTTTCACAATGATATATGATGCTACAATTATAAAGAAATAACTTCTATTAACATTCAGAATGGTATAGAAATTATCTACTAGATTAAAATTTCTTCTGTTTCTACCATGACTGAATCATGCTACAATGGAGGTACTTTCTTTTTGCATGCATCAGCGTGACTTTCATGCAATCGCTAATAACAATGTTGGTGTGAACAAGCTATCAAACTGCATGCATTATTTTCACACATATATTACAGCAGTCACTGTATAATAGAGTGACTATGATACCTCTGTGGATGCTGTCCTTTCTTTTTCTTTTTTAAATACATTGCAGCAAACAACAAGGAACATTTCAGTGACACCCAGCTATTTAAGTTACAAGAGACCTCAGACAAATGTCAAGGTAGAACCACTGGCTCACTGTAGGTCTAGCTATTTTTTAACTGTTTTAGTAATCAACTTGGTTTCAACAATGCCTTGAAACTTTAGCTACCACTGCAAGTAATAAGTACCCCCAATACCCTGCTATTTGACAGTGGTTATTAACATTTGAATATTAATCACCTTAAATAAGACAACCAGTTCCTTGAAATGTTTGAGAAAATTCTTTTTATCTTTTTGTGAAGTTAAAGCCAAATCTAACCACTTGGAATCATTTTGTACCTTTGACCATTAAGTCTGACCTTGACAATTAGCAATATGGTTCTGCAGACAAACAATTAAGTTACTTCTATTTAATTCACACTAAGGGGTAGTGATGAAATCATAATGTAAGGTTGGACAAGCTAAATGAACGCATCTTTCTTTTTTATAATCTTATGTAGTAAGAGTATTATCGATACTATCTGATATCATCATGTTATGAGAGGACAACTAACTAGACGAGTTTGCAAGCATTCATGCTTTTAAACTTCATGCACCTATCACATACCATCTTCATTTGGTCGATTTCGAACTGTATTTTTCTGGAGCGCAAACGTGACCTTCTGTTTGACCTTCGGAGTCTTCCCATGATCCTTTGCCTCCACCACGACTGGGACGCCCCTCTCCTGGTCGAATGAATCCAAAGAGGGACGCACGTCTCCTTTCTTCAGCTAAAACAAGAATGAACATACAGTGAGTGGGAAATGTAAATATAATGGTATTGTTATTATTTTCATAAACTTATTTGAGTTAAAATGAGTTTTTAGCTGCAAGTCACACAACTTTTACAACATCCATTTAAAGTACAAACAGCATCAGATTCTATTCTTAATTTCCCCTAAGAATCTTAAAGTTTTCTGCCTGATAATAAATATACAAGAAATGTTAAGCAATAACTGGATCACTTAAGATTTAAAAACAAAACAAAAAATAGAGTAAGTGACCATCAAAAATGAGGAAAATTCAAGTTCTAAACATTGTTTTTATAATTATTTTAAACGATCAGATTGTATTGCTTTTGTAACATTTAAATGTAATAAAAAATAAAATTATATAAAAATAATGTAACAATCAAATCAAGCAATATCACAATGAATAAATAAGTCTGTTAAACTGTTGATCATTTCAATGCTATAATAAGATTACAGTGAAACATTGATTATGATAGATAAGTACATTACTAAATGTGCATCACAATTTAGTTTACTTCAAGCTCTTAAAAGGTATAATTTTTTAAAATAAATTTTCTCACAACTTTGGTTTAGATTTTAAATCACTTTATAGTTTTTAATAAAACTGCACTTTTAATACCAGAAAGTAGTCAGAATAAATGAAGTCAAGGTATATAGTCAAGGGACATAAATGAGTTCCAACTAAGGCCAACACATTTTTTATTGATGAACAATCATATTGAATTGCTCTATATGAATATACTGTTCATTAGGCATAACATAAACATACAAGGGACTAAGCCTGTGTTGTGTATTGTATTGATCACAAAGTTGTTGTTGTATGCTAAAATTAAATATGACACAAGTTGGTAAAAGTTGGCAAAAGTTGTCTTACTATCAAAGAGCGGTCTTTCAATCCGAAATTTCCATGAAATAATGAGTATAATGCCCTGAACTGTATCTAATATTTCTGAAATGTGTAACTGCTAAATATTATACCATTGAAAATCTCTCAAAAGTGGAGGAAGGCATAAGACTATTATTTATTTAGCCAGTATGCCTTTTCAGATGGCCCAATATCATTAACAACAGACATTCCAAAAATTAATGGAAACATTTAATGTAACAACACCATCTTCCTTATCACCAAGAACTTCGAAGTTTTAGGAAGAGCTTTTATGTTTAGTCTTTTAATGTCCAGTTAATTGTCACCTTGGGTACATGATGTCAGCTAAAGTAGGAGCTCATTGATATTACTTGACTGAAAAACTTTTACAGAATAAACAGCAGAGACAGGATACGAGTTACATTCTTAGCTTTTGTTTTGGTAGGGCTTTTTAGTCAGCAAAAGAAAGAGGAAGAATAATGAAAGAAAAAGGTCCTATTTCTATGGCAATGACATTAAACAAGGACTGTCAGTAGAGAGCATACTCCACTTGTCTCTGTGTTGGGATTGTATCATGTTGGGTTACTGAGATGGGTTAAGCTTCTGATAGTGAACAAGAATAGTTTTAGCGAATTTACAGTGAATTGGACCTTAACAAAAACATTTAACATAGGACATTGTAAGATGGATAAAGGGACATTAACTCTTCAAAAATTATTTCAGAACTACCTGCCCTTTAGAAATGGGCTCTTTTGATAATGAACAAGTATTAAAGGTCTGAAGGGACTATCATTGACAGTTTGAGAAAAAATGACCTTCACAATAAGGTTAATCAAAACAAGAAATTTTCAGTCAATATAAAGGAGCATAATTTGCCACGATGAATTTAACTATTACATGCTTTTTGAAATGGATTACTCTTTTGAAAATGAACAGGTATTCCAAGTTTGAAATATCTTTGAAGTTTTTTTAAAAATAGACATGAAGGTAACAGTTAACCATTTAAGAGGGTCATGACAATGGTTCCATCTTTTTCTTTGAACAGTGGAGTCAAAATTAAATTTCCAATGCCCCCCTCACAAAGGTGACCACAATAGGGAGGTTTTTGAAGTCAACAATATCATCTTTTTCATGAAAGAAATATATCCATCTACTAGCATGAAGCAAACAAATTATGACTGAAGTATTACTACTGATACACATGATGTTGTGATGCAGGGCTGGAAAAAATACTTTTCAATGACTAGTCCCAGACTAGTAACCTTGACAAAAAATAACTTGTCCAAAAATCTGCGTCATTTTCAATTATCCAACACAATAATACATTTGTCATATCTACATCTTATTAACAATGTATAACGACAAGTTGTTTCTCTTATTTTTTGTGTCGAAGCATTATGTATCTCGCATTATGATTGGCTGTTTTGGACAGGTGCATGCATTGTATAGTACCGCCTTTGTTACGTGTTGTTAATAAAGGCTCCTTGCGTAAAATTGATTTGTCTTCATCGCTAATTAGAAACCGCTGTTTATTTGTCACTTGTCCAAATGCCGATTTTTTACTTGTCCAGGACTAATTTACTGATCAATGACCAAGAGCCTGAAAATGTATTTGTCAGGGACATCGGGCTACCGTATTTTTTCCAGCCCTGTGATGGATATGTGTTTTGCAAATACAGACCATTCTAGTAATCAGTCTACATTATTAAACCCAAAAAGAATCATAGCATATTAAACCTTAAATATTTTTACTTCTTTTCTATATTATCTTGACATAAAGATCACAGTAACAGTGAATTATCTTTAAAGATTAGGAGGAAAAAAATGGAAATAAACTGAAAATGGCAAAAAGAACAGGAATTACTTCTATTGAGATCTACCAAACTTGATATAAGACATCCTTATTTCAGATTGTGTGTATATGTACAAAGAAAAAAACTATTTCTCTAAAACACATTAAAATGGATATATTATCTATGTCAATGTGAACGATTTTTAAGGTTGAAGACAGACAAAAGGAATGCAGTAGTAAACATATTAAAAAATTAAAAGGATTTCAAATTAATATAAAACTTCAGCAAGTATATAAAAACTCTTTCTATAACCCTTCTGTTGTCTATTATCAGCTTCTTTCATCTCAAAAGTTGAATACACAAAACAACCAAAAGCTACACATCAAAATAAATCATACACACACACAAAAAAACAACAGAAACACAACACAAAAGCCTCTTCGTGAATCCCTATGGTCTTGAAACAACCTAAGTCATATTTTTACTTATTTAAAAAACAAACGGCAAATGATAAGAACATTTACTATCAACAAAAGTTACAATATTCAGATATCAGAAGTAAAGATAAAAAAGGTAAAATAAAGGTTAAGTATTAAGATTTTTCACTCAATGTAATCTTGTTAGTTTAAGGTATCTTCAAAGTGAAGACCTCAGCAGGAAGCGAAAGCAAGGGACTGCAAAGAGACTGAACAAAACTACAAAGGAGACTAGCAGGAACTACTGGTATATTTAATGTCCAATGGCAACATAAGCTCAACATTTCATTACTGTTGTTTAATCAATAAGAATGATATATGTAATTCCACAAATGTTCATCAAGGGTCAATATCCTTCATATTCTTGTGGCATAGCATTTATAATTATACTCTTCTGTACAGAAAGTCTGCAGGTATGTGTATATTATATCACAATTATATATGGATAGAAATGTATCATAACTTGATGCTTCTTAACAAAATGAAAAAAGAATATCATATTATAGACAGGCTTATAATTGAATACTAATTAATCTTAAAACTTGTACATGTTCTATATGACAATAGGTTACATTTTAACGTGTTTATATCTTATGTTATTTAACTAGTCTATGTTGCCAAGGTTCATATAAGTTTGTTCATGTGATAAAGAGTAGGAAGAGAAACAAGAGAATAGTGAAGCGAAAGTCAGCTATACAAATATATACATTGATATACCCATTGCCATAGCAACCACAGTGCAATAATCAAAAGCTTCTAAAAACAGACCTCCCTGTAAATGCATTTTGCTTTGTTTCAGTAAATAAATGTATGCCACTCCTTTCTTAAGTCTTTGATAAAAAGCTATGGTTACTCTTTGACTTAGACCAAAAGAAGCTATCATTAATCTTTGACTTTAACAAGAGAAAAATGGTTACCATTTTGACTTTAACAAGACAAGCTAAGGTTACTGTTTGACTTCAACAAGAAAAGCTATAGTTACTCTTTGACTTTGACAAGCAAAACTATGGTTGGTTATGATGGGACATATTTAAGAAATGGCTTTACACAAAATCATACTTTTCATTTAAAGTTGAGGTTTATTTTCTGAAAGCATGCAAGCTGAAACAATAGCGTTAACACTTTGTCTGAAGAAGAAGACTGTGTATAAGTCTGGGAAGCCAACAGGAGGCAGTCTCAAGCCAGGCAAAGATTGGCAAATGCCAAAGTATAGCCCAGCAAAACCAGGCCACAATTTTAGGGCAAAAGGCAAGCAAGTCTTGCCAAAGCAAGATGTAAACCAGATAAAATCTGGAGATAGCTTATGGGGCAAAGATGGAGAGACATATCTAAACACTGTAGACTACAGCCACACAAGACCACAGTGACAGCTTACCTTCCCTGCACTGGGTGGAAGATCTAAAATTCCAAGTTCATCAAAATTAGGGGATGGAGCTAACAATATGTCTGATTTGTTCATCATCAAGTTGCCAAAGATTTGATTGGTTAGCTCATCAAGGGAATGAAGGTCAGTGTTGTTGTTGTTATTGTTGTTGTTAGTAGAAGTCCCCAGAGTAGCTTGTTTGCTACTACTAGAGTACTTATTTGGAAGTGGAGGGGGTGTGGTGGCAAGATATCGCCCGAGAACCCCGTTACCGCGAGCTGTGGGGTAGAAAATTAAACAGACTTTGGTTAGGAAAAGGGATACTGCTACAGTACTACTTCTGGTGTTTGCTGAAAGTAATGAAAACAGTAATAGCTTCAATAGCATTCTACAGCTGGAAATGTCTAACAGCACACTGTGAATGAAGTATGGTTATGGTGATATTTAATGATGTCGGTTTGTGATTGGTGAAGAGGGGCTGATTTAGATGTGTTAGGTTTCAGGCAATGAATTCTAAGTAATTTGGACCCAAAGATTCTTTTTTCTAGCCATCATTAAAATGAGAAACTGAAACCACCAAACAGGATTTTTAAGAAGTTACTGGTACTATCTTTACAACATGTTACATTACAGAATATCTCACAGCCACTATTTTATTGCAAAGGCATATTCAATGTAACATCAGTTTTTAATAATAGGATAACCCAATACTTATGTCTGCAGTGAAACATAAACCTAATGAGATGACAGTGTGGCACTTTCTTACTATGATGATCATCTAACATGATCTTTGGATTAACTATTCAGAATAATAAATATTGACTAGAAAAAGTATTTTAGACATATTTTCAGAGTCTTTTGGAAAAGCCATTTGGCTCTACATGTATGTATATTTGTAAGATGTGGTGAACTGTTATGAATCGTACGTATGATAAAAAGTGATTTTATACAGTTTAATGAAATATTAAAATAGAACAGGGTGTTACTTTGAAGCAAAGCATCTGTTAAATGAATGAACTGAGGCATGAACCCAAGGCTTCCCATACCTGGAGTCGATGCTCTACCAACTGCGCTACCAGGTTGGGTGTTTTTCTCTGTCTATGTCTCCTGTAGACTTACTTCATTTGTTATAATAGAGGAATGGAGAAGAGGGTGGATAGGAACTTATGTGACAATGTTTCTGATTAGCAGAAACTGTCTTAAACAGGTCATTTTAGCATTTGTTAGCAGTTATCATTTCATCAGTTTTTTAAGAAGCAAAATTATGTGACACTGTGTTAAAATTGCTATCAGTTTCCAAAGTTTGGTAAGGCCTTTACTGTTTGACCTTCAAGTATATAAGGGAGGTAAAATAACTAAAATAAGATCATAGTAACGATCACAAATCCAATTAAGCTTTGGCCTTTTGAGGCAATTTTACATAAAATTAACATAATTATAGATGTTGAGCTATTTTGGTAGAGGACGACCCAAAACTAATGTCCTTGAAGAATTATTGGCATCAGCGCACTTTCAGCAATTTTTCTACCTTTTCAGATGGGACTGAATGCTCAAGTTTTATTATTTGATTTGAGAGCTGCTTGCTGCAATTTACATAAAATTGTCTCTAAAAGCAATTATTGCTAAAAGTAAATTGATTCTGGACTGATACAATGAAGAATTAAGCCAGCTGGTTCGGGACACACAAATTCATCTCAAACATTTCTGGTCAGGTTTACATGCAAGGGAATCAACACCATGAAAATATAAGGGCCGCCTGTTAGTATATATTGTATATATAGTTTACTACAAAGGGTGTGCAGACAGATGATTATATTGACCGAGGGTTAATACAGCCAACATAGTTCCAGATACAAAGAGTGATTAAAAGTAACATATCATACAGTTCTCAGATAAACCCAGCACTGAGGGAACTCATTCAGACTGTACCACTAAACCATGCATCTACTAGCATCATCAGGTATAAAATACCCTCAACATAAATAAACACAATAAACCAAAGCATGATGTTTATATTTACAGCCATTCATTAAATCTTAGTTACCAGTTCACAACTACATGTACAGGTTACACAATGTATTGGTAAGGACCTCTGTATGTACAGGTTACACAATATGTTGGTAAGGACCTCTGTTTGTACAGGTTACACAATATATTGGTAAGGACCTCTGTTTGTACAGGTTACACAATATATTGGTAAGGACCTCTGTTTGTACAGGTTACACAATATATTAGTAAGGACCTCTGTATGCAGAGGTTACACAATATATTCATAAGGACCTCTGTATGTACAGGTTACACAATATATTGGTAGGGGCCTCTGTATGTACAGGTTACACAATATATTGGTAAGGACCTCTGTTTGTACAGGTTACACAATATATTAGTAAGGACCTCTGTATGCAGAGGTTACACAATATATTCATAAGGACCTCTGTATGTACAGGTTACACAATATATTGGTAGGGACCTCTGTATGTACAGGTTACACAATATATTGGTAAGGACCTCTGTATGTACAGGTTACACAATCTATTGGTAAGGACCTCTGTATGCAGAGGTTACACAATATATTAGTAATGACCTCTGTATGTACAGGTTACACAATATATTGGTTAGGACCTCTGTATGTACAGGTTACACAATATATTGGTAAGGACCTCTGTATGTACGGGTTACACAATATATTTGTAAGGACCTCTGTATGTACAGGTTACACAATCTATTGGTAAGGACCTGTGTATGCAGAGGTTACACAATATATTGGTAATGACCTCTGTATGTACAGGTTACACAAAATATTGGTTAGGACCTCTGTATGTACAGGTTACACAATATATTGGTTAGGACCTCTGTATGTACAGGTTACAGAAACTATTGGTAATGACCTCTGTATGTACAGGTTACAGAAACTATTGGTAAGGACCTCTGTATGTACAGGTTACACAATATATTGGTAAGGACCTCTGTATGTACAGGCTACACAATATATTGGTAAGGACCTCTGTATGTACAGGTTACACAATATATTGGTAAGGACCTCTGTATGTACAGGTTACACAATATATTGGTAATGACCTCTGTATGTACAGGTTACACAATATATTGGTTAGGACCTCTGTATGTACAGGTTACACAATATATTGGTAATGACCTCTGTATGTACAGGTTACAGAAACTATTGGTAATGACCTCTGTATGTACAGGTTACAGAAACTATTGGTAAGGACCTCTGTATGTACAGGTTACACAATATATTGGTAAGGACCTCTGTATGTACAGGCTACACAATATATTGGTAAGGACCTCTGTATGTACAGGTTACACAATATATTGGTAAGGACCTCTGTATGTACAGGTTACACAATATATTGGTAGGGACCTCTGTATGTACAGGTTACACAATATATTGGTAAGGACCTCTGTATGTACAGGTTACACAATATATTGGTTAGGACCTCTGTATGTACAGGTTACACAATATATTGGTAAGGACCTCTGTATGTACAGGTTACACAATATATTGGTAGCGACCTCTGTATGTACAGGTTACACAATATATTGGTAGGGACCTCTGTATGTACAGGTTACACAATATATTGGTAAGGACCTCTGTATGCAGAGGTTACACAATATATTAGTAAGGACCTCTGTATGTACGGGTTACACAATATATTGGTAAGGACCTCTGTATGCAGAGGTTACACAATATATTGGTAAGGACCTCTGTATGCAGAGGTTACACAATATATTGGTAAGGACCTCTGTATGTACAGGTTACACAATATATTGGTAGGGACCTCTGTATGTACAGGTTACACAATATATTGGTAAGGACCTCTGTTTGTACAGGTTACACAATATATTGGTAAGGACCTCTGTTTGTACAGGTTACACAATATATTAGTAAGGACCTCTGTATGCAGAGGTTACACAATATATTCATAAGGACCTCTGTATGTACAGGTTACACAATATATTGGTAGGGGCCTCTGTATGTACAGGTTACACAATATATTGGTAAGGACCTCTGTTTGTACAGGTTACACAATATATTAGTAAGGACCTCTGTATGCAGAGGTTACACAATATATTCATAAGGACCTCTGTATGTACAGGTTACACAATATATTGGTAGGGACCTCTGTATGTACAGGTTACACAATATATTGGTAAGGACCTCTGTATGTACAGGTTACACAATCTATTGGTAAGGACCTCTGTATGCAGAGGTTACACAATATATTAGTAATGACCTCTGTATGTACAGGTTACACAATATATTGGTTAGGACCTCTGTATGTACAGGTTACACAATATATTGGTAAGGACCTCTGTATGTACGGGTTACACAATATATTTGTAAGGACCTCTGTATGTACAGGTTACACAATCTATTGGTAAGGACCTGTGTATGCAGAGGTTACACAATATATTGGTAATGACCTCTGTATGTACAGGTTACACAAAATATTGGTTAGGACCTCTGTATGTACAGGTTACACAATATATTGGTTAGGACCTCTGTATGTACAGGTTACACAATATATTGGTAATGACCTCTGTATGTACAGGTTACAGAAACTATTGGTAATGACCTCTGTATGTACAGGTTACAGAAACTATTGGTAAGGACCTCTGTATGTACAGGTTACACAATATATTGGTAAGGACCTCTGTATGTACAGGCTACACAATATATTGGTAAGGACCTCTGTATGTACAGGTTACACAATATATTGGTAAGGACCTCTGTATGTACAGGTTACACAATATATTGGTAGGGACCTCTGTATGTACAGGTTACACAATATATTGGTAAGGACCTCTGTATGTACAGGTTACACAAAATATTGGTTAGGACCTCTGTATGTACAGGTTACACAATATATTGGTTAGGACCTCTGTATGTACAGGTTACACAATATATTGGTAATGACCTCTGTATGTACAGGTTACAGAAACTATTGGTAATGACCTCTGTATGTACAGGTTACAGAAACTATTGGTAAGGACCTCTGTATGTACAGGTTACACAATATATTGGTAAGGACCTCTGTATGTACAGGCTACACAATATATTGGTAAGGACCTCTGTATGTACAGGTTACACAATATATTGGTAAGGACCTCTGTATGTACAGGTTACACAATATATTGGTAGGGACCTCTGTATGTACAGGTTACACAATATATTGGTAAGGACCTCTGTATGTACAGGTTACACAATATATTGGTTAGGACCTCTGTATGTACAGGTTACACAATATATTGGTAAGGACCTCTGTATGTACAGGTTACACAATATATTGGTAGCGACCTCTGTATGTACAGGTTACACAATATATTGGTAGGGACCTCTGTATGTACAGGTTACACAATATATTGGTAAGGACCTCTGTATGCAGAGGTTACACAATATATTAGTAAGGACCTCTGTATGTACGGGTTACACAATATATTGGTAAGGACCTCTGTATGCAGAGGTTACACAATATATTGGTAAGGACCTCTGTATGCAGAGGTTACACAATATATTGGTAAGGACCTCTGTATGTACAGGTTACACAATATATTGGTAGGGACCTCTGTATGTACAGGTTACACAATATATTGGTAGGGACCTCTGTATGTACGGGTTACACAATATATTGGTAAGGACCTGGCAACCAAAAGTGTACACCAGAGATGAATCTACACTGTCTGCCAGATCAGTCTGTGCTAAGCTGGCTCTGAGTTGATTATGAAGAGTCTCACAAAGACTGTATCTGGAACTGTGTGGAATGGACTAAAGATATGCCTACATTCTTGGTGACAGGATGGTCATTATGGGATCTACTTTGGCAGACTGCCCATATCTATATTACTTCTCAATGCAATACATGTTATGTAAACACAGACAAGAAATTTTGTGATTTATAATGGCCAATGCTTGGGGTTTTTATTCAGCATTTTTATATTGTTTTAAAATGGAAAAGTTGAGGCCAAAAATATAAACACTGAAATTTAAAAAACAAACTATTATTGTTTTTACTATAAAAATGATAAGTTGTGTATGTTTTTATATGAGCTTGGTTTTAGATTTCTAGACATTTTGTAAAGTCAGAAAATTGTGCAAACATTTCTGTTTACATTTAACCCAACCTCTTCCGTTCTAAAGATGTGTTTACATATTGACTATTATAGTGTTATTCAGTAATCTGGATTATACAGATTATATTCTAATGATATCTGGAGCCAAATGGACATGAGGTTTTGATTCAAGAATAAAATAAAATTACCTGCATTTTATAAATCACCAAAATGACTAGAATTTTTAATAAAAATCAAGTAGATATTTTATATTAAATCAAGAAGGTATTTTTATATAAAAAGTCAAATTTACTCAAATATTATTATTAACACTTAACATATTTTTTAAAAAATTACAAAATCCAAACCTCATATCTGTCTACAACAATTTAGAACTAATATGGAGTATCTACTGTTATATAGGAATAACTGCAGGACAATAGCTGAATGTTAGAACAATTGATAACACATTGATATAAAAATAATATGGAGTATTTTATCGACTATCGAGCACATATGTAGTAGATAGGTTGACTTCTTGTGAGAGAAATTCTGTGTTTATACTAGAGAAAAGAATGTAAAATGGAAAAATGAGAATTAGGTTTATAAAGTTTTGCTATATTTTAAAGTACTACTAATTAAGTTTTAATGAATAAAGCAGACAGACAGATGGACAACTGATGAACATTTCATACGATACTCCAGACAAGGGGAACAACTCTATTCTAAGATTGACATTCCATATGAAATTTTTATTTTTTCTACAAACTCTTGTGGATTGTAATAAGTATCATATTATGGGTCTATTAAATGTTTATTAGATCTTACATCCCATCAACAATATTTAACCCAGAGAAAGTAATAAAAATGAGTACATACATAGTACAGCTTGGTTTGAAATAAGGAGATTTATTTCTTCCTATAACCCATTAACAATGCTCTCACTCAAATGTTTGGCAAATTGCCATTTTCAAGAGTTAAACATTTACAATATGTATTTCTCGTATGGCAGAGCACATCATGTAAGTTTTTAAGTATGGCAGTGCATATAAACAATATATATATAGAGACAGAAATTGTTTATGTTTAACTCTTCATATTCCGAAAATCTGAGTGAGAACATTTTCAGAAAACAGTTCCCTCTGAAGCAATTTACAACAGTGTGTCATTAACATTTCTTTATAAATCACTAGTACTGACAAGATCCCATACAAGTCGAGAAAAATAACTGGGTTAAACCACATCAAGTCAAAAAAAAGGGAATGTTTTGCAAATTTTGGACAAAATTTAATTGTATCCCTTTATCTGGTGCTCACTGTAATAACAGGTGAACAAAACAACAACACACCAACACATCATGTAAGTATAAACATAGCATTTTATTGCATCTGTAAGTTAATTATAACATTGTAACAATAACAAAATCAACAAGTTTTTCTAAACAAAGGAAATATGTTCTTTAAAACATACATGACATATATAGAATATAATCATGCCTTCTTATTATAAGATGTTATATCTTAAAGTGATAATAGATCACCAATGAACAAATAAGTTGATATTTGCAAGGTATCGTAATTACAATATGATGAATACTGTAATTACAATATGATGAAACCAGCCAAATACAGAATATTACAAATGTCTTACTAGACATTTGTAATATTCTATAAGGAGCACCAAGACATGAAAAACAATTTGGCAAAACACTTCAATTTCTGTACATTATGTACTCAAAGTCCAACAAACATTGCCAATAGACCAAAGGCATACAAACTGATATTGTCAACATTCAAGTAAAGACAACCTTCATATTTGCAGGTGCAAACAGTCTGCCTGCACAATACAAAACTTTCTCTATTCTTTTTATCCTTGAACTATCATCTCTAACTTGACAAATAACTGGTAACAGTACAATACTGCCCAGTATCTTTCTGTACACCACAACACCTACCATAGTCTATTTATGATGTAACAATGACCCCTGACCTATTACTGATAACCATTCATGTTACATTATAATTAACAAGCACCTTGTGTGCCCCTTGTATTCATTGAACATACAGGACAGAATGCCACATATTTGTGGCTTACGTCACAGACAAAGAACAACCTCAGGTCCACATATTTAGACCTAATGTTGACATCGCTATTTCTTTTCTATATGAAAATACATAAGCACTTATAGTGTGACACCTTGGAGCAATGTAGGTGTGGTTTCTGCACATAATGCTGGTATATTAGAACTATTTAACAGAAGCTGTAGAATATATAGAGTACTTGATGCTGTAAGTCACCACTTTTTGGGCAGAGAAGATTTAAGTTTCAATAGATTTAAGTTTTAATAAAACAATCCTATATAACAACATACAACCAGCAATATTGTTGCATTACGCTTTCCGTGCGTAATAAATGTTGTTTCTGTACGTGATGTACTTACTGGGTGTGTCCAACGACTGGCTGAGGATGATCACACGTTGAGTGTCGATTGACAACACAGGGCTATCCAGGCTTAACAACTCTGATTGCCCAGACTGAAATATCAATTTGCTAAAAATTATATGCTTGTTTTAACCGAAATACGCTATATTTGATTTTACTTTATAACTGAATAATTAGTTACTATACTTAGGTTTATGTTGAAAACATGCTTCAGTAACAGGACATTGATAGAGACTGTAGCAAACAGACTAAATCCTGATAAGATAGCTACCAGCCATGAACTGGCCTATCTGGATCTTCACTATTATGCCTACGTCTGATCAATTTTGTGCTTAGCAGAGTAAGAGCTCCATGTGTTTCTAATGTATCCATGTTTTAGTCTAATGTTTTGTTGTTTTTTGTTACATCGCACTGACACAATTATGGTCATATTGGCAACGTCCAGCAAATTATTGGCGGAGGAGAACCCAGACTTATGTCTGGGTAGAACCACCAGTGCACTGAAGGTTAGTTCGAAAACCTCCCCACATGAAAGTACCCGCCCCAACTGGGATCAAACCCACACGGTGAAGGGCTGAAGAGTTACAAGTCAGCGAGTCAACCATGAGCGCCCCATTTTTAGCTAAATAGCCCTTGTATGACACAAATAATTGTTTAAAGCATCTTGTCTAATAAGCAATTCTTCCTTCAATATCACATTAATAGATTTGTAAACCAGTTAAAATAATCTTTTTTCTGATTAAAAAGTAAACTTACCAAATGAACATCTACGGCCTCAATTCTGTATCCATATTTGTTAAGGATCGGTTTGAACACATCACGAATAAGTCGACTTGGTTTTGCTTTCACTCCAATAGATTTCTTATTAGGAAGGTCCATTCGAAACAGAACTCTCTTTTCGATGGTCACCTCTTTAGAACCTAGCGTACTGATATCATCATTTAAATCCAATGGCTGAAACAAAAAAATCAATAAAAGGTGAGCTATGGATAGAGGTGCTCTTAAATCCAGAAAAATAACTTGCAAAAATATAACGTTGCAATTGCTTTGAAAAAACCACAACAAAGCAGACCTACTATTTTGGAAAAGTTAAAAAATGTGAGTTGTTTTCTCTCATCTCATATCATACTTTCTTTTTACTTCAAAAGAATGAATTCCAGCCAGACCCTTATTTCTTTTCATTTTATTGATAAGATAGATTTATGCTAAAAGATTTGTCCACAATGAATGTATGTTTTAAGGAAATATTTCTCACTACACATCAGTACATTCTATTTATAATCTGTGCCTCTAAGTACCTTTTCAGATCCCAGTAAAAAGACATCCACACTGGCTATTGAGAGGTTACGTTTCTCACACAGTTTGCCGAGCACATAGCTGATGGTCTGTCCTTGCTTTGTCCCCACAACAGTCGTAGAACCATCAGGCATGATCACACGACAGAACTTGGGTGTCTCAGGCTCCTCAGAGATGGTTTCCGGCACCTAAATAATTAAAATGATGTTATTTGCAATGAAAGACACATTGCAGCAATACAATAGTGGTCATTATAGCAGCCTTCAGCTATTGTGATGGAGAAAGGCCCCAGTCATCTGTTTAGGAACAACCATTGGCCCACTTCAGGTAAACTGGAAGACCACAAATAAAGCTAAGGAGGCAGAGCAAGTTACAGATTCGCAACCCCATCCCTAAACCACAACCAAACATTATTCCCTAAACACACTTTGTGAATTTTTTTCATATAGATCGAAACCAAATGTTTACACCATCCAGGAAAGTAAAAAATTCAATCCCATACCTCAACAATCTGAACAGGGGGCTCGGAAGGTTTACTGGCGCCCTCTGTACTGGTGTTGCTGTTGTTGTTGTTGTCACTATCATCCTTGCTGCCCTTACTGTTCTTGCCTTCCAAATCACTTTTAGAGGGCTTCTTGGATTCTTAAATACAGAGGGAAACATTTTTATCATAATAACAAACTTAATTCTAAAGTACAAAGGATAACATTTTAATAAGTAACAAACAAAGACCTAATAACAATGTATTGACTTTCTGCACATTGTTATACTTCACATTACAGTTTGTGTTGTTTATATAAATAAACTATTCCAACACAATTATATACAATCATTATGGAAAGGGCACTTTTTAATGATGTAAGAAGAAGCCAAACAAATTTCTGAACATTACCAAGAACTCTCCCAACACAAAAACAACCAGCACTCACTTTGTCTCCATGGCAACAAAGACCGGCGTCGTTTCTCTTTATGCTGCTCCTCATTCTCCTTTCCTTTGCCTCCTTTCTTTTTGCCGTCTTTCTCTGAAGTGTGTTTATCCAGTTTATCCTTGTTCTTATCGGCAGCTTGCCCCGGTGACACTTCTAGTGACTCCCCATCTAGCTCTTTCATTGTCCATGTCTTGTAAAGATCGGACTTGAGGAACCGTGAGTAGCTGTCTTGCTTCATTAGCTGGTAGATCTGCATTCAATAAAAAAAAAAAAATCAAATGAATTATATAAATAATTATTAAGAGCAAATTTATTATTGATAATGCACCATAAAGTGTATATTGAGTAGACTGTACCTCAAATTTGCAATGACTAAAAAAATTGTTGGTTTTCTTCATGTGTTTGAGTGCATAAACATTTATTAAAGCCTGCTTAGTTTTGCTTTATTCCATTAAATATTGCCCACTTTACAATGATCTATTTTAGAATTTTCCCTTGGCTGAACACATGAATCTCGCATATTTTTTTCAAATTAATCAACTTAATTATATTTTATATTAAATTCACACCTTCTTACCTTACATATTATGAGTTTTTTAATGAGACTAACTTTCATCAAAATTATACAAAAGACTCATTGCCATTTCAGTCATATAATACATCCAATTCATGCACTCTTAACAGACAATTAGTAATACAATCTACCTTCTTGATTTATTTTGATGCAAATCAATGAGACACAAAGATGGCCCTGATACGGGTACGAAAAATGTCACAAAACTATCATTAAATCTTCACCGACAAACATGCACCCACAGTGGCATATTTCACTCTTGATTAGTTCATATACAAACTGGATAGTTAATACCTAATTTCTCTTCACAACATAATGAATTAAGAAAAACTGCCTAAGTCCAGGGCAGCTTAGGTAGATTTTAACTTTAAACTGTGTGCAAACGAAGCATGGTGTTTTCTTGCAATCAAAAATTTAATTATCATTATACAATTACTGAAGAATACTTAATTTGCCATTTTCTTTAGTAAACAAAATTGATCAACTATTATTAATGAAACTGTAAAAAGAATTATTCAGTATAGGAGAAAAAACAAGTTAAATCTTTTTAATGCTAATTACAGGGTGACCAGGTTTAAGTCAAAAGTATAGATTTAGAATCTTGCTAGGAACTATCTGATCAGGAGCTGCACTATTTGCACCTGGGTGTTGAACAATATTAATACACCATGCATGTAGGTGTAATATAAGTCCTAAAAACAAGTACTGATTATAAACACAAAATAGCATTTTGTATTGGTAAACATGGATACGAACAACCTGATCTGGGTCTATACCTGATGTTGTGCATTGTTAAAGGTTCGTGGTGTTGGACTGTCTAGCTCACTCTCCACCTGTTTACGAGCCACACTGTCAATGTTTACCGACTCAGAACCTCTCTCACATACATGTTTGTCATAGATCTCCTGGGCTTTTGTCTTCCTCTGAAAAATAAACAGCAGAGATTCAGCACCAGTTTGTAGCAAATAGTGGAGATTCTATCAGATGGCTCCCAGTTGGAATAAGTTGATTGGGATCTACATTATTTGCCAAAGCCTATGCAATTCATGCTTACTGGTTTATAGTTAGGATGTCTGTATATTACAACTAGTAATCACAATATGTTTTAATGTAGTCCTTAGTCTTCCTCTAGATTTGTTTCCCATTCTATTGTTTTATCGTATCATTCATATCATTATTGTGATTTTATGGTCTATGGATGAGAGGTGGGTCATAAATAAATATGGCCTAAGAGTCCTCACCGTGTTTGGGTCTGTGATGGACTTGTAGGTCTCACTGGCCTTCCAGAACACAATATTCTCTTCACTAAACTCCTTCTTTAGGAACTCCTGGGAAAGAGAAAAACAAACATGTTGTAAACATCAGGACAACACAAACAAGCTGGTTCATAAGACCTAAACTTTCGCCACAGTCCATTTTTTCTGTCAACCTGTACTAGCCTGATAGGGGATCAAAGATTTCCTGCACATCAGCTCAGCAGATGCTTGTGAAAGAGATGCGATGGAAACGTTCTACATCAGATGACTGTATGTCTACAACTAAGCTAATTTCTTAATTGCTATAAAGTCTGTAGACGTACACAGAACTAGGCCATTTCTAGAATATATTCAAATATCACTTTAGACATTGAAATAAATGATTTTTAAAACAAAATAAGTTAAAACAATTGTAAACCTTCACGTCAGTGACAAGTGCTATAGTGGTGCTTGTACAGTTAAACACATTAACAGCCAGCTAGTCTGTTAGACAGCACACTTACTGTGAACACAGAGATGCCGATAGGGTCATTGAGCAGTCTGTCTAGGTTGACAGCCCATGATGCCACTCTCCCCACCTCCTCCTGTTCTATTGACTTAGCAACATGGTGTACGATGCTGTTCACACTGTTAGCAGATGACAACTTCTGTGGCATCTGGTCCTGTTCCACAACAACCAGCGACTGAAATGAAACCAGAAGACAGGCATTGTTTAGATATATCAAACATGTTTATTTTGTAAGTGGAAGGATTTATAACATCAAATGAAAACTGAAAAGGAAAATGTTCCTAACATAAATTGACAAGAGGTGAGTGTTTGTTTTTTACCATGAATGCACTTTCAGTGCCCCAGAAACAGATTTGCAAAAACTTCAGTCAAGACCAACTTTTTACCAATCTTTCTAAATATATTATTTTTAGGTACCTCAATCTTCTGTCAGGCAAGATTATCCTATCAACTTTTGGTATATTTTCTTGTACCATATTATAAATCCTTATAATTATAACAAGACACTAGTAAATCTATTTTTACACCCTTCTCTTTGTAATATGAATAATTCTACAAATAACATTCATCATTTATGTGGTCATACTTTGTTATGGGTCGTAGAAACCCACTGTGGATTATACATAAATTAGCACACATTAAAACTCTAGCCATCACTCAATGCGAAAATTCATTACCGTAAAGTTTTAAAGATAGGACACGTTTTTTTGCCCGAAATTATGATAAAAAAGTGGGGGGTGCATCATATCCATGCGAAGTAAAGTTTTCCCCCTTTTTTCCCCGGACCAAAATTGACCCTTAGACTAATCCGACCGCAGAGACTATCGCCGATAGTATCAGCCATAGACAACAGTATTTATTGTGCTATTTTAAGGGAAAACTTACTTTGTTTTTACCTGAAATTTGATATCTAACAGAAAAAGAGACATTTAAATTCGTTTCTGTATAAAAAAAACAAAACAATATGCAATAAATTTTTGCATAAATATCACTTTATTCTAACAAAATCGAAGTTTCATAATCCGGAAATGGTTATTCAGTTTTAGTGAAACGGGCATATTCATTGACAACGCTGTTATCATAGTCTAAGTAATATGATATTATTCAATTGATCAATTTTGATTTGAAATTTGTTTTATTTGGAATGTAAACAACGAATAATTTTTACGTTGAAATTAAAAAACCACTTAACAACAACAATAAATTGTGCATTGGCTATTAGTGCAGACGAATTTTAACACCTCTTTTGATGTTAATAGATCATCCATCATCCGTAAGTAATTACACAGGTGCATAGAACTAATTGATTGTAAGCGGACACTTCAATACACTGGTGTGAACATTTAAGAGCCTTTAGTTTTTATTTTAATTGTCATTTGTGTGTTTGTCCCATGTGTCCAGAACTTAATTACAGGCCGAGAACTAAATTGTTTTTATGACATGCTGCCGCATGAAACAGGATGTAGGGCTGGGATAGCCACGAGAATATCCTGTCTGGCGTGTAAACGATATACTGGGGTAGAGTGTCGTAACGTAACATAATACACACGGTCTTACTAGGCTAACAGTTGCGATGTATTATTCAAGACACTTAGAGAATAAAAATCATTCGTGCAAACACAGATTTAAGGAACAATTGGAACATGTTCCCTTGAGTCAAATCAAGCATTGCGGCGACGTTGGAATTTCTTAATGGTGGCCAGAAGGATAAGTGAATAAAGGATGCGTCTTGTCTTTGAGAATTTGCTTTTTTCCTTGACTATAGACCTCGAAGAGGGGCGTGTCTTATCTTTATGTGCTTCTTATCAATAAAACTTTACGGTATCAACTGAAATGTTTTGGTATGAATTCTCAATGATACTTTTACAATGAGAAGGCACTGTGCTGAATCTTTAGAAAGTAATCAGTTGCCAATTTATGACATTTCTCATTGCACTAGCCAGGCCTTAAACTTACGAGATAAATACTTAATAACTTAGGTTAGCTTCTCACAACCATGAGTGTTCACAAAATGAAGACTCGGACCTGTTGTTTCTAGCCTGTCTCCGTATTGTCCAAGAAAATAGCTACAGCTATATTAACTCCCAATTCCTTAATCTCTCTTAATCCACAGTCCTTAGATCTCTTAACTTCATCCTCAACATATCTACTGGTCATCATCACAGTGATCATAGTCTGTATTCTTTGTCAAGTCATTCTCACATCTCACACCAATTACAGCAGCTATACAAATCAGGCATATCAAATCTAAGTCTTTTATGGAAAATTAAAAAGATTAAACTAAATCCTGAAAAATCTTAATTGGTTTAGACTGTACAAGATACCAGACATTAAGTCTACTCTAAAGGATTGGACTTATATTTTGAAAGTTGATAAGATTACATTTCTTTCTGTTAATTACCTTACCTTAATTATGGCAATTAATCTTCAAGTTAAATGCATCCCAAGTTTTTTATCTTTATGTTTAATAGTGTAAATGTCAGTCTATTTGGCTTCATGACTTACTGTCTGAAACTGAAACTTAAAGCCAACTACACAAATAAATTTTTTCCACTTTTTATGCTTTTGATTCCTTTTTTTAAGGTGGTATCCGACAGTTTGTCTGTATCAGATATTTGTAACAATATCGTGTCTGCATGAGATATATGTATCAATATCGTGTCTGTATCAGATATATGTAACAATATCGTGTCTGTATCAGATATATGTAACAATATCGTGTCTGCATGAGATATATGTATCAATATCGTGTCTGTATCAGATATATGTAACAATATCGTGTCTGTATCAGATATATGTAACAATATCGTATCTGTATCAGATATATTTAACAATTCTGTTATATATCTGTATCAGATACATATAACAAAAGCGAAACAATGCTTTGGCGAATCTGGGCATAATTTTTGTATAAACCCATACCTTAGTCTTAATAAATACAATTTTGAACACTTACTGAATTGTTAAGACAGAACTAATGGCAAAAGAATTCACTCTGAATGTGTATTCTTTCCAAGTATAGTGTATATAGGCACTTCCAACAGCCTTGCTGTAGGGTTAACCCTTTAGCGATGTGGTTGAGTACTAGCCTACTGATCTGAAGGTCCCGGGTTCAAATCCCAGTTAGGGACAGGATTATTTTCTCCTCTCAGATTTACTTTACAACTGTATAAAAATTTTGATAGTGGTCTCTACAAAAAATAGATATCAATGTCAGAGAGGATTACTAGGATGATTATATAACATGATCTCC
Organism: Sinonovacula constricta; assembly: GCA_007844125.1. NCBI lineage: Eukaryota > Metazoa > Mollusca > Bivalvia > Cardiida > Solecurtidae > Sinonovacula > Sinonovacula constricta. Next base: position 35,338,174 of record CM017569.1, read on the forward strand.
AAAGTAAGTGATCACATGGTTTTCTATGCAAAAGCACAATATGTCACACAAAAATATCCAGATACACGGTAAATACAAATAAAAGCATTGCTGCACATAGTTCCGATACAAAAGAACAAACATTTGAACACTATACGGCTATTTTTTATACTTACTTTACTAAACATATTAAATGATATATTCCTCTCACACAATCTGTAGGCATCGTTATAGTCATTATAAGTCTTGTTCATCTGAACGGACCTTCTGTCCTTATTCTTCTTATAATGAGACTTATGTTGATGGCTGATATGACGCAGATCAGTCGTGGACAATGCATTGGCGGGGTTCAGATTTTTCAAATCATCTGGACGACCATATAAACTCTGCGAGAACGATTCATCGAGACAAATTGAACGCCGCCTATGCTTCCTTAATGAATTATAAATCTTATCATATCCATCCTTCCTGTAGGCCGCAGCCCCAAAGAAACTGATGTCTAGAAACATTACCACAGTTATAGCACTATTACAGTTCAAGGAAAACACAACTGACACACAGTATGTTACTATGTACAATAAATATTGACCCTCCTGCACATTTCACTTGTCAAAACAACACGGGTCCCTCTACCTCTTACACAAGTTTTTATCCTTGCTTCCCCCATGTGCCAATCATTCCATGCCACACTCCAGTATCTGCTCACTTTTTCAATCAGTTCAACCCAACAGACCAATCAGAGAGGGCCAATGAATGCACTGTCCAATCAGCAGGCAGAACATGTTGACAGAAATCAATTTAGTGTGACAGGTGACCACAATTATAGTTTGAAGCAGTGATTGATGACAATTACTTGTAAATGATTGCCAGGGTCCAGGGTGGCCCTAGGTCAGCTTGGACCCTAGTCTGATGAGTTTGACACATTTGTGACTGCAGAAGTGTGAACTACACAAAGCATAGCTTGTCAGAGGATTAATGGACCTATTGATCATAATAAACAATTGATTTACACTTAATGACAGAAGTATGTCAACATTTTCATTAATTATGAATATTTATGTTGACTTCTCAATATATTAAAACCTACAAGTCTTTGAATGATTTGTAAATTATGAAATAAATGAATTTTAGAGGCTGACATCTTTGCAATAAAAAGCACATATAATCTTAAAAACCTGAGATGAGCTGTTAAGTTTTCTCATTATTCATTATCATGGAAACATTTTATTGTTACATTGTATGTTACTGATATTAAAATACTATCATCATCCTCATTATTTAAAGAATCAAATAATTTACCAACTGGGCCTTGATAAGAAAATACAACAACTACTGCTTTAAACACATATTTAGCACATGAATTTAAAGGGACTAAATGTTTTGTGGAAAACAGGATTAGCTGATGCTACTTAGTCATCATTAAACCCAGTGGATGTACATCAAAGGGAAGAGTTTTTTCTCATGGATAAGATAATCTCTGCTATTATCTACTTATCCCTAGATTTAAGCTAATAATGTGGTATAACATTGTAGATAGGAGCTTAGAGTCAATTGGCCAGTCTTGCACACTGCAGGCAGCTACAACAGTCTTCAGGAGAGGCTGAGGCTGGTGTGAAAGGTGTGTGAGATTTATCACACCTACCTAGGACTTCACACCAAGCCAACAATTGGGCGAGATAGTCACAGTTGGACCTGGGTTATGTCACTAGACATACTAGGAAACGCTTTAATGCCCAGCCATACAAACAGTAGAAAGGAATCAATACTATGAAGACACAAATGTAGAATGTGCAGATTGCAACTATTTTAAAAAATTATCTTTTTTTCGTATTTTCTGTTAGCAAAGAATGTATAAAAGTGAGACACTTTCATATGCCATAACAAGTATCTAGTCCGTATAGTTCAATGGATTGGTTAAGTTTTTAGTCACTAAAAGACTGCAAGAAACAAGCCAATTATACAGCAGAAAACAAACATTATGAGACATATGTTCAAATTATGTGTAATAAAATTTATGAAGACTGTCAATTTTACAGAACAAGTTGTCACTTGAAGAAAATTTTATAGTACTTCTTTCAGTGTGACAGCATAGAATCAGAAGTTGATTAAAAATCCTGCATGAGAACTAACAGGGTTCCTAATATGTTATGGGGTACCCCCATTGCTTAGTATATGGACAATCATGACAGTTTAGTTTAAGCCTATCTATCCTGGACAGAACCATAAATTAATTAGTACCTGGAAGCAACAAACAGTTACAGCAGTAAATAGTCTATCCCATGGACTTAAGTCTGGTCAGTTTAGAGTCCAGGACTCTCTGATCCAACATTATAAAGTCTAACCCATGGACTAATGTCTGGTCAGTTTGGAGTCCAGGACTCTCCAACAGTAAATAGTCCAACCCATGGACTAATGTCTGGTCAGTTTGGAGTCCAGGACTCTCCAACAGTAAATAGTCCAACCCATGGACTAATGTCTGGTCAGTTTGGAGTCCAGGACTCTCCAAACAGTAAATAGTCCAACCCATGGACTAATGTCTGGTCAGTTTGGAGTCCAGGACTCTCCAACAGTATATAGTCCAACCCATGGACTTATGTCTGGTCAGTTTGGAGTCCAGGACTCTCCAACAGTATATAGTCCAACCCATGGACTTATGTCTGGTCAGTTGAGTCCAGGACTCTCCAACAGTAAATAGTCCAACCCATGGACTAATGTCTGGTCAGTTTGGAGTCCAGGACTCTCTGATCCAACATCTCAACCACTGGACCAAGGATGCTCATGAAATATAATGATAACTCAGGACTTGTCATGGCATCAATACAATGAGATTAGACATGGTATTATGCATATAAGGCATTGTAGTACAATGTAAGCGACTATAATACAACTTTAAAAGTTGAAACATTACACTAGAGACCAATTGATATATCTGCTTGATGATGTTTTGGGGATATATCATTATACAACAGTCTTTCAGCCATCAAAAGATATAACTAGATGCACATGTTTCCCATCCAAATCCATGCATATGTACCTGAAAGCCAAGAGGCTTGACTACTTTGACAGCTCAGCCACAAAGGCCCCAATACAATCAATTAGGATTATCAGGATTCAAGGGTGGTAATCAACTAATCTCTCCAATCATAAAGTTATGACATGTTTGGTATTATAACATCAGTAAGGGAGCTTACTAACGAACGCTACCATCATGTCATCAGAAGGAAATTACAGTCTTACATGGTGCATTTTTGTATTCCTTAGATAGAATTATCACAGGACATTCTTGATTGTTATGTCATACAAAAATTTTATACAAGGTCAACTGAGAGTTTTATGCATAATTCCTAAATGAACTAATGTGAAAACTGAAAATATATGAAATGGCTTGTGGGACAAATGTGTGTCCATTCAAATGATGCCTTTGTTGTTGTTTTTTAATTTAAGAAACAAAACAAAATGAAGATTTTTTTTCATTACACACAATAGGATTAAAAGTTATTTTAACTCATTGTATAAATTAAGTATTTAAGATAAAAAAAATTTAAAAACATCATTGTATCCACAGAATTTTAGTCAGGTCATTTTCAGCTTTTGTACTTCCAATTAAAGGATACTGCAAATAAAATTGTCCCAAAAGGTCACTGCAATTAAACATAACTTACTTTTACTATAATGAATTTATCCAAACATTATCCCAATGAACCTCAGTATATTAGAACCTGTGCCACGCTGTAGGAAAGGGGTCTACTGAGAACTAGGAGACCAATTTCAATGCGAGTTTTCACAAATTGTTGTAAAATTAAAAGTACAAAAGTTTTACAATAGCGTCTTATCAACTCAAGAGTATCTTTAAAATATCCCCCAAGCCCCAGCACATAAACCACATTCAAACTTCTCCAAAGATGTGTTTACAAATCAGAGAATGAGTTTTCTTTCGTCAATAATTATTAAAAGATAACACAAAATGATGTTTAAATAGGCATTTCTTTGATAAAGGAGCCAATGAAATGGGGGTGAAAATATACAATCTAAAAGGTGAATACAATATAGAGATCGCTCAATAGGCAGGCAAGAGGCACAAATATACTTATCAAGCAATGTTATCAAAAAAGGTCTAGAGAATATAATGGATATTAATTTTGATCAGCAGAAATCAAAATTTGTAATGGGAAGATTGGAAAGAAGAAATATAAAAGGGTAGGAAGAAATATAAAAGGGAAAGAAGAAATATAAGTCAATTAGTAAATTATGATTTTCAAGGCAGACATATTGCAATGAGTGTCATTTAGTTAATTGGATTTATGCAATTTTAAACAGAATTTAAATTGATATTATGATTATATCATGCAAAATAAGTCAGAAGAATTGTGATTTTTTACAAATTTTTATAAACAGAACTACACTTTAATTGATCAAAGAGACTACTGTTATTTATTTATATAATCGTTATACTTTTTGAGCATATTGTAAATACATGTAGTACACTTCAAACTCTACTATAAATTAAACATGAATTATCCTATATATAGAGTTCTCAATTAAAGAATGTCACCTTAATGTATAATTATCTACATATTATTTATATACTAATTGATTATATAGTATGCATACTTTTCATTAACAAAGATCTAAATCAACAGACCAAACATGAATTAAACTAAACATGTCAATATGGTTGACCACTTACATAATGGATAAGTACTCTCAGTTCCTCCGCAGTCAGTTTTTGTAGCACCACATGCATTGTTGGTTCTTTTAGAGTTGACACTTATCAAATATCTATATTTAACAGAATTTGAGTTTAATTCCAAATCATATTCATTTTTAATTCACACCTTATACAATTATGCCTTATGCAACATACATTAGCAAAAAATGAAATCTAACAACTATTTCATTTTTCCAAATAACATTCAAGGGTAATTAATTGATTCCTAATGTGTTGTCCAATATGAACACAAGATAGTTGAATGTAAAGAGTTAATAAATTAATTACAGTCACAATAAACAGTTTGACTGTTGCTCTAGAAACGATCCCATATTCCATTAGATCCACATATATCTACACTTCCATTATATACAGTCAGGATATGCATCACCAGTCCTTCAACCAATGGCCCAAAACAATTATCACCAATTACCAATAAAATCATAATCAACACTCTGCATCATTTCAGTGATTACAAGTGATAAGCCTTTAATTACATCTAGTGTAAACATGTTAGGTGGAGTAACACCATTTTCCCACTGACCATAAAAGTGTTAGGCAAGATAACCATCAGAGTTGCCCCTGATGTGGGAGATTGGGCCAGGTTACAATAACACTTCATTAATTAATGGTACATTATCCTGCCCAAGGCTTCAAACTGGAGACAGTCGATGGAAGCATAGAGATCAATTATTGATGGACAGGTGTGGGAACTAATGAGCAAATCTAGACAGGCCCCTCTTGGTAATCTACATTAAACATGCTTCTATCAAGAAAAAAGAACATGTCAAATTTGAATCAAGATATAAACTATAAATCTATAAATAAAGCTCAAAAGGTAACTTGACACTCCTCTCTGGATAATCTCCATCCTTCCATAATGCAAGAAAAGCATGACAAACTTGAATGAACGTAGATCACACATGGTAACCTAATGGTCAGAAGTTAAGTCTGTGATAACATGAATAGAAAGATATTATAATGTGAAACAAAAAGGTTGTTTTTTTAATTCAAACATATCAATAAAATCGAAATAATGTTTATTCTACTAAACAAGCCATATACAGAAAAGTTCCATTTTAGACCAGATGTTTGGCCATATTTTTGAAAAGGATCATTTTAGCCCAAATATTTGGCCATATTCTTTAAAAGTTTTGTTTTGGCACAAATGTTTGGCCATATTTTTTAAAAGTTCTGTTTTAGCCCAAATGTTTGGCCATATTTCTGAAAAGTTCTGTTTTAGCCCAAATGTTTGGCCATATTTTTTAAAAGTTCTGTTTTAGCCCAAATGTTTGGCCCTAATTTTACTGTTCTGCTTATCCTATAATGGCACCTTTGTTAAATCATCTGTGTAATATAGAAAAACCTGCTCTGGTATGTAATGATTGGATAGCTAAATATAAAGTGGCAAATGGGCTTTTTATTTAAACATTTAATATTTTTATTAAAACTTATTTTTTTATAAGTTGCTCCATTGATTTCCTATGATTGTTTTGCAATATATCTATTAAAAGGACAAATGGAAACTTTTAATTTTTAACGTTTTTATTTCATTTTACCAAAGTATAACTTATCAAAATCTAAAGTAATCAAGATTTGGAAGTATGATAGTGATCTCATGATTAGAAGTTTCTAATCACCATGTAATGAGTGTAATCACATGTACCATCTGCCCCTCAAGTTCCCCACCACTTCTCCAACCCAGAAGTGTGCCTGCCCTACCCTTGGAGACAGGTGACTATATGGGTGAGGCAGGCATCCAAATGTCCTCCAAGATCCAGTAGATACTGTCCACAACTTGCAGCTGGCAGATTTACAACCTATACACAACAATCAGTAGAATCTACAGCTTCTGTCGGAACATCACCGAATCACCCATAGATTGATAAAAACACTGATGCAGAAACAATTAATTAAGCTGGTCATTTTTTAAACCATAACTTTCAATTTTCTATATAGGAATTGGGAAATAAATGAAAAGATTTTCATTCAAGCAGTCAGTTTCCACTGTTAGCACTCTGATCAGGTTCTGGCAAACTGTGTCGGTCCAGAGCAGTCAGTTCCCAGTATCAGCACTCTGATCAGGTTCTGGCAGACTGTGCTGATCCAGAGCAATCAGTTCCCAGTGTTAACACTCTGACCAGGTTCTGGCAAACTGTGCTAATCCAGAGCAGTCAGTTCCCAGTCTTAAAACTCTGATCAGGTTCTGGCAAACAGTGCTGATCCAGAGCAGTCAGTTCCCACTGTTAGCACTCTGATCAGGTTCCGACAAACTGTGCTGATCCAGTGCAGTCAGTTCCTAGTGTTAGCACTCTTATCAGGTTCTGGCACACTGTGCTGATCCAGAGCAATCAGTTCCCAGTGTTAACACTCTGACCAGGTTCTGGCAAACAGTGCTGATCCAGAGCAGTCAGTTCCCAGTGTTAGCACTCTGATCAGGTTCCGACAAACTGTGCTGATCCAGTGCAGTCAGTTTCCAGTGTTAGCACTCTTATCAGGTTCTGGCAGACTGTGCTGATCCAGAGCAGTCAGTTCCCAGTGTTAACACTCTGATCAGGTTCTGGCAAACTGTGCTGATCCATAGCAGTCAGTTCTCAGTTAACACTCTGATCAGGATCTGACAAATTGTGCTGATCCAGAGCAATCAGTTCCCAGTGTTAACACTCTGATCAGGTTCTGGCAAACTGTGCTGATCCATAGCAATCAGTTCACAGTCTTAAAACTCTGATCAGGTTCTGGCAAACTGTGCTGATCCATAGCAGTCAGTACCCAGTCTTAAAACTCTGATCAGGTTCTGGCAAATTGTGCTGATCCAGAGCAGTCAGTTTCCAGTGTTAACACTCTGACCAGGTTCTGGCAAACTGTGCTGATCCAGAGCAATCAGTTTCCAGTGTTAGCACTCTGATCAGGATCTGACAAACTGTGCTGATCCAGAGCAATCAGTTTCCAGTCTTAAAACTCTGATCAGGTTCTGGCAAACTGTGCTGATCCAGAGCAGTCAGTTCCCAGTGTTAGCACTCTGATCAGGTTCTGGCAAATTGTGCTGATCCAGAGCAATCAGTTTCCAGTCTTAAAACTCTGATCAGGTTCTGGCAAACTGTGCTGATCCAGAGAAGTCAGTTCCCAGTGTTAACACTCTTATCAGGTTCTGGTAAACTGTGCTGATCCAGAGCAGTCAGTTCCCAGTGTCAGCACTCTGATCTGGTTCTGGCATATTGTGCTGATGCAGAGAAGTCAGTTCCCAGTTAACACTCTGATCAGGTTCTGGCAAATTGTGCTGATCCAGAGCAATAAGTTCCCAGTGCTAATACTCTGATCAGGTTCTGGCAAACTGTGCTGATCCAGAGGTCAGTTCCCAGTGTTAACACTCTGATCAGGTTCTGGCAAACTGTGCTGATCCAGAGAAGTCAGTTCCCAGTTAACACTCTGATCAGGTTCTGGCAAACTGTGCTGATCCAGAGAAGTCAGTTCCCAGTTAACACTCTGATCAGGTTCTGGCAAATTGTGCTGATCCTTAGCAGTCAGTTCACTGTGTTAACACTCTGATCAGGTTCTGGCAAACTGTGCTGATCCAGAGCAGTCAGTTCCCAGTGTAAGAACTCTGATCAGGACCTGACAAACTGTGCTGATCCAGAGCAATCAGTTCCCAGTGATAACACTGTGATCAGGTTCTGGCAAACTGTGCTGATCCTGAGCAGTCAGTTCCCAGTGTAAGCACTCTGATCAGGATCAGGCACACTGTGCTGATCCAGAGCAGTCAGTTCCCAGTGTCAACACTCTGATCAGGATCTGACAAACTGTGCTGATCCTGAGCAGTCAGTTCCCAGTGATAACACTCTGATCAGGTTCTGGCAAACTGTGCTGATCCTGAGCAGTCAGTTCCCAGTGTAAGCACTCTGATCAGGATCAGGCACAACTGTGCTGATCCAGAGCAATCAGTTCCCAGTGTCAACACTATGATCAGGTTCTGACAAACTGTGCTGATCCTGAGCAGTCAGTTCCCAGTGTAAGCACTCTGATCAGGATCAGGCACACTGTGCTGATCCAGAGCAATCAGTTCCCAGTGTCAACACTATGATCAGGATCTGACAAACTGTGCTGATCCAGAGCACATTTTCTCAATAAATTATACTGACTGGTATTTTACATGTTTGACTGCAAATACATGTAACAGCAAGAAATATTACAAGAGAGTTAAAGGTAGAAGTGCAGCTCCTGATCATACAGTTCCCAACAGGAGCTTGTTGATCTGGATCTACAATATTTGCCTAAGCCTGGCCAATTTGTACTTGGCAGGTTGCAAATATGGACAATTAATTTGGCAGTCTTCATATAAGCGTGAGCCTATGAGGGGTCATGGAGCTGTCAGTTTATTACTTATTTACCAACATAAGGTCAAACATCTTGTATGGATATGTTGGTGGGCCATTTACAAAGGTAAGGCATCCAAGAAAACATCACTTTAGTGGACTTGCTATTGTGGTCAGGCCTATATAGAGTTAACTTGATTGTACTTGACATATCAGAAGACAAAATATATTTTGTTATTTCATTTAAAAATATGTTGTCAAACAAGATGAAATGAATAAGGAATGCATGACAGATTATCTCTTAATAGGTAATAACCAGATGGACAATAACAAATATCTCTGAAGGCCAGAAGGTTCTGCCATATTGCAAGACACTTAGTAACAAACAGTGCAGATCTTGATAAACACGAGTTCCATACTGTTTGAAAAGGCATGATTAATTTGTGCAAAAGAGAGGATAATCCGACATTGTGGTTCAATGAGCACATTAAGAGATAAGAACAAGCAAATAGAAACACTCCTTGAAGCACAGATCACACACACAAATATGACCCACATCATAAATAAGGCAGGAATATATGTTATAAGCCAAGTGATCAAATAATGGTTGATTATGGAATATAAAAATATTGCCAATTAATATTTCTCTTCAACATTTGTCCAAAACTACAACTAAAAGGAACCTTAAATGAAAATTTATTATTAAATAAAATATTTGTTTTTTTTTTGAATTTCAAAACAATGAAAAATAGTAGACATAAACAAATGGCCATATTTCACTTTTGTTCAAATAACTTTGGTTAATACGATGTCAACATATGTGGGGAGTGTTTTCAATGCACTGTCTTTTCCTTACTTTTTTGCTTGCAGAATTTTCCTACCACAAGTAAAGTCATTTAGGAGACCATGTCCAAGAACAAGACAAGTGGCAGATTTACGACCCTTCAACACAGACTACTGAACATTGCAGACACTAATTAACTGATCAGAGATCCTTATCTTCCATTGTCAACAGTGCATAGAAACCTTTAACTCCAAAATAAAAAGCATGAAAATGTGCAATTAAAACTTAAACTTCATCCATTAATAACTATAACCTGCCATGACATCAGGCGGATGACATTGTTAGTCAGTTTGTTGTTTTAGAATAATTTTCTAAAATTATATTTGATTTATTCAGGATTCTTTTTGCTGATTTTTAAATCTTAATTATTGGAATACATAGCAGGGACAGAATGATGGTTGTTATACCAATGAGGAGATATTTTGCTGAAGGAAGCCTTCAGACAAAATGTCAGGGTAGAACCACCAGTGCACCACAGGCAGGTTGAGCCTTTAAAAGTAAGTCCTCCAACCTTATTAAGACTCGAACCTAGGTGTGGAATGGCAAGAAGGTGGAGGAGTCTAAAGTCTGCAACTCTACCAATTGACCATGGGCACCCCATTTGCTGATTATTTTCATGTTTACTCAATAACATTTCAATAAATTCACACAAAATGTAGTGCCATGTAACCCTTGAGGCAGCATGCATTTAACCTTTATTAAAATCACCTCAAACAGCTATATTTGCCTCTTAACTGCCATATAATCTTTGTAAGGCCAGAAATGGTGAGCAAGGTTTAAGGGATTCTAGTACAAAGGTAGCTCTATTATTGTACTCTGATCATTTCAGTTTCACTAGGGAATGCATAACAATTAAAAGATACATGTGCAAATAATTAGACACAAATAACTGTTAGCATACTCTAACAAGTACAGAACACCATTTCAGCCTAAATACTTATACATACTATATAAAAACTAGAACTCCGTGAGTCGGATGTGTCGCCTGACGAAAATTTTGTTAGTCGACATAAAAAATGTAAATTATTTTTTTGTTGTACAGATATTAGCAATGTATTTGCACAAAATTCACATATAAAATAACCTTTTAATTGTCTCATTGCAAAAAACATGCATAACAAGTTATACCCTTCTTAAGACATGCACTAAAAATCAATCAAAGGGGAATAACTAAAAAACAGAAGAAGATAGAGTTACCGTTCTTGTGCATTGCACATTTGAGTCATTGCCAGAAACATGCATACCAAGTTTGGAGTCATTTGGACCTACGGTGACAAAGTAACACTCCGGACAAGAAATGATCTAAAAAAGTCAATCAAAGGGTATTAATTCAAAAACGGAACAAGGAAGAGTTACGGTTCTTGTGCGCTGCACTTCGAGTCATTGCCAGAAACATGCATACTAAGTTTGGAGTCATTTGGACCTACGGTGACAAAGTTACACTCCTGAAAAGAAATGCTCCTTAAAAATCAATCAAAGGGGAATAATTCAAAAACGGAACAAGGTAGAGTTACGGTTCTTGTGCGCTGCACTTTGAGTCATTTTTCCAGAAACATTCATACCAAGTTTAGAGTCATTTGTACCTATGGTGACAAAGTTAGGCTCCGGACAAGAAATGCTCTATAAAATCAATCAAAGGGGAAAAACTAAAAAACAGAAGAAGGTAGAGTTACCGTTTTTGTGCAATGCACTTTGAGTCATTGCCAGAAACATGCATACCAAGTTTAAAGTCATTTGGACCTACGGTGATAAATTTACACTCCGGACAAGAAATGCTCAATAAAAATCAATCAAAGGAGAATAATTAAAAAACGGAACAGGGTAGAGTTACGGTTCTTGTGCGCTGCACTTCGAGTCATTGCCAGAAACATGCATACCAAGTTTGGAGTCATTTGGACCTACAGTGACAAAGTTAGGCTCCGGACAAGGAAATCTGGACGCCGCGGACGTGGAAGTAATCCCTATATGTCGCCTATTCAGGCGACACAAAAAACAGAAACCAACAAAAATATCTGCTGCATTATGTAAACATGTGAAGGATTCGACAACTGTTACAAAACCTGATGTCCTGAAGCTGACCTATAAATCTTCTCATTAGAACAGATCAAGGTGTAAGTGTTGCACGGTACATTAGGCCAGATATGTCCATTGATGGGGTCTATAGGCACCACGACTGATGTGCCAGCAACTTGTGTCCACCACAGGACACTGAGCTTGGAGATTTAAATACCTTAACAGTAAGTGCAGTACATTAGAAGGCATGACATTTGTGCTTAAAATATAAACAGGTACACCTATAGAGGCAGAATCCTATCAGTGTTAGCAACACTCCCACCCATACAGCAATCAGGACTTTATTGCTTTAATATAGGGATCATTAATGTCATAACTGTGCTGTATTGTGGAACTAGTCACATTAAGCCCATTTCCACAGTTCCAAGACTGCAAATGTGTCCATAAGACCTCCCAAACCATGGCAGCATGAAGAATTGTTAGTGCTTTAATTACAAAGGGGCATAACTTGTGACAGAAACATGTTAAGGCAAACAAAACAGGTATATGCACAACTACATGCCAAGCAAAGTACTTTGAATAAGTTCTGTGCACAACTACATACCAAGCAAAGTACTTTGAATAAGTTCTGTGCACAACTACATACCAAGCAAAGTACTTTGAATAAGTTCTGTGCACAACTACATACCAAGCAAAGTACTTTGAATAAGTTCTGTGCACAACTACATGCCAAGCAAAGTACTTTGAATAAGTTCTGTGCACAACTACATACCAAGCAAAGTACTTTGAATAAGTTCTGTGCACAACTACATACCAAGCAAAGTACTTTGAATAAGTTCTGTGCACAACTACATGCCAAGCAAAGTACTTTGAATAAGTTCTGTGCACAACTACATACCAAGCAAAGTACTTTGAATAAGTTCTGTGCACAACTACATACCAAGCAAAGTACTTTGAATAAGTTCTGTGCACAACTACATACCAAGCAAAGTACTTTGAATAAGTCTGTGCAACTACCAAGCAAAGTACTTTGAATAAGTTCTGCGACAACTACATACCAAGCAAAGTACTTTGAATAAGTTCTGTGCACAACTACATGCCAAGCAAAGTACTTTGAATAAGTTCTGTGCACAACTACATACCAAGCAAAGTACTTTGAATAAGTTCTGTGCACAACTACATACCAAGCAAAGTACTTTGAATAAGTTCTGTGCACAACTACATACCAAGCAAAGTACTTTGGGTAAATTCTGTGAAATTATGACTAGTGATACAGGAGAAGCTGCGTTTACAAGGCTTTTCCCAGACATTAATGCACACATGGATCAGCCAAACTAGTGCATTAATTGTTGTTCATCACCTATTTAAGGCAGGGACAAAACAGTGAGCAGTCGTAAGATCTCAATTCGAGTAACTTAGAAACAGCCTAATAACCTCCCCAAATCAACAAACTGTTACACAGGAGCAGCTATGTACAGTCTTGATAATGTTTGGTCAATGAACTTTTTCAGCATTGTTCATAAGCGTCCTCACAATACAAACAAAGGATTATGTGTCCTGACTAAGTACACAGTTCAAGCATACTAAACAAAAAGAGAAACCGTTTCCCAAGATTCAGATTTCACATCCGATACATGTTGTTATGTTTTTTGTTAACAAAAAGTACAAATCTTTACAACTAGGTAGCAGTTACATAAATGCAAATGTTTTGCCTCCTCCCATTTTGCTCTACTTGCATAATTATACATAGAAAGGTCGTCTGTCTATTACATGCACAGGGAATGAAATAAGGTAATAGTTGATGGGAGAGTAATAAGAAAGTAGTGTTTGTTTTTATATTCACAATCAATTATGGTACCTATAGCTGGTTCTCACTTCAGAAGAATGCTGATTTCAGATATATCCCACCCATACAATTATGGTTATATTACCAAATTTGAGTTGTTATAGGTCTAGGAAGACCCCAGACAAATGTCAGAGAAGAACCACTGGTCCACGACAAACCTACAGTAATGGGAGGCCACTGCAAGTCTAGGACTCTTACTAGCTGGTCATGGGTAACAAGTCTGACTCAAGTCACCTGACCACATGACATTGTTTGCTATTATAAAGTGTTCTGAAGTATTGTTGGATTAACTTTACAAATTTCTTGTCAGTTTGATAAAAAGAACCTCCATGTAATATTCAGTCAAAGCAAGCTCACTTTGAACAATCTTTTTCCTTTACACTGCGATACTAAATTTATCTAAATATATCTGGTGGCTGTAGTGCAATTAGCTTTTGGAGATCTGACAGGTGCATTAGACAAAAACAAATATGTATTCTAAAATTGAAACTGTGTAAAACAAAAAAACAAAAAATTAGCGGACAATTTTCCATAAAATCTGATGTGATAATGGGAAGGTTTTTTTATTTAAATTAAGACAAAAACTTGCATTGAAATTTTAAGACTTTTCACTATGCAATGTTTCAGGAGGGGATACTTCATGAAGAAGTTTTGTTTGTTTATTGTTTGTCTATTGCGTTTATCTTCCCACCAACAATGTTTCAGTTATCTGGTGACAGTGTCCAAGTTAAGCAGATAAAGTGCTGCCTTCTCTGTGTATAGCATGCTGTGACACCTGGCTTGACCATAAGTATGGGAGCTATACCACTACTATTTTGTACAACTTTGGCATGTGGTGGCTCAGTTTTGAACCAGTGGCCTTTCATTCCAGGAGCCGACACTCTATCGATTGTGCTTCCAGGTCCAGACAAGACTGGTTTCACCAAGAAAGCAGAGGTTTTATAAATCATAGGGGCTTGTTTCCCAATCCAATAATCATTCAAGCTTAGACTGAAAACTTGCTTTGCCAGCTTAAAAGATATGCAGCATACTGTCATTTCTTCTCAGAGACTGCAAAGTCTTTAAAACAAACTATTAAAATAAAGAAAGCAATCCCTACCTCATGGGAAAGACTGAGAGTGTTTCGTCGGCCACTCTTCTTCCGCAAGGAGCTTGACTGTCCAGCCTTAGTCCATTTGTCAGGCCCGACCCCCGCTGGGGTCAGTTGCTGAGGTGTTCCAGGCATGGTGGAACCTTTACGCTCCTGGTCACGCTAAAAATAGAACAATGGAGACATGACACAACAGAGCAATAAACATAGAACATACATACTAATGACTCCACCTACTACTGTGGGTAAGCTGATGATGCATTGAATCTGCACATTAAGTTGGAAATACAATGAAAGTTACACTGATAGTGGCAAACTTTTGGTTTCTGCTGTTAGCTGTCTGATCAGGATCTGCACTATCTGCTGCTGAATCTCCAGCAATATGTGAAATGGTATCTTTGCATGTCAATGTAAGAAGATGACTAAAAGTTATGTAGGGTTATTAACAAATGTAGCAAACTAAGGTTAAGTTGCAGTTTATCCTCTATCATCATAAGCATGTATATTCTCCTGGTATAATATATATATTTATATATCAGTCTATAATATAGGAGTAATTACTGCACTCAGCTGAGGAAAATATGTAAAATTTATAAACAGAATTTAGAAAATAGTTGAAAAATAGAAGTTAATGTACTGTGATGGTGTAAATCAAATCTCCATAAACCATAGCCATGTTCTCTTGTACAGTATAATGAACTGGTTGAGTGCATTCCAAAGGACAGTCTATCTTGTCACACAATATTGTAGAGGTTTACTAGTAATGAAAGGGAATAAAAGATGGAGGAGCCACATTTAGATATTATAACATTCTTACATTTACGATTCACATGGGGTGAGAATAAGAATGGATCAGATTTCAAAACCACAACATTATCGTAAACGTAAGGGATGTTGAAAACTTATGATTATTGGGTTTATAGTCCCACCAATAATATTTCAGTTATCTGGAGACAGTGTCCACTTGAAGCAGATATAGTGCTGCCTTCACTGTGTATAGCATGCAGTGAACACCTGGCATGATACCACACCCAGTCACATTATCCTGACACCGGGCCAACCAGTCGTGTAACTACCCTTATATTTGCTTGATTATTCGCAAGGGAGCTATACCACTACCATTTTTAACGACTTTGGTATGTTGCGACCCGGGATCGAACCTGGGGCCTCCCATACCTGAATTTGATGCTCTACTGATTGTGCTATCAGGTCTGGTCGGAAGAGACTTAGAAAATGAGAAAGTGAGAAAAGAAGGAGAAATAGATATTAATATACCTTCTTATGAAATGTAATTGGAGCTGCTGTTTGTTCTGCAGCAACAAATAGTCTAGTCATTAGCTCAATATAGTGACATTCAGTAATTTTGGAGGACCTGCATGGAGCTAGAGGTGCTTACGAGTTATTAGTTGGCAAAACTAACCAACAGGTCACTCAAAAAGGATTTTGTCAATAAGTGTGTGTGTCTATTTGTCCATTTATTATTCTCCCAGTTGCTACAGAGTCCATTAAGTGATTCATATATTTCTAATCAGCTGATGACCATAAGTCAATCAAGGTCCCAAATTTTTCTAAAAATACTAATGATATCTGTACATGAAATGGAAGCAACAACAGCAAAACAATGTACCAATTCCAGTCACCTGTGGCGACAAATTTTCAGATCGGTCACATTGACATACATTTTTCTAAAGTTTATTGCCTGATGGAAGAGTGACTTTTTTTTTATTAGGTACACTTATGTTCATCATATGAATCATGTGCACTGGCAGTTTTTATAAAGTTTCAATAATTCAATTCAGTTTAGGTCACCAGTTACATACATGTACCGGGTAACTTTTTCTGAGACCAAAGTGGGAAATGTTCACTTGCAAAGTGGATAATTTTTTATTTTCATATAAACAAAGAAGGAAGTAACAATCCCATTTCAAAATAAATTTGAACCTTAAAAGAGGGAGTCTCCCTTTTTAATAGTAGAAGAGTTCACATGGATACAATTAATTGGCTAAATCTAGTAAATCTGATCCCATCTAGTAGCTTGCATAAATCTTTATGATTGGATAATTTTACATGCAAATGGCATTTAATTTCTGCAAGTGAACTAGTCTAAATAATAATTCAAAATGGAATGCTGAAAATTTTGCAATCTCTATGTTAAGAACATCGGTGATTTCTGTGATGTTCCTAACAAATGAGACTTAGAAGACAATATATTTTCCAATATTAAACAGGGTCAATTTAGGTGTCTGCCATTTTGTAAGGCCTGGAACAATGAGTAGTAAAGGCAAAGTATTGACAAGAAATCACCAGTTTGCTGGTAGTAATGGAACAAGGTATTTGTCATTTAATATGACTTTATAAACAGCATTATTGACCAATGTTAATATTTAACTGATGTTTCTGCAAATAAAGGATGGGCATGCAAAAATACCAGAGTGGCATTGATTAGGATGGTAAGTGTACTGTAAAGTTTTATTGATAAGACGCACACAAAGATAAGACGCACCCCCTATTCACTTATCCATCTGGCCGCCATTAAGCAATTCCCGCGTCGCCGCATGGCTTGATTTGACTCAAGGGAACATGGTGTTCCAAATGTTCTGTAAATCTGTGTTTGTGCCAGGTGCTTATTATTTTTTAAGTGTCTTGAAAAATACATCGTGACTGTTTGCCTAGTTTACACGCCAGACAGGATATTCTCACGGCTATCCCAGCCCTACAAAATTGAGAGATGAGAGAACATCCTGTTTCATGCGGCAGCATGTCATAAAAACAATTTAGTTCTCGGCCTGTAATTAAGTTCTCAACACATGGGACACATGGGGCAAACACACAAATGACAATTAAAATAACAACTAAAGGCTGCTTACAATCAGTTAGTTCTATGCACCTGGGTAATTACTTACGAATGATAGACAATCTATTAACATCAAAAGAGGTGTTAAAATTAGTCTGCACAAGTAGCCAATGCACATTTATTTGTTGTTGTTTAGTGGGTTTTTAATTTTAACTTAAAAATTATTTGTAGTTAACATTCAAAATAAAACAAATTTCAAATCAAAATTGATCAATTGAATAATACCATATTACTTAGACGATGATAACAGCGTTGTCAATGAATATGCTCGTTTCACTAAAACCTAAAAACTGTTTCCGGATTATGAAACTTCGCCAATTTTATTAAAATAAAGTGATATTTATGCAAACATTTATTGCATATTGTTGGGGTTTTTTTTATAAAGAAATGAATTTAAATGTCTCTGTATGTTAAATGTCAAATTTTAGTTAAAAACAACGTAAGTTTTCCCTTCAAATAGCACAATACAGTTTTCTATGGCCGAAACTATCGGCGATAGTCTCTGCGGTCCGATTAGTCTAAGGGTCAAATTTGGTCTGGGGAAAAAAGGGGAAAACTTTATTTAGCATGGATAAGACCCACCCCCCACTTTTTTATCATAATTTGGGGCAAAAAAATGCGTCTTATCTATAAAACTTTACGGTATATTACAGAAATTTTGAAAGAGATATATCAGAATTTCTGTCCTACAACATGACGCTAGATAAATTTTGAAAAGAAGCACACATCATAAATGAGTTATTTAAGCAAACGAGTAAAACATGCTTAGAATTACAAAAAATAAAATAAATACATTTAAAACAACTTTCTATTAGTAAATTATGTTGTTATTTTAAAGATTAACCAATTAAATGGATTAAATGTGTAAAGATTTATACTTCTGCATATATATGCTAAAAGACAAACTTTAAATTCAAATAAAATCAAAAGTTAAAACCTGTTTCTTGCTTGTACAATTTGGAATAGCATGTGCTTGTTGAAAGTTAATAATTATGAAGACTCCAATTTCATGGCCATGAATACTGAAATATGACCTAAATAAGCGCACAAAATTCATGACATGTTGAGCTCCCCAACAGAATGATACTGGGACTATTTATTAACAAGTAGGAAAACAAAATCATAATATTGTAACAAGCATCACATACTAAGCAACCTATGAATGACCATGAGTATGCATTTTTTAAGCATAATAGGAACCAACTTTTTTATTGAAAATGTTTAGTGTGATTTTTTATTACTGTAATTATTATTATTTAAGTTCTGACAAAGACATTTACAATCTTTATTGCCATTTAAAGATGGTGTTCACTTGTTGAAGATAAAGTGCTGCCTTCACTATGATAGCGAGCTATGATGACCAGAAACCAGTCTTAAATAGTTGTGAAATGTATTACCCTTATAAACAAAGCTGTATCTACCATAACAAATAAGGATATATCTAACCTTACAAAGCTGTACCTACCCTCAGACAGCTGTACCTACCATCACAAAGCTATATCTACCATCACAAAGCTGTACCTACCCTCAGACAGCTGTACATACCATCACAAAGCTGTACCTACATCACAAAGCTGTACCTACCATCACAAAGCTGTACCTACCCTCAGACAGCTGTTCATACCATCACAAAGCTGTACCTACCCTCAGACAGCTGTACATACCCTCAGACAGCTGTACATACCATCACAAAGCTGTACCTACCATCACAAAGCTGTACCTACCATCACAAAGCTGTACCTACCCTCAGACAGCTGTACATACCATCACAAAGCTGTACCTACCCTCAGACAGCTGTACCTACCCTCAGACAGCTGTACCTACCCTCAGACAGCTGTATCTACCATCACAAAGCTGTACCTACCATCACAAAGCTGTACCTACCATCACAAAGCTGTACCTACCCTCAGACAGCTGTACCTACCATCACAAAGCTGTACCTACCCTCAGACAGCTGTACCTACCCTCAGACAGCTGTACCTACCATCAGACAGCTGTATCTACCATCACAAAGCTGTACCTACCATCACACAGCTGTACCTTCACAGAGCTGTACCTACCCTCAGAAAGCTGTATCTACCATCACAAATCTGTACCTACCATCACACAGCTGTACCTACCATCACACAGCTGTACCTTCACAGAGCTGTACCTACCCTCAGAAAGCTGTATCTACCATCACAAAGCTGTATCTACCATCAGAAAGCTGTATCTACCCTCAGAAAGCTGTATCTACCATCACAAAGCTGTACATACCATCACAAAGCTGTATCTACCATCACAAAGCTGTATTTACCCTCACAAAGCTGTATCTACCATCACAAAGCTGTACCTACCCTCAGAAAGCTGTACCTACCATCACAAGCTGTATCTACCATCACAAAGCTGTACCTACCATCACAAAGCTGTATCTACCCTCACAAAGGCGTATCTACCATCACAAAGCTGTATTTACCCTCACAAAGCTGTATCTAGCATCACAAAGCTGTACCTACCCTCACAAAGCTGTACCTACCCTCACAAAGCTGTATCTACTCACAAAGCTGTATCTACCCTCAGAAAGCTGTACCTACCCTCAGACAGCTGTACCTACCCTCAGAAAGCTGTATCTACCATCACAAAGCTTTATCTTACCCTAACAAAGCTGTATCTACCCTCACAAAGCTGTACATACCATCACAAAGCTGTATCTACCCTCACAAAGCTGTATCACAAAGCTGTATCTACCATCACAAAGCTTTATCTACCATCACAAAGCTGTATCTACCATCACAAAGCTGTACCTACCCTCAGAAAGCTGTATCTACCATCACAAAGCTGTATCACAAAGCTGTATCTACTATCACAAGCTGTATCTTACCATCACAAAGCTGTATCTACCATCACAAGCTGTATCTTACCATCACAAAGCTGTATCTACTATCACAAGCTGTATCTACCATCACAAAGCTGTATCACAAAGCTGTATCTACCATCACAAAGCTGTATCTACTATCACAAGCTGTATCTACCATCACAAAGCTGTATCACAAAGCTGTATCTTACCATCACAAAGCTGTATCTACTATCACAAGCTGTATCTACCCTCACAAAGCTGTATCACAAAGCTGTATCTTACCATCACAAAGCTGTATCTACTATCACAAGCTGTATCTACCATAACAAAGCTGTATCACAAAGCTGTATCTACCATCACAAAGCTGTATCTACCATCACAAGCTGTATCTTACCATCACAAAGCTGTATCTACTATCACAAGCTGTATCTACCATCACAAAGCTGTATCTACTATCACAAGCTGTATCTACCATCACAAAGCTGTATCACAAGCTGTATCTACCATAACAAAGCTTTATCACAAAGCTGTAACTACCATCACAAAGCTGTATCACAAGCTGTAACTACCATCACAAAGCTGTAACTACCATCACAAAGCTGTACCTACCATCATCACAAAGCTGTACCTACCATCACAAAGCTGTATCTACCCTTACAATGAAAGAAGCAAATTAGCTGTACATCTACTGTATTTTAAGCCAGAGATATACCCTCCAGACTTGACATGACACTAGATATTATGCCAATATGTCAGGATAAACAAGTGTAGGTGTTTTACTAAACAGATATGCATAGCATTTTCACAATAATGTACAACCAAACATCCAAGTTCCTATTTAGACTACAGATTATAGAGCACTCATTTATATGTGTGGAGTACATACTTAACTCTATTAAAAAGTCAAAAGACCAACAAGCGATTTAACAACTATACAATGCACAAGTGACAATGTCAAAACATACACTAAAAATGTAAAAACTTTGATAGCTGAAAAGAAAACAATATCCCCAGTGGATACAGACATCTACCCTGCATGACATACCTGATACCAGCGGGGACCTATTGCACACACCATGTACAGAAAGCTCTCTTTACTGGATTGAACACAGGCACTACTTCTTTGACATCGTGAAATCTCTCATCTCGATCAATGATTTAAAATACAGTACAAACATGCAGTACCTGTTTTCCAATTTGTTGTAAGGTGCATCAGGACTTTTTATGTATTTAGAACAGAATATTTTAATATAGCCTGATTGCTAAGTATAGTCCAACAAGGTAACCGATGTTATATGCTTCAGTTTAAAAATGTTTGTAAAAGTAAATCTTGGAGGTGAGGATTAATATAGAAAATGTAACCATTATCTTAGGGGTTCAGTTTAAGATTCCTTCTTTTCAAAAATACTATAAAAGGTTAATTAGACCAACTGCATGTTTTAATTACCTTACAAAAGTCAAACAAGACAATTAGACCTGTAAGTTATTTTGAACAAAATATAAACAGAAGTATTATCTAATCTTCTACAGAGGTCACAAAGTCATGACTTTAAAATATATCATTATACACAAAAATCATGAAACATGTACAAACATACCTTACAAATGTTGTACCAAAATATAAACGCGATACATCAAAAATGTACAAAATACAAACAGGATACCTTACAGATGTTGTACAAAATACAAACAGGATACCTTACAGATGTTGTACAAAATACAAACAGGATACCTTACAAATGTTGTACCAAAAATATAAACGTGATACCTTACAAATGTTGTACCAAAAATATAAACGTGATACCTTACAGATGTTGTACAAAATACAAACAGGATACCTTACAGATGTTGTACAAAATACAAACAGGATACCTTACAAATGTTGTACCAAAAATATACACGTGATACCTCACAAATGTTGTATAAAAATATAAACAGGATACCTTACAAATGTTGTATGAAGTACAAACAGGATACCTAACAAATATTGTACGAAATATATACAGGATACCTTACAGATGCTGTATGAAATACAAACAGGATACCTTACAAATATTGTATGACACACAAACAGGATACCTTACAAATATTGTACAAAATACACACAGGAGACCTTACAAATGTTGTACAAAATATGAACAGGAGACCTTACAAATGTTGTATGAATTACAAACATGAGACCTTACAATTGCTGTAGGAAATACAAACAGGAGACCTTACAATTGCTGTATGAAATACAAACGGGATACCTTACAGATGCTGTATGAAATACAAACAAGATACCTTACAGATGCTGTATGAAATACAAAGAGGAAACCTGTATATGATATACAAACAACAACTTTGTTACCTTAAACATTTTCCTAAAACATACAGTAAAAAAGCTGTTACGCTCAATTAAAATTGTTATATAAATGAATACTGAAGTAGTATTGTATTAACATATCATTATTGTTAATCACGAACATTCGTAACCTTTAGAACATAGTGGTACATAATACAAACACAATCTTTTTACCCTAAACACTTCACTTAAATATAACCAAAAGTATGAAACCCTAAAAAATGTCATACAAACAGGAGAAGTAATACCATAACAAATTCATAAACAATACAAACATATAAGCATAAGTGCATTACCTTAAAAATATCATACATTTCCTTAGTGAAGAATTTCATTGAGAGTCTTCTCATATTTCCTGTCCATATTAGACACACAAGGTGAAGCCTACACTGGACAGGTGTGACAGTTTTAGAGAATGCAGTCAACGATGGGACCCTGTTTACAGGAGCCTATGGTGTATACCAGTATACTACCACCATGCCGGAGTAATGTCTACCTGGCTGTGTTCCTCTGACTGCTTGATCGCCCAATCTACCTGGACTCTGCTGCAGGTCTTCATTCTAACCTACTACTGTTGCCCACCTCCAACACAACAGCAACAAGTGAATCCTTCAACAGTGAGACAGTCATACAGGCAAATGTACATCCATGTTAGGTAACATTCTAATTATGAAGGAGCCTAACATTATGGTAGTGTAGTGCTGTCTTGTTATTTTTTAATCTTCTCCAAGACAGCTGTCAGTGGCTACCAACTAGCCTTGGATTCCAAAGTATATAAAATGTACAGACTCTAGAAAAAATGCTTTAAAGGTACTTATGAACACATAATCTAAAGAAATTTGTTTTTGTAACATGTTGTTGCTATAGAATCATGGTCATTATAGCCTTTATAGTGACAATGGTGAAGGAAGATCTAAGACAAAAGTCTGGGTCAAACCACTGTTGTACAACTTATCAGCTGGAAGACCTTCTGACATTAAGTCCTTAGCCCTGAATGGGCTCCATCTTTCCCTGGCAGTGAGAGGCACGCTGACAGAGTGAAGACTAACCATGAGTTATAAATAATTATGAGCAGCAGGTTATGGGTTTAGGGTCAAAAGTAAGTCTGTGATCAATACAAGATGAAAGTAAAGCTTTGACATATCGCAATAAATCACAGCCATGCCATCACATCAATGACGGTGCATTGCTGCATGTCGAAAGGCTCATTATATGTCTATATAATACTGATGCTTCCATGTGAATGTCGTACCATGGTTGTATATAAACACTCCACAAAAGCAGAGTTCAACAAGGCGTCATTCAAGGTACTTTGATGTTTTGTATGCACATTCTTCTATTGACAAAACACCCTTGAAGGATTCAAGATGCAATATGATACCATGTCTGCATGATTTAATATGATTTATTCCATGTTTCTATTTTTGTAACCAAAGTTTCACACTGAATATTGAACTACTCTTTATCTTTTTACTTTTTGTGAATAAAAATGATGAGCAAGACCACAATAATAAGAAATGAAATGGGCTATTTTCACAATTTTCAAAAGTTTTATAAAACAAACAACAGCTGTTGTTCATCATTAAAAAATGGTTAATAGTTAATATTAATTTTATCATCAAAAATTGAGTTGTCTATTTTCATACTATTACAATATTTGTAAAGAAACTGAATATGTACTAGTTCATGCTTAGCTGTTGATAGGCAACTAAGTGAAAACAACAATAAATTTTTTACACTTATAAGTATTGTTTATGTGCACAATATCATTCACAAGTACACTTATATATCCCATGGAACCAATAAATACTGGTCAAAAATTACTTATCAATCAAAGGCTCTCTTTTATCAAGGTTGTTGAACATTTGAGAAAATCTCAGGGGTTTCCAATTTTCTCTCAAAACAATTAACACTTCTAAGAAAAAGTCCTTTAAAACTTTTCAGATTGGCTTATGTTGAGAGAGTGGCTAACAAAAGCCTAAATAGCTTCATTTGACCTCACAGGGCTAACACCCCTGACCAGACTGTCTTTGTGGGGACAGCATAGTATCTGTCCTATAATGTTAAGACATTAATATCCAAATATTATGACTAGAAAGAGAGTGTCAAAGGAAGGAATTAGCTTGCTCTCATTACCACCTTAACCCTTGTTCTGCTTGATTTATTTTAACTAACATACACGAGATTAGACACATTTCAGGAGATATTGATGGCTCAAAGGCGCAAAATTGGATCTAACTTATCTTGATCTACACTGTTAGCTTCGGTCTAATCAAGTCTGCTAATATAGTTAAAATAATGATTTATTCACATATAGTCGATTGAAATGAAAACATCATTTACAAAGACAAGGGTGGGTCATCAATTTGACCACACAATGACACAAGCCTGCACTTGACAGTCTTTTCTGTGAAATAATTGTATGTTCTATCTACCACAGTCATACCTATCCATGGATTACCCTGACCTAAAGCCGTAAAAGATAAGGCGAGCTTTGCTCCACTAAGTGTAATCAAAAATATAAATACAATGGAACAAATAAAAATCTATTGCAACAATAAAACTGAAAGAAAAGGTTGAATGGTGTTTGTTTTGGGAGTTTTATCTACCAATATTTGTTCGTCCTCACATTCACTGTGATATCATGCCTTAAGCCTGTCAGAATACAATACCAGTACAAGGTTACATTATACCCTATACACCCCAGTTCATGAAATTACTGGTAAGATAAGCACCATTAAGGTGAGTGCAATCAAACAAGCTATGTAACTACCCTTATTTGAAGTTTATTCTTATCTAATTTTAAACGATAAATGTATTTTACCTCTTGAAATGTGACACTTGTACATAATCCATGGTAAATGGTATTTGTTAAGCCCTTCAATTTGAGCTTTGTAGCAAATAGTACAGATCTGGCTCAGATAGCGACCACTGACTGATCTTTATCAACACTTTTTTCATTTCCCTGATCAATGGTGTTTAGTTAAGAGTAACTATCATTTGGTTGTACTACTTCAGATGGATCCTTCTCAAGGAGACTAAACAAGGATTCAATCATAAAAATGCTGAATCATGCACGTCATGTACACATTGCAATTAAATGTTTTATTAGACTTTACAAGATAAGCCTTGAAGACCTCTTGAATACTTCACTGTCAATGCTAGGTGTTTGAATAAAATATTCAATGTACACTTACAAAGGCAAGAACTGAGCCCTGTCAACATGTACCTATTTGATCCACAAAAAACACTAGGTGAAAATAGTCACATTCCTGTAATTTTCTAACCAACACTCGGCCAAAAAAAATTAAACCAATTTTATTACTTACTCTCAATAAAAGAAGATAGAAAATTATCTGATTTTCTTGTATTCAAATCATGCCATCTCACTGAGATTGATTTGTTGGAGGGAAAAAATCAATTATCCATGAAGTGGACCAAATACCACAACAAATGCTGCTTAATTACATGTTTTTCCAAACTATCTACTTATCAAATATAGTTACTACACCAATATTTGAAAGATCAACACTGCATCTAAAGGGAATGACAAAGACTTTCAGATTGAAAAAAAAACCCAAACACATTCAGCATAATCCTCAGTCCTTCACCTGTGAGTATCTTCTGTTGTTAATAGCAGTGGACGTGAGGACCATAAAATACAACAATCTACGTAGTTTTATAATTGTAACACATTGAGAGATAATCTTATGTAACAAACTATTTAAGAGTAAACACATAAACCAGTAGTCAAAGAGTACTAAAGAATAGTTACACTAAAGTCCCTGCCATTATACCAAAATTGAGTATGTGCATTTTTTACCCATAAAATCACAAATGTTGCACATGGCATTTAACTCATGAAGACAATTAACTTAGTAAACATTTAACTTAACAGACATTTAACTTAGCAGATAATAAGCTCAGCAAATTAACTCAGCAGACATTAAGCTCAGCCATTAACTCAGCAGACATTAAGCTCAGCCATTAACTCAGCAGACAATTAACTCAGCAATTATTTAAATGCTTGATACTTTAAATACAGCCTTAACTTGTATGTTTATGTATCAAACTTTTCTAAGTCAAACCAGGTCCATATTTTTAACTAAGTTTAATCTGGAACTATAAAACAGGATTATATCTGATTTGATTTGATTATTTTAGTTTACTTTAACATTTGCAATAGATTTGTAGGGTACAAGGTTGAAAGTACCTGCATACATAACTTTAATGTAAGCATTTTGGTGATGTCAGCATCAATGCTCAGGTCAGTGGAATAGCTCTCCTAACGCATAGAACAGTTAAACTAAAAATACTGATACACAAGGGATGTATCTCACACAAACCCCAGTATGTGTTAAACAAGTAAATGTGGTAATAGTATGTTCTTACAACTCTAAATGTATAATATATGTGCAATATAATGTAGTACTTTTACTGATACTATGATAATATTTGAATAGTTTTGTTGTTGGATGTTGTTGAGTTATTTGTTTTACAGAATGATGGTGATTTTAAATTATATTCAAAGTGTATCTTTTATTGTTTGATGAAAATATCCAAGAATCATTCTAAATGAATGGTAAATAGTCTTATCAATGCTCTTGTGTTTGAAACACTACAGAATCTTTGTATTATTACTTACCTTTATGTATACTAAACACAAATTGAT
The DNA here is from genome assembly GCA_007844125.1 of Sinonovacula constricta. Taxonomy (NCBI): domain Eukaryota; kingdom Metazoa; phylum Mollusca; class Bivalvia; order Cardiida; family Solecurtidae; genus Sinonovacula; species Sinonovacula constricta. Next base: position 35,365,670 of record CM017569.1, read on the forward strand.
CAGGCTTAGGTAAATTTGTCTAATAAGATCAGATGGTTGACGATTTAAGACATTGTACCACAAATTAAGATGTACTCTTCTGATAGACCTGATTCGGCCATTTTTTCTGTTTGCAAGGCTATCCAACTGTGTTCTTACAGGAAATGAGTCAATGGCATAGACCATAATATTAAACTTTAAAAAAAAACTAAAAACATTTATCAAATGTCTGTACAAAAGCTTTTTTCGTTATCAACTTGCTTTTTTTCTGAGGTTTCAACATACACAAATGTTTAAGCTTGCATAAACACCAAAATGATCAAGTATGTACAGCTTATCACTATCTGACACCTCCACACTAACTTGTCAATAAATGTCTGTCTCGGTACAAATATAAAAAGAAAACTTAAATCAATAAAAGAATAATCTGGCACACCACTCTTAGCGTGTCATAAAAACAAGGGCCTTAAAAGAAGCCCTTGCTATCTAGGTAAGTCTTATTATAACTGAAAGAACAGCTTAATTCAATCTACCACAGCACTTTTAGCATGACAAACCAAAGTCCTACAAGAAAAACTATACCATTTACAGTCATCTACAGGTTAGTCCAATTTTAAAATGGAAAAGAATGGCTTGATTTGATTTATAACTTTTAGAGGCCCTAAAAGCAAAGTGTTTTATTGATGTGCATTAAATTGTTTGTAAAGGCTAGGCTGCCAATTAAAGCCAAGTGTGTACACACTGGGTGCAGATTAATCAGTGAAATATGGGCCCTTCAAAGTTTTTTTTTGCTCTTTCTTACACTGCAGATGAATTATTCTCTTATCCTGCTGTGCTTGTTAACAACCCTCATTCATCCCTAATTGCTTACAACTATAGGCAAAGCTAATGCTATCTATTACTGAGGAGACTAATCCCAGCAGATAGTGATCAGTCAGCTCCTGCTGGATCTATACTATCTACATTAAGGTCTGATCAATATGTGTTCTAAAGGTTAAGCATAAGAAAACACCCTGACAAGGGTTGTTCCCACCATCTACATTCTCCTGAGAGCTATATATCTAATAAGCAAACATTGCCTATGTTAAACTGGCATTTCAACAACAGCATAAACTTTCTGGGCAGAGGCGCCCATGGCCGAGCGGTTAGAGTCACTGACTCCTAACACCTCAGTCCCTCACCACGTGGATTTAAGTCCCGGTCGGAGAGAGAACTTTTATGTGGGGAGGTTTTCCAGCAAATCTGTGGTGTACCAGAGGTTCTACTCAGGCAAAAGTCTGGAGTCTTCCTCCACCAATAATAAGACGTTGCCAATTTGACCATAACTGTTTCAGTACAATGTAACAAAAAAACAAAAAAAAACAACAAAGAAAACAAGCTTTCTGGGCCCTGTAAGTAACAACTTTACTGGTTGCAAGAATACTTTTAAAGAATCAAAATGTGGTTATCTTCATTTTTAAGTCCAATAAGCGTAAATCCGTGTGGCAAAACAGATTTTTTTTACACCTAACCTAAAAGTTCTTGCTTCTAAGTTGCACAAAGATTGTAATACAATATTTTAAATAGCCTATGTATGAAGAAACATGCAATATTAGCTTAACCCCAGACCTGCATGCTCTGTTTTTTAATAGAGAATTGTTTTGGGTGGTGTCTCTTGTGACAGTGTCAATAATTATGAGAAAGTTGAATTTTGGATGCACAAAGGATTGACCCTGCTTGACGTTGACTACCCAAAATCAGACTTCATGCCCTGTATTTTGGTCGGGTCCGGTATCACTTGTGAGCAGTTATTTTAGACCAATTTTAGTTAAAATGCAAAATATAATAGTTTCTGTAATCTAATGTTAGTGATTGTGTTGAAGCTTTTGTCTTAATGTATAATTTATATTTAAAAGAGGTGGCTGTTTTGCAACTGATTACTTGCCTGCTTTCCAGTGTTGCACAATTGATTTACCATTGACAAAATTAAAGTGACCATTATTTGTATACATTGAATTGCTAATAGTGTAAAACTTACATCCCACAAAAAGAGCTTTTCAGGCACTTACATTATATATTTTGAGCTTGTTATATATTTTCTGCTGTACAATTGTAAAATAAATCATAACAAAAGATGTTATCTGTTATCTATATTACATTACATGAAACAAGTTAGAATTGCTAGGGTAATATATTAATAATATAATACAATATAGCTACATTACATGAAAAAATGTAAGAGTCACTAGGGTAATATATTAATAATATAATACAATATAGCTACATTACATGAAAAAAATGTAAGTCACTAGGGTAATATATTAATATAATACAATATAGCTACATTACATGAAAAAATGTAAGAGTCACTTAAGGGTAATATATTAATAATATAATACAATATAGCTACATTACATGAAAAAATGTAAGAGTCACTAGGGTAATATATTGATAATATAATACAATATAGCTACATTACATGAAAAAATGTAAGTCACTAGGGCAATATATTAATAATATAATACAATATAGCTACATTACATGAAAAAATGTAAGAGTCACTAGGGTAATATATTAATATAATACAATATAGCTACATTACATAAAAAAATGTAAGAGTCACTAGGGTAATATATTAATAATATAATACAATATAGCTACATTACATGAAAAAATGTAAGAGTCACTAGGGTAATATATTAATATAATACAATATAGCTACATTACATGAAAAAAATGTAAGAGTCACTAGGGTAATATATTAATAATATAATACAATATAGCTACATTACATGAAAAAATGTAAGACTCACTAGGGTAATATATTAATAATATAATACAATATAGCTACATTACATGAAAAAATGTAAGAGTCACTAGGGTAATATATAAATATAATAATACAATATAGCTACATTACATGAAAAAATGTAAGTCACTAGGGCAATATATTAATAATATAATACAATATAGCTACATTACATGAAAAAATGTAAGAGTCACTAGGGTAATATATTAATAATATAATACAATATAGCTACATTACATGAAAAAATGTAAGAGTCACTAGGGTAATATATTAATAATATAATACAATATAGCTACATTACATGAAAAAATGTAAGAGTCACTAGGGTAATATATTAATATAATACAATATAGCTACATTACATGAAAAAATGTAAGAGTCACTAGGGTAATATATTAATAATATAATACAATATAGCTACATTACATGAAAAAATGTAAGAGTCACTAGGGTAATATATTAATAATATAATACAATATAGCTACATTACATGAAAAAATGTAAGAGTCACTAGGGTAATATATTAATATAATACAATATAGCTACATTACATGAAAAAATGTAAGAGTCACTAGGGTAATATATTAATAATATAATACAATATAGCTACATTACATGAAAAAATGTAAGAGTCACTAGGGCAATATATTAATAATATAATACAATATAGCTACATTACATGAAAAAATGTAAGAGTCACTAGGGTAATATATTAATAATATAATACAATATAGCTACATTACATGAAAAAATGTAAGAGTCACTAGGGTAATATATAAATATAATAATACAATATAGCTACATTACATGAAAAAATGTAAGTCACTAGGGCAATATATTAATAATATAATACAATATAGCTACATTACATGAAAAAATGTAAGAGTCACTAGGGTAATATATTAATAATATAATACAATATAGCTACATAACATGAAAAAATGTAAGAGTCACTAGGGTAATATATTAATAATATAATACAATATAGCTACATAACATGAAAAAATGTAAGAGTCACTAGGGTAATATATTAATAATATAATACAATATAGCTACATAACATGAAAAAATGTAAGAGTCACTAGGGTAATATATTAATATAATACAATATAGCTACATTACATAAAAAAATGTAAGAGTCACTAGGGTAATATATTAATATAATACAATATAGCTACATTACATGAAAAAATGTAAGAGTCACTAGGGTAATATATAAATAATATAATAATACAATATAGCTACATTACATGAATAATGTAAGAATCACTAGAGTAATATATTAATTATATAATACAATATAGCTACATAACATTGCCTGGAACAGCTCCAAACTGGACGCTCAATAAAAAAACAGATCTGACAGTTGCAGACAACTCAAAACTTGCTTACAATTGTTTTAGCCGAGTAAATTTAAAATATAAATTGACAAACACACAAGACAATAAGATTTTGCATTAATCATGAATACTAATTAATATAAGCAAAAAAAGACACTTGCATTTTTAATGAAAAATGACAGTTGTTTAAATTATTAAAAATCAGGCAAACAAGATAAAGGTAATGTGTACCTCTGCAATAGGAAAGGCAATCCGCTCTGAATGATGTGCTTTCAGCTTTCTTAGTAACCCTTTCATTTACACCATTTTATCATTTCTTACAACATGAAGGAAAAACATAATTCCTAGTAAGTTTCGTATGACTGAATTAATGATTGAAAAAAGAAAAATCAACAAAAAAAACTATGATTTTCCCTTGCACTTCTGGTTCTGGCAGTTATTGAAAGGAAAAACAGAGTTCCATGTCACTTAGACAGATATAAAATGTTGTAACAATAATTATGAAGAACAGTGGTTAATTATTTGCATTTGTTCTGTTTTAATAGGTGAAGAACATAAATTACAACCAATGAAAAAGTAGAAAACAGTTGAATTATCATCTACACGTGCTCAAAGAGTTGAATAATCCTACTATAAATTTATAAGCATCTAGTATCATTTACACCAGCAATATCACGCTGGATGAACGTCACACAACTTTTGAAAGATTGATTGAAGCTTTGAATAGCTCAATTCAGTAAGAAATGGACTGGCTATAGACAGGTTTGTAACTGGCTCCAAGATTTATAATCAGACACCCTGTCTCTAAATCGAATAGCAAATAAGCTTGGGTAAACAGTTTCACTGTCCCGTCTATATAGCAGTATCATTTCAGGACATTGCAGACCAAGTAACACACAAAGTACCATAGTACTATATAATAGATTTCTTGGTTGTTTCGTACCACATGCATTACAATTGCATTTTTTTTAAAGCAAAAATTGAATGTGGGTACATCCAAGTTCTAAGTTTTAACGTCAAACCTGTTTGATGGAAATAATCACTACTATAACACCATATCCTTTGTTGACTACTACCAACTATTTGCCAAAACAACAACACATTGCTAGGGGCTGGAAATGGTATAGAACCTGACTAGCAAGCTTCCTGCCTGATCTGAATATACACTACTGGAATAGGTATCATCAGCTGGTGCTGAGATGGCTCATTGTCACTCTACATCTGCAGAAGAGCAAGCTTACAAGAGGTCTCATTAAAAAACTAAACAATCTAAAGGGGACTTTTAGACTGTATGCATTAGAAAGGACATGGGTGAGGGTTAGTTAATCTTTTAGATTTTTCGTCTAAAATAATGATCACAAAGATAATGGATCCCTCATAAAAAATTATAAGTACCGTACTTCCTCACACATAAGACTATTCGCTTATAAGACGACCTCCCTACTTTGACTGTGAAATTGCCGGTTTGCTGCTTCGACCCCCTTATAAGACGAGGCGAAAAAATTAACAAGAGCGTCGAAAAGTCAAGCTGTCTCAACAAAAGGGTTAATTGATTAACACTGACTGTAATTTTCACACGTTGCGGGATGTAACGTGAAAACTTCCCAGGTCGCTAGATCCCGCCTATAAGATGAGCCCCATACTTTGAACATGAAATTTAAAGGAAAAATCCCCGTCTTTTAAGTGAGAAAGTATGGTATGCAAACATAATACTGCTGATCAAGTGAAGACATAGATACAGCTAGACAATACAGACATGTAGATAGCTTGGCAGACAGAAAGTAAGATTGCAATAAGATAGCCAGAAGGTCACAAGGAATGATGGATAAATAGCCAGACAAGAAGACAGATGTAAAGTTAGATCAATAGATAAAGAGATCAAAAAAGAAAAAAAAAGAACAACAAAGTAACAACTTAACAAAAAAATCACGTTGACAGAAAATCACTATCACTATTACCTTATAAGCCTGGAACACAGAGTACGAGTGTGTACGTCGAAAGCGACTCTTACATCGCTGTGCCAGTCTAGATGGCAGAGTGGCTGACATCACTAATGTCATAGACTGGTTCCCAGTTAGAATAAATGAGCCATAACCGTACTAGTTTCTTCACAATAATATTTGAAGTGTCACCATGTAAATCTAAAAGCTAACATAAATTTGATCACTCCATAGTCTTTCTTAGTGTTTGAACAGGAAAGGTGCTGAATATGATCCACTTCCAATAAAAGCTTCAATTAGAATCACTTACAGGTCTTCTAAATGCTTTGTTTAACAGTTTTTACTTTGTTTCCCCTGAAATTAACACTTTTATAAAATACTTAGTTCAATCATTCATGCTTAGAGTCACTGGCCTTTTAAAATGCCATGTTCTTAGTTTTCTACATTAGTCTATATGCATAACTATGACACTTATTATATTTATATGGTGAAATAATGGTTTCATGCCTTTTAATAGGGGCACTAACATACAAGTTACAATTTTTATCGAAGTTCAAACATGAAATACTGGTAGGTTACTTTGTTCCTAAAAATCATTTTAAGACTATGTTTACATTGGAATTGAATACAGCTATTAATTGGCTGTTGGCTAATAATTATTCCAATATAACTTAGAAATATTGGTAATATTATCCAATAAATCAAACAGAAAATCTTACACATACATGAAGTACATGCATATATCCATCACAATCTTGTCCATTAAATCAATCAGAATTCCAGCTTCAATTAATTTTCAATTAACTATCCTTTGGGAATGAATGATGGTTATCACTGCCATCTTGTTGAATGTCCATGATCAAACACACTTACTTTCTACTGGCATACAAATACATCTTATGTAAATTAAATGGGCACCTGTTGATACTAATTGAAGAAAGTGACACCACACTTTGATGTATCATAAATTAATTAGTGTACAGAACACATTTCTAGCTCTACATTCTAAATGCTGTTGCTGTTTAACATTATTTGCAGACTTTGTTCTTAATTGGGTATAGTATAAAGACAGGTAGATAAAGCCTTCAAAATATCAATTGTTTTCTTTTTATACAGAGTTTACAAAACACATTTCTAGTAATAAACAGTTGTACTAACACATTTTTACAGTTTCTCATCCACATTTCCTTTTCAATACATTTTTAATTGATAGCCTTATTAAAGGAGGCAAAACCCATGACATGAAAAGTCTTTCCTACAGTGTCTTGAGTTTAAAATTGCTCTTAATATTTAGCAATCAAAATAATGTTCCTATACACTTAAAATTTATTTATATACTATAACACACACACAGACATATACACCAAGATCGGGTATGAGAACAAATGCCTTCAATTCATTATGCAACTGAATATCTAAGTTATGATTTAACCCTATATATCCACGTTCCTGCATTGAATCAAATATATATTTAATTCAAAGCATGTGTTGACTTACAAAATGTCATTTATTAAATCACCACTGACAAATCCAGCCTCAACACTCTAGCCACACTGTTAAGGTACTTATTTTTAACTCAAACACTTGTCTAAAAAAACTTACAGAATGAATCTGACACATGAAGAATATTATGTCACCTGAATAACAAACGAAAGATTTGTTTGCGTGCCAAAACTATAACAAAAAAATCAGTTATTCAGTTTTTAGACAGTGATACACAACCCATGTCTTTTCAGTTCTGAACACTGCTAGAAAACTTCCAAACTCAAACTGTCAGCTAAGCTCTACTTACACACAAAAGAAAAATGGATAAAATATGCCAATTTTATTAGATGTCACTTTAACTTATAAGCATCACAGTCAAAATTTCTATCCTTACCAATCACATTACACTGCTAAATTGATCAAATGAAGTGTAAGTATATTTATACCCAAACACAACAAGGAAAAGTAATACATAAATTTCAAAGAAACAAAATATTTTGTCATCACATGACTATGACAAAAGACAAACACAGGTTAGCACCCAATAATCAAGAACTTGCCACATAATAAATGAAGTAAGTAAATTATCACCCATGAATGCCAGCACAACAGAGCCAACAATAGACTTTGATAAATATGCTAATTATTTATAACTTTAACCAAGGTGCCATTCTTTGCGAACAAACTGCATAACTAACTGTCAGAACTAAAGTTATATACAATGTTTCTATCTTACATTGCTGTGGCAATTATTACTAAACCAATTACAGTTTCATACAAAGACCTTCTGCCAGTTAAAGTTTTTGTCTTATTTTTACAAAAGCATTCTTTGGTCTTAATTATAGGAGTAATTTTGGCAAGAAGCCTTTAACTTAACCATTAAAAAAATCCAATTTAACTGGCTTAATATTTGTCATCCTTGCAGTTATAGCAAGAAAAAGATAGCCATAAATCTTGAAAAGTTTATAATACAATGTAATTAGATAGCTGAAAAATGTTCTTTGCCCGCATGGGTTTGAAAATTTCACAGGCAAAAAGTGACAAGACTAAGAAAAACTGCTTAAACATGAGTGAACATGTTTTTATTGTTAGTCTTTAAAATAAAGTGCTGTGACACAAGTATGGCAATCATCTTATTTTGGGTGGAGGATGACAGAAGACAAAATTCTGGATAAAAGTGGCATACCACAATGTTTTTGCCATACACAGGGCTTAAACTTGCGAGAGGCTGCAGAGTCAAGAGTTACAAGTCAGTGCCTTTACCTCTTCAACCACCGTTGCCCATTAGGTGAACTTAACAGTCTAATAATAACCACACCAGATCCAGGATATTTCATACATGAGAATATGGAGCAGCCTCATTACGGTCTGATAAATCTATATTGACATAACCATTCTGGATCAAGAGCTATTACATTAAGTGTAATTGAGCAGTGTCTGACATATTGTAAAATCATAAAAACGTTTCCCTAAAAAAGGCACCATAAATATTGCTGTAGATAGCAATTGTAAGATCTGGTATTGAGCTAGATTGTTATTTAATTATAGAAGCACCTGGTGACAAGTTTCATAAACACGTATCTCCCATTTCTCTCACAGGCAGTTTAAAGTCATGACAAGGCAATCATTATGATACCCAATTATCCCTACAGCCTTTCAATATGTGAATTGACAATAAAACTCAACATGAGGAAACTGTAGCAGAATTTTATAATAGCGTGATTGAACTGCACACATGACTTTTCAACAGTTTAAGACAATTTTTATTGATCAATGTTTATACCTGTTCTGTACATGCAGTAAAAACTATAATCATAAAGATAATCTTGATACAAATACATGTCTGAAAAAAGAATAGCATTTTCTTTCCAAGGCAATTATGACTGATATACATGCAGGTTGACAAATAAACAATATTAATTTTGATAATTGTACATACCTTTGTCAGAAAAAACAAACACTACTGATCAGTGATAACGTAAATATAAAATGTTTCATATTTATTTACAGTTTGGCATTGAGTATATTTCAGGGGGTATAACTTAAATTATATAACATTTCACTAAACAGTTTAGGTTGTCTCCCTTAACAAGTTTATCCTTAAATGACATGTTTTACCAAGTTACTGTATCACGAAGACTAGGCAAAAATTCTTTGTTTACAAGCAAACAGTTGTTTAGGTGATATTATTGTTTGTCTTTAGACATTAAGATGTCAGTATGTAGGATGATTTCTGTTTACTTCTACAATGGCTCAGGGAGAACTGCGAATTCAAACATCAACTTGAATACTGAACATGCGATATATTCAGTAAAAATAGAGGGGCACATAACTTTTGTTGAAGTGTGTTTTAAGTGCAGCTAACTTACAACTTCCAAGGCTCTTACTGCAGGAGCTGTGAGATCTTTCAACTGACCTGTAGTATGATACTAGTTCTTCAAGACATTTTTCTGAGGGTTACTGACATTAATTACAGCTAAACATGGCTATAATGACCATTATTGTGTCTAGTGCAATTCAAATATTAAAGTATAAAAGCTAGTTACATTCATCAAAAAGTTAAGAAAAACTTCTCCCTACACCTCATCATTGTAAATAATGTGTTTTATGTGCGAGTGGTTAATTTAACTACTGGATACTTGACGTGGACAACATATCAATCTTTATCCTTTACAAATCAACACAAATACCACCAGTGAGACAGGAAATGATTGATCACTTTACTTCAACATTTCAAGGTTATATTTCATTATATATCTTTTTGACTTCACAAATAATTTAAAACCTATCACGTTCAAGGAAAACCTTTTGACATTTTTTAAGAAAACCCAATAGAAACATTGAGTAAAACCCATATGTAATTTAAAACTTTGTATACCAGTGTGGTTCTAGTTTGAATAAAAAAAATCTTACTTAATTATGACCTACTATAGAACTAGATATTCCTGCTTACTACAATTAAAAAAATATGACCAGTTAAATTTTTAATTTGTATAAGGTTGGAAGGGAGAAATTATTTTTTTTATTATATTACAGCAGTGATAAGTGCATATCAATATAGAAATCATAGAAGAGAAAAATTCAAGTAGAAGTACAGATACACAATTGAGGCATTTTTCTGTCTTCTAAATACACTAATAACAATATCTTTATGTTTTAGTTTGTCATTAAATTATGTCCCTCTTATTATTATAAAATTGCATACTTCGTGCCAAAGAAAGTGTATTACTGCCAACAAAGATCTGAAAGAGGAAAATATTAATTCTGCTTTGAAGTTGAAGTGAATCTCTCATAACAATGTCTTGAAAAAAGAAAGAAGGCCATGACATATCATAATGCTGTTTACACCTTTATGATCTTTTTGATAATTTTATCATATTCAAGGCTCAGTATTTATACTATAAAGGTTCTGAATGGTGGACTTATTGTAAGCTAATTAAGGGTGCAGGTGACTAATGAGAGCAATTTGAGACCATTTAGCCTGCCAGAATACTTGACATATGACAGCAATTGTACCTTACACAATCTGACCTCTCAATGTTTTCTAGTAATGACAGAACCTCTCAATGTTGTCTTGTAATGAAAGAACCTCTTAATGTTGTCTTGTAATGACAGAACCTTTCAATGTTGTCTTGTAATGACAGAACCTCTCAATGTTGTCTTGTAATGACAGAACCTCTTAATGTTGTCATAGTAATGACAGAACCTCTCAATTTTGCCTTGTAATGACAGAACCTCTTAATGTTGTCTTGTAATGACAGAACCTCTTAAGGTTGCCTTATAATGACAGAACCTCTCAATGTTGCCTTGTAATGACAGAACCTCTCAATGTTGCCTTGTAATGACAGAACCTCTCAATGTTGCCTTATAATGACAGAACCTCTCAATGTTGCCTTGTAATGACAGAATCTCTAAATGTTGCCTTGTAATGACAGAACCTTTCAATGTTGCCTTATAATGACAGAACCTCTCAATGTTGCCTTGTAATGACAGAATCTCTAAATGTTGTCTTGTAATGACAGAACCTTTTAAAGTTGCCTTGTAATGACAGAACCTTTCAATGTTGCCTTATAATGACAGAACCTCTCAATGTTGCCTTGTAATGACAGAATTTCTAAATGTTGTCTTGTAATGACAGAACCTTTTAAAGTTGCCTTGTAATGACAGAACCTCTCAAGGTTGCCTTGTAATGACAGAACCTCTCAATGTTGTCTTGTATTGACCGAACCTGATCTCTCGATGATGTCTTGTAATATCAAAATTTATCAATCTTGTCAACAGAAAGTTAACTGAACTTGTTAAGCAGCTTGGTGATGAGGTACAATCAAGCCGTGAGACGCTGACACCCCAGCCTATTGATGTGTCAAGATTAAGTCATGTTTGAGATACATTGTCTTCTAGTAGACCTACAATTGAGCTCAAAATGTTCTACCCAGACACTGGTCTGGGCTCCACCTTCACCACCAGTAGAGGGATATTGCCAATATGACCTTGAGTGTGTCTAAGCAATCTATAACAAATTCAAATAAATGCTAAAATCCTGAAAAAGCGCACAGATGCAAAAGATTTTTTACATTCTATGACAAATATGTAAACCTCATCAAACTATTGCCATAAGAGAGTGACAAGTTATACCTTAAATTTATCTCCTAAAATGACAGAATGCATCACTCATAATGAGTAATATTAACCAACTATCCTTTAGTCATACAAAATGGGTTATCATTAAAACCGCCTAGAAATGTTGTTTTTGTTGTTGTTTTTAATGTCTACCAGTCCCACTACCAGATCACACTGCCAGGTCACACTACCAGGCCCGGTGATTGTTTTTTTCTTTTGTTATGACATATATGAACACAATATATTTTAGGGTCTAAGATGTCACCAGTAACATTAGATTAGCATGAAGTTTTAATTATTTTAGCAAGTATTTATTATTTTCATCAAAACAAACACTAAAACTTACATACTCAAGTATGCTTTAATATTACATTTTTAACTGCTATTTGAAAGTTCACTTGACATCCTTAATATTACTATTCTTAATTTTGTATGTTTTTGTTGTATATGCAGCTTCTGCCTTATTTTTTCCAAAAATGTGAAAATAAAATAAACTAAAACAACAAACCAGTCTTACAAAATAACAGAAAATAAAATGAGAACAAACTAAAGTCACCTGACACCAATTCAACTATTAAAGAAAACAGTGTTGATTAAGTTTAACTTGGCAATGGAAACACTTATATTAAGTATCAGTACATATGGGTATATACAGGTACTGACTGTGAATGCATTACATTAATATTTCACTTCTTTGATTATTACAAAAATAGAACCAATAAAAAATTACTTGAAGAAGGTGTTACAAATCTACTGCCATTATTAACAAATTATCTAACTAAGAATAATTTATTTCAACATATTAAATTTCAACTGGCAACCAATTAAACTCAACTGAAGAATGTTTAAACCCTGGGGATACATTTTGGGGGTGTTTTTCTCCCTCCTGTGACAGGGGTATATATTGAATACACCTACCATGATATATACAGTATTGAAAGGTACTATTCAACAAGGTTCTCTTAAAAAAAATTACCAAAAGATAAACACAGGTGACCCTTCAATTTGGGTGAGAAGTATAAAGATGTGTTTTATCCAATAACTTGATACTCAATAGAGCAGAAAATGATATTGATTTTCAAAATATCTACAGTTATAAAGAACAGCTATTCTTCCTCATGAGATTTAACTACATGGCTAGTTAGCCACATTGGTGACCAGCTATCACAAGTATTGGTGGAGGCAGACATAGCTACACAAAATGTCCTGGTGGAACCACCCGCAAATCAGCTGGATGATCTTCCTACATGGAACTTCTTGTAATGTTCAGGACTTGAATCTACAGGGTGAGAAAAACAGTTACTTAATGTTGGAACAATGTTGGAACAACAACTTTACAAACTGACAAGGTCTTATGTATGTATCTATGCCTCAGACAAAACAAACTACTTAACTGATGAGATTTAGTAAATAAACACAATATTTATTGAGAAGTTGATCAGCCAGATTTGACAAAATGTAACTCCACTTACCCTGGGTGGTTTGGGAGCATACTTCCTCTTCAATGGATTATGATACATAATTATATGTTGTTCTTCTAACATTCACTCATGTCAAATATCACTCAGTTACCTCAATCACTGCTTAACGTGTAGCAAAATCCACAAATCACAGGGAAACTGTTTATTTGGGTTAAATCTATTTCAAGGTGATTCTTTGCTGTCCAAGGGGCTCTCTGCAGTTGTTCTTCCAATAAACTTCAAGCTAACCAGGACTCAAACATCTCAACACTAGAATATTTAACTATCCAGAAATGAAGGAGCTCAAGTTCACTATGAAGTTTCACTCTCACACAACCAAATGATGGCTTATGTCTAGGAGAGTTGGTTTATTGTCTGTATTCTCCAAGAATCCTGTCCTCTACAGCAGCTGATAACACAACTACTTATGTAATAATAATAATTAAACATTAACAAATTGTCACACAACTTGTTTTCATTAAGTAACACCCATTGGTTATTTTCCATAATCCACTAGTTAGTTATCGCATCAAAAATGTTTGTTGACATGACATCATTTCTTGCTATGACTTCACTTTCTCGACTGAATTAATCAATACAAGGCTATATTTTACAAAAACATCATATTTATTTATGTAATAAATACAACACAATATATGAGTTAAGTGAATACTGAAAATATTTAACCTGTTGGATGAAAAAAAAGAAAAGATCCCACTTTTTTAATATTTTCAGCATTCAGAAGGGTAACTTTTTCATGTCCAATGTCATTTAGAAAATTTGTACCAAAACGAGATATTCCAAAGTCATTAAAGTAATTGGTTGTTACAAGAGAATATTAAGTCACAGATCCAGCCAACAGTAAATGTCTGATATTTTTAACATTTGGATGCTGGATTATAAACATACGAATGTAGTGATGATTTTCCAACCATACATACTGTAACTTGTAAACACTGAATGATTTAAATTCAGACTTCTTCACAATCTTTGGGATACAAATAATACCAACTATCAACCATCCAAGTATCCACCACCCAACTACAACCACTGATTTAGCAAGTATACAAATTATTGAAAATCATTCCAACACATGCATACATCCTTTTACATCATGATCTTAGGATACGGATACCGATTTTTAGATGAACACTTTAATTATTTAGCATACTGATTTTCTGATGATTTTGAGAGCATATTTAATGCACACTTCAAACAATTTAGTAAGTAGTATTCAGATAATTTTGAAACTCCTAATCAAATGCAACTATAACAATTTTTCTAACCTCTAGAAAACTTAACATACACATTTATTTATGAGCTTTAAAACAATGATATATATAGCATCATTCAAAATTGTCCTCACACAATTTATCTGAGATATAAAACATTGACACGACTGAGATACCACAAATTGGACCCCGAATTTACTGCACCCATGTTCCCAAAACACATTTCTATAGCTTGGCTGAAGATGGTATTCATTGGAGATAAACAACATATTATCATACACTTGCCACAAGGTTCTTGTAGAAATATGGATTCTTCTTTTTTGTGACAATATTGTCACAAAATATATTTTTGTCACTTTTGTCATCATACATATTAGTTTTTCACTAAACATAACTCTAGATATGATGTATTTTATCTCTCATCTTGTTTGTTTTGTTTTTAGTTTTTGAGATACATTGCAGCGACCAATTATCATCATTATGTGATCAAAATTCATATTAAAATTGTCTTACTTTAACTGTCTGACAATAAAGCCCACGATACAGGGTTTAAGTTTCAAAAAAGGGACATATTATAATAAGAAATTAATATTTCTCCCCTGATCAGAAGATGGGAATTCCCTCTAAAATCTATTTTTCACCATAAACCTGTGCTTATGATATATGCATGGAGACAAGTTGCACAACATTCTTTCAATTGAAGTTTTACCTACAACTTGCTACAGTGACTTACCGAATACTTATTTTCATGTATATGCTAATGCAAAAGTTGACACATTTCTAATCACTTGATACTAACAGGTGTAGATCATGATCAATCAGCTCCTCAAGACAGACCCACACTGGTTCTATACTGTCATGAGATTTGATCAATTCATGAGATCGGATCAATACATAAGATTGGATCAATTTATGGCTTGTCTAAGGTTTATTCCATAGTAATTGGACAACTTTGTTTTCAGACTGCTGTATAGACTGGACCATTTCATTTATGAATATGCATTACAGCTAACAGTGCCAGTAAGTTATGATAAGTAGCAAACCTTTAACTTAAAAAAATTGCAAATTAATTTATATACTGTGGTAACATTTAATTTTGCTGGCAAAAAATTTCACGCAATTAAGAAAAAAGACTGTTTCGCGTGGACATAAATTCGCGCAAATAATAATAAAAAACAAACATTATTATAATAGATAATTGACTGACCCGTTATCAATATTGTTTATTTGAACACTCCAGCAAATCATGTGTCAGTTGGCCCCTGTCAGTTACCACTTCCTTTGTTACTAGTAGTCAATTATCGGACCGCTGTTTATTCGGAGCCGCTAATTGACACGGGACCCATTTGATCCATACAGTTGGACTATTTATAACATACTTTAACTGGCATGTTAATTGGCGTACCCGTTATCAATTGGTATTTTTGATGGATATTTTAAACTTGTGTATTGCTCATGTTGGAAATTGACACTAAATTTATTATGATTATGTGCTAACATTGTTTGATGTTCATATTATTTTAAAAATATATACATACTCTGCTTGACCAATTACAGTGTATTTGTTTCCGTGGTTACGATAAATAAAAGAAGCAGAGTTTTAACACGATTCACGCGTAAACCTTTGACCTTTTTACACTGTGAACAATTCTCCCAATTTCTCCCAGTACACTTGTTTACTGTGACGTAAATCAACAGAAATCTTAGGGAGTGCTAAAATTGACAGCTGGGATGTTAAATGTGCTAATTTCACTGGTCCCAATTTCACTGTCAAACATTTCATAGCTTTTTGCAAACTGAAACAATAGACCAACAAATTATTAACACAGTAATTGGATGTATTACAAATTCTTAAAAAAGGTAAGCTTTATACATTATAATGAACAGAAAAGACTTGAAGTTTTACAGCTTTAAAGCAAGCAATATTTTGTTTTAATTCATATGAAATACTTCAAATTTTTAAATCAAATAGCGATACGGGCAACGAAACATAAAGTGTAGGTCCAATCGGACATTAGCACGTTTTGGATACGTATGTGGAACTTTACAGATAAATATTAGCTTAGGTTTTAAATTTGTGCACTGGCCCAAGCATGAAATACGCAAAAATTAAGCCATAGCTAAAATAAAATGATACCACATAATTGTTGAACAGTTGAACAGGTGTAAACAAGTCAATATAAAATTTCTTAAAGTTATCATTTGGAATAATGCATATTGTTTATTATGAAATATTGTTAAAGATAGGTATACCTGACAGCATTATAATTCCAAATGAGTTTCCAGGAGCTAATACAAGATCTAGGAGCTGACAGATCTGAATCTACACTCTTTGTTCCAAGGCCAGCCAGGGGCTGATACAAGATCTAGGAGCTGACAGATCTGGATCTAAACTCTTTGTTCCTAGACAAGCCAGGGGCTGATACAAGATCTAGGAGCTGACAGATCTGGATCTACACTCTTTGTTCCCAGACAAGCCAGGAGCTGATACAAGATCTAGGAGCTGACAGATCTGGATCTACACTCTTTGTTCCCACACAAGCCAGGAGCTGATACAAGATCTAGGAGCTGACAGATCTGGATCTACACTCTTTGTTCCAAGACCAGCCAGGGGCTGATACAAGATCTAGGAGCTGACAGATCTGGATCTACACTCTTTGTTCCCAGACAAGCCAGGAGCTAATACAAGATCTAGGAGCTGACAGATCTGGATCTACACTCTTTGTTCCCAGACCAGCCAGGAGCTGATTCAAGATCTAGGAGCTGACAGATCTAGATCTAAACTCTTTGT
Organism: Sinonovacula constricta; assembly: GCA_007844125.1. Taxonomy (NCBI): domain Eukaryota; kingdom Metazoa; phylum Mollusca; class Bivalvia; order Cardiida; family Solecurtidae; genus Sinonovacula; species Sinonovacula constricta. Next base: position 35,383,305 of record CM017569.1, read on the forward strand.
TTCAGACAAGCCAGGGGCTGATACAAGATCTAGGAGCTTACAGATCTGGATCTACACTCTTTGTTCCCAGACAAGCCAGGAGCTGATACAAGATCTAGGAGCTGACAGATCTGGATCTACACTCTTTGTTCCAAGACAAGCCAGGAGCTGATACAAGATCTAGGAGCTGACAGATCTGGATCTACACTCTTTGTTCCCAGACCAGCTAGGAGCTGATACAAGATCTAGGAACTGACAGATCTGGATCTACACTCTTTGTTCCCAGACCAGCCCGGGGCTGATACAAGAACTAGGAGCTGACAGATCTGGATCTTCACTCTTTGTTCCCAGACCAGCCAGGGGCTGATACAAGTTCTAGGAGCTGACAGATCTGGATCTACACTCTTTGTTCCAAGACCAGCTAGGGGCTGATACAAGATCTAGGAGCTGACAGATCTGGATCTACACTCTTTGTTCCAAGACAAGCCAGGGGCTGATACAAGATCTAGGAGCTTACAGATCTGGATCTACACTCTTTGTTCCCAGACAAGCCAGGAGCTGATATAAGATCTAGGAGCTGACAGGTCTGGATCTACACTCTTTGTTCCCAGACCAGCCAGGGGCTGATACAAGATCTAGGAGCTGACAGATCTGGATCTACACTCTTTGTTCCAAGACCAGCTAGGGGCTGATACAAGATCTAGGAGCTGACAGATCTGGATCTACACTCTTTGTTCCAAGACCAGCTAGGGGCTGATACAAGATCTAGGAGCTGACAGATCTGGATCTACACTCTTTGTTCCAAGACCAGCCAGGGGCTGATTCAAGATCTAGGAGCTGACAGATCTGGATCTACACTCTTTGTTCCCAGACAAGCCAGGGGCTGATACAAGATCTAGGAGCTGACAGATCTGGATCTACACTCTTTGTTCCCAGACAAGCCAGGAGCTGATTCAAGATCTAGGAGCTGACAGATCTGGATCTAAACTCTTTGTTCCCAGACAAGCCAGGGGCTGATTCAAGATCTAGGAGCTGACAGATCTGGATCTACACTCTTTGTTCCCAGACAAGCTAGGAGCTGATACAAGATCTAGGAGCTGACAGATCTGGATCTACACTTTTTTCTCTTAAGTATCTATCAATACATCTACTATGCATGCAGTTATGAGCAGATGACTAAGATTGAGTCTATGTTCTGGACAAATGGAGCTCAGGGTAATCCAATGCCTGTCACGTTTTACCTTACATGTATCCCTCCATCCAGACATACCCCAGTATACAGATGAGCCATATAATATATGTAAATAAATATATGTATTCTTTTTGATGATACCATCTTGTCACTTTGCCATCAGCATGTTTAACTCACAAAGCCAGACATTTTTCTGTAACAAATAACCTCAATTTACATAATTATTTGATCTCATCTGAATTTCAGGCCTCATAAAGTAACACAACCAAGCAAATCTTCTGGTTACTGATGTCACTTTATGATCCTGCTATTATGTTCCCTGTCTTGCTGAATGTTCTGTATGAAGAAAGGCCTTGTATTTGGTATCTTCTTATGTCTCACTCAAAGCTTTAGATTATTTATGCCTGGAAAATACTTCATCTGAACACCTTTATTTTTTTATCTTCTCTCTTCTAATCATCTGCTTAAGATTTTCTATAGCTATCAAAGGAGGTCGAAGGCTCCCATCATTTTGTTGTTTCATCTTAGTCATTATACAGTTAAGACAATTTTGTTGACCTCCAGTAAAAATGCAATTACTGGCGGAGGAAGACAGGCAGGTTTATGTCTAGGTAAAACCTACATCTGCACTGTTAATCAACTGTACATTTAACTTCTATACTCTGACACCTTGTGGGATTTTATGTTTGTACAATAGAAAATAGTCAAAATGTTAACCTTTAAGTTAACTTGGCGATAAGCAGTTTACTTTTTCACTTCCTTTGATAATACATCACAATTGCTGTTTTTATACCAAATCCAGAAAATTGTCATTAAGAATGACAATAAATGATTCTACAAAGATTTCATTACATAACTACACTCAGATTCCACACATTTCACCAATTTAACTTCCACGCAATATCTAGTGTGCCTTTAACGAAAACCTCAATAAAACTCAAATCACAACCACTCCATTACCATCCTACCAATGAACTAGCACTGAAATACCAATTTACCTTGACATGTTGCAAAAATGAACATCCAATCTCTTGACCCCAATACCTATGAATGGACAGAATCACACAGTTACTAATGGTGACAGTAACCATGACAATATCTTGACACCATCTTATCCTGTCTCAGCGCCTTTCCACCTAATTAACCCTCATCCCACTACATTCAAGTTTGTTAACTCTGAACCTGCTCAGCACAAACTGACCAAAGCAAAAAAATAATACCATAGAACCGGATCAGCTGCATTCGCACTGGAAGCTGTCTTATCCCATATTCCATATTTGTTCTCAATCACTGCATGCTATCATTAGCAATTAACAAGAAGTGGTATGGGTTTATTAACAACTAAGGCAGAATATGGGTTCCAGACCCCAAACTGACTCTTACTTTTGCTAACAATTATGTAAACAAGAAAAATAAACTGGACACTTAAAGAAATTTTGCTAAAGTCTTGGTAGCAAAAAAGTGTCGAACCTGAGCTGACAGCTTCCAATGGGATCTTGTCGGAAACTGGCTGATCAGAATCTTCACTATTTACCTTGACCTGACCAAAATGTACTTCAAAGGCGAAGAGTTGGTTATCTGGTGGGATTTTATAGAGACCGACCCCGCCTTCAGCAAAATTACCATCTCTGTATTCAAACCACTGACCAGTCTGTTTAATAAGATTCCCTTGAGCCTTCAGTGACCACAGGTATGTAACTAAGATAAAGATCTCTAAAACCCAACATGTGTCTACCTAGTTTGAACAATTTGCAAACATTGCAATTACAACTGAGGCCATGTCATCCAAGCCATTAAGATAGCCATTGCTTTTTCAATCATGTACCACCATCAAGTCATCCTAAACATAAAGTTAAGATGTAGTTTTAATCATGTACAACCATCAAGTCATCCTAAACTCAATGGTAAGATGTAGTTTCAATCATGTACCACCAACAAGTCATCCTGAACTCAAAGGTAAGATGTAGTTTAAATCATGAACCACCATTAAGTCATCCTGAACTCAAAGGTAAGATGTAGTTTCAATAATGTACCACCATCAAGTCATCCTGAACTCAAAGTTAAGATGTAGTTTCAATCATGTAAAACCATCAAGTCATCCTGAACTCAAAGGTAAGATGTAGTTTCAATCATGTAAAACCATCAAGTCATGGTGAACTCAAAGGTAAGATGTAGTTTTAATCATGAACCATCAAGTCATCCTGAACTCAAAGGTAAGATGTAGTTTTAATCATGTACAACCATTAAGTCATCCTGAACTCAAAGGTAAGATGTAGTTTTAATCATGAACCATCAAGTCATCCTGAACTCAAAGGTAAGATATAGTTTTATTCATGAACAACCATTAAGTCATTCTGAACTCAAAGGTAAGATGTAGTTTTAATCATGTACAACCATCAAGTCATCCTGAACTCAAAGGTAAGACGTAGTTTTAATCATGTACCACCAACAAGTCATCCTGAACTCAAAGGTAAGACATAGTTTTAATCATGTACCACCAACAAGTCATCCTGAAGTCAATGGTAAGATGTAGTTTTAATCATGTACCACCAACAAGTCATCCTGAAGTCAAAGGTAAGATGTAGTTTAAATCATGTACCACCAACAAATGATCCTGAATGCAAAGGTAAGATGTGATTTCAATCATGTACCACCATCAAATCATCCTGAACTCAAAGGTAAGACGTAGTTTTAATCATGTACCACCAACAAGTCATCCTGAACTCAAAGGTAAGATGTAGTTTTAATCATGTACAACCATTAAGTCATTCTGAACTCAAAGTTAAGACATAGTTTTAATCATGAACCATCAAGTCATCCTGAACTCAAAGTTAAGATGTAGTTTTAATCATGTACAACCATCAAGTCATCCTGAACTCAAAGGTAAGACGTAGTTTTAATCATGTACCACCAACAAGTCATCCTGAACTCAAAGGTAAGACATAGTTTTAATCATGTACCACCAACAAGTCATCCTGAAGTCAATGGTAAGATGTAGTTTTAATCATGTACCACCAACAAGTCATCCTAAAGTCAATGGTAAGATGTAGTTTTAATCATGTACCACCAACAAGTCATCCTGAAGTCAAAGGTAAGATGTAGTTTAAATCATGTACCACCAACAAATGATCCTGAATGCAAAGGTAAGATGTGATTTCAATCATGTACCACCATCAAGTCATCCTGAACTTAAAGGTTGTAGTTTAAATCATGAACCTTTAAGTCATTTGATTATCCATCCCACTTAGCACAAATGAATAAGGCTAAGACAAATAATATAGACCCTAAGTCTGAACAGGATCTACCCTATCTGTTACTCAATATCAATAGATCTGGATATGTAAATAAGAGTATCACCTACCAATTCAATTTAAATTGTTTTGATTGTTCAAGCACTGGTCATGTGCGAGTCAATAAAAATTGATATTGACTTGAGAATGTTTACAGATGAGCACTGAGAACATTATACTGACAATCATGTTTTTTGTACTCTGGTAAAAGAAATCGACAGATTGTCAGTGTATCTAATGATGATTTGGTAACATTAAGGGAAAAAAAAACAATAAGCATTGAAAAGAACAAAAAGTGTAACCTCGTAGCAATGAAAGCATTTGAGATTATCTGTTGAGAAAAAAATCTAAGAACAGGCATAGTAGGAAATGAATGCTAGCCAATTGTCTCATTGTATAAAAAACAACAATGACAGCATAATTTTATAGGATATGTGATATAACTTATAGGATATGTGATATAACTTATAGGGTATGTGATATAACTTATAGGATATGTGATATAACTTATAGGGTATGTGATATAACTTATAGGATATGTGATATAACTTATAGGGTATGTGATATAACTTATAGGGTATGTGATATAACTTATAGGATATGTGATATAACTTATAGGGTATGTGATATAACTTAGGTTTCGGTCTATATATAGTGGAGATGACTTATGTGATATTGACCAAGGACTGTGTTGTCAGTCAGAATGACACTATGCATGTCCTTAAAATTATATTTTGGCCTGAACACCAAAAGTCTTTATTTGTATAATAAAGTATTGTTTATTAACAAATGTAGCATGATTAGGGTCAACATATTCCGAATAATTATTTGTTAATTGGGTTTATCGTCCCACCAACAGTATTTCAGTTATCTGGAGACGGTACAACTATATGTTTCACAGGAAAATGGAGTATTGAAGTTAGAGCAATGTCACTGACCATCCCAGACACTATGGACATGAAACAATACATGCTTTAAACCATGACCACAAATTCTTGAGAAGATAATACTCATAATTCTACAACTGATGAACAAACCTTAAATAGACATGAATAACAATTATTGTCACAAAACACCAAAAATCAAACAAACACATAAACTGCCTCTAAAAATAAAATGAGCAGCAAGAGAAAAATAACAAAATAAAGACTGCAGTTGTTTTATAATTCTAATTAATTTTCTATAATGAAAAATATGTTTGTTTATTGGGTTTATTGTCCCACCAACAGTATTTCAGTTATCTGGAGACGGTGTCCACTTGAAGCAGATATAGTGCTGCCTTCACTGTGTATAGCATGCCGTTAACACCTGGCATGATACCACACCCAGTCACATTATCCTGACACCGGGCCAACCCGGGCCAACCAGTCGTGGAACTACCCTTATATTTGCTTGAGCGTTAGCAAGGGAGCTATACCACTACCATTTTTAACGACTATGGTATGTCGCGGCCCGAGATCGAACCCAGGTCTCCCGTACCTGGAGCTGAAGCTCTACCGATTGCGCTACCAGGTCTGGTGAAAAATATGTCTAATTCATATGAGGAATATTTGGTTATCAAAACTAATCAAAAGGAATGGGAATATTGAATTTACATATACTTGTAAAATATAGAGAATAGGTCATTGGCCAGTACATCTACAGATCAACAATGACAACCTATTGTCATTTTTTTTTTAAATACTTTTCCTATAAAAAGAAAAAAGAAAGAAAAAACAATCTTTTTTTACAATACACATTGAAAATCATTAATCTACACATGGTTATAATAACTGCTGATGTTATGGATGTTTAAATAATTATAAACTCAATAAAAATAAACAACCTTTTCCAGCCTATAATGTCCCAATTTCAGATTCCTTATCACACATAATTAGAAATCACTCTTTACACCAAACACATTTCACCCAAAATGTCCTTACCACATCAGATACAATGTCATAAATAATCAACTTGCCTTCATTGAAATCTCACATTTCTGACTATTGAATACAATTAGCTCGACTATCATAAAAAATGTACAATGTAGGTTGAGTAAATCAGCCAGTACAAAAATCACAGCTACCTAGCAGAAAATGTTAAGGGGAGACAAATATTTTTATAGATACCGTACTTGTTCTAGAAATCCTCAAGTGTCATAATTGTAGGATTTACCCAAATGTCACACAGAATCTCAACAGGGATACAACCTTTAAGGCTATAACTGGCAGAAGCCCACCATGAAAAACTTTTTGGCTGCCATGCCCCACTAACAATTTATCAGTCAACAGAAATGTTTAAGTAGGTGTAAAATACAAGTGCTGCCTTTACTGTAATATCATATTATCTGGGCTCATACCTTGTTACCTCTTTGTGAAGAATAAAGGATAGAGTAAAGTAATGATGACAATTATAAAGTAAGGTGTAGCAGTGGTTCTATCCCGGGCCTCGACATACCAAAGTCGTTAAAAATGGTATTGGCATAGCTCCCTTGCAAACGCTCAAGAAAATATAAGGGTAGTTCCACGACTGGTTGGCCCGGTGTCAGGATAATGTGACTGGGTGTGGTATCATGCCAGGTGTTCACAGCATGCTATACACAGTGAAGGCAGCACTATATCTGCTTCGAGTGGACACCGTCTCCAGATAACTGAAATACTATTGGTGGGACGAAAAACCCAATAAACAAACATAAATGACAAGATGACCACTATTAGGAGCACTACGGTAATGACAGTGGTGACCATGACTTGCTGTTCAATAGGCCCACTTTAGGGATTGTTGACACAACTTATCCCTATCTTCACATTCTACTGCTGATAACATTACCTTTAATTACCTATCAAACGACCCACAACTCATTGAATGTTCTTATCCCTGAGTTAATAGATGGGTAAATTAAGGATACGGACTACCTGTTTAATTTTACTTTCTTTAATTACACCATCATTTAACTGGCCTGGTATCAGGCTGATAACTATACACAGTAGTGTGAATAAATAACTTAAAAAGTCCATTGGCATTAAAACCTCATTTATTAATTTGCTGGCTGCCTTTGCTACTCCCATTCTTCCATAACACAATTACATAATAATAAGACATATATATATCATAATAACCTGACATTGAACAGGTAAATACACAAACTTGTAACTAGCTTTTCAACTGTAATGACTTTTATAGCAATTATTCAATTATTACACAACTGTATACATATTACTGGCTGATGTAGATTATTGCATCATTGACTGCCTGTCTTGGTATAATTATTGTAGCTTTTTTTTTAATTCATGAAAGAAATGTTACTATCTTGTTAAAACATTTTTTCTGAAAATCTTAAATGGTCAAGTAACCATGTGAAATAAACAAATGGTCAGACCCATACTGGTATTAATTTTCCAATCACCTGGCTTCATTTTAAATTTAATATTTGATAAAATGAGCATTTATTTGTGTAGGTTTGCTTTACAGAACATACTTTATTAGGCTGGAAAAAAAAAATCCACAAAATAAAATATTTATTTGAAATACTGCAGGCAAGCAAATAAAACAACAAACATAAAAGTTGTTTTAGGTGTTACCACTCTGCACATGTTGTTTTATTCAATTGATATTGTTGATCATTTCATTCATAGAATATAAAATTGACTTAAATTTCATTTTTTCAAATGAGCAGTAGCACTTGTATGTAAAGAAGTTGACAAGTTTGAAAAAACTCCAACACAATTCCAAAAACCAGACCTGGTAGCGCAATAAGTAGAGTGTCAGCTCCAGGTATGGGAGGCCCCGGGTTCAATCCCAGACTGCGACATACCAAAGTTGTTAAAAATGGTAGTGGCATAGCAACCTTGCGAGCGCTCAAGCAAATATAAGGGTAGTTCCACGACTGGTAAGCCCAGTGTCAGGATGTGACTGGGTGTGGCATAATGCCCGGTGTTCATGGCATGCCATTCACAGTGAAGGCAGCACTATATCTGCTTCAAGTGGACACTGTCTCCAGACAACAGAAATACTGTTGGCTTGGGAAGTTTAAATTGAAATCATTTTTAAATAGAAATACAACCAAAGACAAGACAAATACTTTCATTATCACCGTGTTCTTCTCACTGCAATTTGAGCAGGCACAATGTAAAGTCTTGTATAAACAAACTAATCAATAAAAGTTTTCATATTATTTCTCCTTTATATCACGCCCTTTGTTTACTATAGTTTGTCAATTTGTATAGCCAAAAAGTATTTTGATTTGTCAACAGTGACTTTGAAGTAAGAACAATTTTTCTGAATACTTACTAAGCAAAGAATGTTTGTGTAACACTATTATACAATTGACCAGTGACTTTTACCTTCTATGAACATTATGATAAGGAACAGGAGACCTGTTCAGAAGAAAAGCAATGTCAATGTACATGAGAAAACATAAGATTAGTTATAAAAACAAGTGACAGAGACACATTGGTGTCCGGCATTAACACAATTATAAAAACATGCATGGGACTTTCCCCTCAAATAATGACAATTTTGTACTTGTTGTGTACGATGATTTCTGGTCTTCTTTGCTGTAAAAACAGTCTGTGAAATCAAGCATAAGGTTATGCTATCACAAAAGACCTATACAGTAGAAAGTCTTACTCTGCTTAAGGCTACATTAGTAACCGCGGTTTTCATTATACACTTGTCAGATTGACCACAGACTTTACTTGAAAAAAGCACAGCCATATTGAAAAATCAAACACAGTACATCAGGCCTGCAGTGGCAGAGTGCTTATACCAACAAATTGTCCACCAGACTTATGTCAATAATATCTTATAAAATCAAAGTGGCTAAGCCTGCGAGCTGAAGAATAGCATGTATAAACTCCCTTACAAAACTCAACATATTTGTTTGCTCAGAAATAATCACAGGTAGTCTGGCTTGTTTGTCTATTCTGTTTAAAATTCTTTTGACATAGTGGATTTATTTTGTCATGCAGAAATAGTTCCTATTTCAAGTGGATGCTCAGCATTATAACAAATGAATTCTAAAAAAAAAACATTGCCATAATGCCATTTGTCCTATGCATAATATGAGTGTATTGTTTGCATTTCAGAAAGATGTTCACAGATGAGAAAGCAAACACATAAAACATACTTTTGCAGACAGTACCGTAAAGTTTTATAGATAAGACGCAGTTTTTTGCCCCAAATGATGATAAAAAAGTGGGGGTGCGTCTTATACATGCGAATTTAAGTTTTCCCCTTTTTTCCCAGACCAAAATTGACCCTTAGACTAATCCGACCGCAGAGAATATCGCCGATAGTATCGGCCATAGACAACTGTATTGTGCTATTTTAAGGGAAAGGTTACGTTGTTTTTACCTAAAATTTGACATTAAACATAAAAAGAGACATTTAAATTCGTTTGTGTATACATAAAACAACAATATGCAATAGATATTTGCATAAATATCAATTTATTCTAACAAAATCGGCGAAGTTTCATAATCCGGAAACGGTTATTGAGTTTTAGTGGAACGGGCATATTCATTGACGACGCTGTTATTATCATCGTCTAAGTAATATGGTATTATTCAATTGATCAATTTTGAATTGAAATTTGTTTTATTTTAAATGTTAACTACGAATAAATTTTAAGTTGAAATTAAAAACCCACTTATCAACAATAAAATGTGCATCGGCTATTTGCGCAGACAAGTTTTCACACCTCTTTTGGATGTTAATAGATCGTCCATTATCCGTAAGTAATTACAAAGGTGCATAGAACTAAATTGTTGGTAAGCGGTCACTTAAATAGCATGGTGTGAAAATGAACATATAAAAGCCTTTAGTTGTTATTTTAAATGTCATTTGTGTGTTTGTCCCATGTGTCGAGAACTTAATTTTATGACATGCTGCCGCGTGAAACAGGATGTTCTCTCATGTGTAGGGCTGGGATAGCCGCGAGAATATCCTGTCTGGCGTGTAAACGATATATTCGGGTAGAGTGTCATGACGTAACACAATACACACGGTCTCACTAGGCAAACAGTCGCGACGTATTATTCAAGACACTTAGAGAATAATAAGCACTCGGCGCAAACACCGATTTACGGAACAATTGGAACATGTTCCCTCGAGTCAAATCGAGCGATGCGGCGAAGCGGGAATTTCGTAATGGCAGCCAGATGGATTAGTAAATCGGGGATGCGTCTTGTCTTTGAGAATTTGCTTTTTTCCTTGATTCTAGACCTCGAAGAGGGGGTGCGTCTTATCTTTGTGTGCGTCTTATATATAAAACTTTACGGTAAACATTTTTTTTCTTTAACTGATAGCCCACATCGTATTATTTACTTACAGGCATTTGAATATCAGATAATTGCAAAAACTAATGTATCAGGTAAGTGTTAACTTTCAGGAAAAACAATCCACCAGACACAATGTTCTACACAAATCATGTAAAAAGAGGACCATGATGGCCCTGAATCGCTCACCTGACTGTTTGGAGATGATAAGGCCATAAATATGGTTTTCACAGGGGTTTTCTAATAATTTGGGATTGGGATTAGCCGGCATTTTTGCCGATACTGTGCAGCAACATTTCTATCATTATAGCACAGGGGCACTTATGAAGTGCCCAGGGACTGAACCCGGCCGGTCCATTATACTGACACCAACGAGTCAGGCATAATGCTGTCCCCTTAGCCTCGAGCGTTAGGAGGGAAGCCACTACTACCAACTTTAAAGTCTTTGGTTTGACCCGGCCGGGGTTTGAACTCGCTACCTCTGATCCGCAAGCCAACGCTCTACCAATTGAGCTATTTGCGGCCAGTAAATTCTTGAATATTACAGGTTACTGACAGCTTTACTCTGCCACTAAACATCCAGCAGACAAAGGAGTTCAAATTCAGCAACACTACCACCTGGCAATGGCCACCCAGTGGTAACACTTTGTAAAACTGTACAGCTTGAACAGCCTTTAAGCTTTTAAGAATCCTTCCAGTTTATTCAGTTTTGTTTGTTTTGTGTTTCATGGACTGACCAATACCAAGCCATTAGTATAAAAATCAGATCTTGAAACCTTTGATTTTAGTTCTCGCCAAGATAAGCCATTATGAAGCAGCCTTTAAACTGAGAAGAAGCCTTCCTGTTTATACAATGTTTATCTTGTCTACCACCACAAAAGATAGGCTTTAATTTAGTCATGTCAAGATAATATGGCCTTCAAACAGTCATTTCTTGTCTAGTAAACCAGTGAGTTAGATATGTGTCCAAACTGGAGAGTATTTAGATGTCCCATCTAGGAGTGCAAGGCCTAGGCAAACAGTACAAGCAACAACCAAGTATGTTAACTATTGACCTGCTAAGCTGGAATTGTTAAGGCTTAGGCAAATATTGTACATTCAGATCAATCAGCTAGTGCTGTGATTTGTCTGATCATGATCTGCACAATTTGCTAAAGTCCTTAGCAATATGAGAAACTAACCATGGAATGAAGTTGTAAGTTAAAATACTTTAGAAAGGTTAAGTAACAAATGGAGCATGATAAGAGTCTGGGTCCAGGGATGTGGTCCTGCTGGGTGTTTGCTTATAACAGGAAATGGGTATCTTGTGTGTTTGGTCAGAGATAACTGAACATGGATCCACCTAGACACTGTGTCACCCGAGGTACCTGGAAGGACAATCATTATGCCTGCAAGATGCTCCATACACTAGACCTAGACACTGTGTCACCAGAGGAACCTGACATGACAATCATTATGCCTGCAAGATGCTCCATACACTAGACCTAGACACAGTGTCACCCGAGGTACCTGGAAGGACAATCATTATGCCTGCAAGATGCTCCATACACTAGACCTAGACACAGTGTCGCCAGAGGACTCTGGCAGGACAATCATTATGCCTGCAAGATGTTCCATACACTAGACCTAGACACTGTGTCACCCGAGGTACCTGGAAGGACAATCATTATGCCTGCAAGATGTTCCATACACTAGACCCAGACACAGTGTCACCCGAGGTACCTGGCAGGACAATCATTATGCCTGCAAGATGCTCCATACACTAGACCTAGACACAGTGTCACCCGAGGTACCTGGCAGGACAATCATTATGCCTGCAAGATGCTCCATACACTAGACCTAGACACTGTGTCACCCGAGGTACCTGGAAGGACAATCATTATGCCTGCAAGATGCTCCATACACTAGACCTAGACACAGTGTCACTAGAGGAACCTGGCAGGACAATCATTATGCATGCAAGATGTTCCATACACTAGACCTAGACACTGTGTCACCAGAGGAACCTGGCAGGACAATCATTATGCATGCAAGATATTTCATACACTAGACCTAGACACTGTGTCACCCAAGGTACCTGGAAGGACAATCATTATGCCTGCAAGATGCTCCATACACTAGACCTAGACACAGTGTCACCAGAGGAACCTGGCAGGACAATCATTATGCATGCAAGATGTTCCATACACTAGACCTAGACACAGTGTCACCCGAGGTACCTGGAAGGACAATCATTATGCCTGCAAGATGCTCCATACACTAGACCTAGACACTGTGTCACCAGAGGAACCTGGCAGGACAATCATTATGCCTGCAAGATGCTCCATACACTAGACCTAGACACTGTGTCGCCAGAGGACTCTGGCAGGACAATCATTATGCATGCAAGATGCTCCATACACTAGACCTAGACACAGTGTCACCCGAGGTACCTGGAAGGACAATCATTATGCCTGCAAGATGCTCCATACACTAGACCTAGACACAGTGTCACCCGAGGTACCTGGAAGGACAATCATTATGCATGCAAGATGTTCCATACACTAGACCTAGACACAGTGTCACCAGAAGAACCTGGCAGGACAATCATTATGCCTGCAAGATGCTCCATACACTAGACCTAGACACTGTGTCACCAGAGGAACCTGGAAGGACAATCATTATGCCTGCAAGATGCTCCATACACTAGACCTAGACACAGGGTCACCCGAGGTACCTGGAAGGACAATCATTATGCCTGCAAGATGCTCCATACACTAGACCTAGACACAGTGTCGCCAGAGGACTCTGGCAGGACAATCATTATGCATGCAAGATGTTCCATACACTAGACCTAGACACAGTGTCACCTGAGGAACCTGGCAGGACAATCATTATGCATGCAAGATGCTCCATAACCTAATGTGAAGATTCCAAAGAAGGGCCCATAGTATCAGTCTAAGTTCAGAGCATCAAAATCAATACTGGGCACTGCATACACTGTCTGTAATAGACATCAAGGACTTATTAATCCTCTCAACTTGAGACTAATTTAAACTCCTTGGACAACACTAGACCGCTCCTTCACCAGACAAACATATAGATGTCCACAGATGATAATGTCAGGGACAAATAACATTAAAACACCACTTTATAAGGTGATGCTTAAATATGATAGTGAACTTCGTTTGATCAGTTTTACAATAATATAAATATATCCAAATAAGGTTGTCGTCTAGTAGATAGTGTGCTGGCCTGGGAACATCAAGTGCTAACTTTTAGGCATATTTTTATGTAATTTTTTAAAATAATATGTATCAGAGCAAGATGAGCTCCGATTTATCATTGTAACTAATTGTTTTTCATGAAAAGCAAATTGATTTCAAATTCTTATCATTCCAAAATGAAATTAAAAAGGGAAAACAAATTGTGCTCAAAGATGCCATCGCTTTGTGTAGGTTGGTTTTTTTTATGTGCACTGTAGCAAATGGAGGTTATCATGCTCAAACTGCAATGCTTTTCCATACTGCACTGTTAGGACATTCATAGGGAGGTTATCATGCTGGAACTGCAATGCTTTTCCATACTGCACTGTTACGACATTCATAGGGAGGTTATGCTCAAACTGCAATGCTTTCCCATACTGCACTGTTACGACATTCATAGGGGGGTTATCATGCACTCTCAAACTGCAATGCTTTCCCACACTGCACTGTTATGACATTCATAGGGAGGTTATCATGCACTCTCAAACTGCAGTGCTTTTCCATACTGCACTGTTACGACATTCATAGGGGGGTTATCACGCACTTTCAAACTGCAATGCTTTCCCATACTGCACTGTTATGACATTCATAGGGAGGTTATCACGCACTTTCAAACTGCAATGCTTTCCCATACTGCACTGTTATGACATTCATAGGGAGGTTATCACGCACTCTCAAACTGCAATGCTTTCCCACACTGCACTGTAACAACATTCATAGGGAGGTTATCACGCACTCTCAAACTGCAATGCTTTCCCACACTGCACTGTTACGACATTCATAGGGAGATTATCACGCACTTTCAAACTGCAATGCTTTCCCATACTGCACTGTAACAACATTCATAGGGAGGTTATCATGCACTCTCAAACTGCAATGCTTTCCCATACTGCACTGTAACAACATTCATAGGGAGGTTATCATGCACTTTCAAACTGCAATGCTTTCCCATACTGCACTGTTACGACATTCATAGGGAGGTTATCACGCACTCTCAAACTGCAATGCTTTCCCACACTGCACTGTAACAACATTCATAGGGAGGTTATCATGCACTTTCAAACTGCAATGCTTTCCCATACTGCACTGTTACGACATTCAAAGGGAGGTTATCACGCACTCTCAAACTGCAATGCTTTCCCATACTGCACTGTAACAACATTCATAGGGAGGTTATCATGCACTTTCAAACTGCAATGCTTTCCCATACTGCACTGTTACGACATTCATAGGGAGGTTATCATGCACTCTCAAACTGCAATGCTTTCCCACACTGCACTGTAACAACATTCATAGGGAGGTTATCATGCACTTTCAAACTGCAATGCTTTCCCATACTGCACTGTTACGACATTCATAGGGAGGTTATCATGCACTTTCAAACTGCAATGCTTTCCCATACTGCACTGTTACGACATTCATAGGGGGGTTATCATGCACTCTCAAACTGCAATGCTTTCCCACACTGCACTGTAACAACATTCATAGGGAGGTTATCATGCACTCTCAAACTGCAATGCTTTCCCATACTGCACTGTTACGACATTCATAGGGAGGTTATCACGCACTCTCAAACTGCAATGCTTTCCCACACTGCACTGTAACAACATTCATAGGGAGGTTATCACGCACTTTCAAACTGCAATGCTTTCCCACACTGCACTGTAACAACATTCATAGGGAGGTTATCATGCACTTTCAAACTGCAATGCTTTCCCACACTGCACTGTAACAACATTCATAGGGAGGTTATCATGCACTTTCAAACTGCAATGCTTTCCCACACTGCACTGTAACAACATTCATAGGGAGGTTATCACGCACTTTCAAACTGCAATGCTTTCCCACACTGCACTGTAACAACATTCATAGGGAGGTTATCATGCACTTTCAAACTGCAATGCTTTCCCACACTGCACTGTTACGACATTCATAGGGAGGTTATCATGCACTTTCAAACTGCAATGCTTTCCCACACTGCACTGTTACGACATTCATAGGGAGGTTATCACGCATTTTCAAACTGCAATGCTTTTCCATACTGCACTGTTACGACATTCATAGGGAGGTTATCATGCACTCTCAAACTGCAATGCTTTCCCATACTGCACTGTTATGACATTCATAGGGAGGTTATCATGCACTCTCAAACTGCAATGCTTTTCCATACTGCACTGTTACGACATTCATAGGGAGGTTATCATGCACTCTCAAACTGCAATGCTTTCCCATACTGCACTGTTACGACATTCATAGGGAGGTTATCATGCACTCTCAAACTGCAATACTTTCCCATACTGCACTGTTACGACATTCATAGCGAGGTTATCATGCACTTTCAAACTGCAATGCTTTCCCACACTGCACTGTTACGACATTCATACGGAGGTTATCACGCACTCTCAAACTGCAATGCTTTCCCACACTGCACTGTAACAACATTCATAGGGAGGTTATCATGCACTTTCAAACTGCAATGCTTTCCCATACTGCACTGTTATGACATTCATAGGGGGTTATCATGCACTCTCAAACTGCAATGCTTTCCCACACTGCACTGTTACGACATTCATAGGGAGGTTATCATGCACTCTCAAACTACAATGCTTTCCCATACTGCACTGTTACGACATTCATAGGGAGGTTATCACGCACTTTCAAACTGCAATGCTTTCCCATACTGCACTGTTACGACATTCATAGGGAGGTTATCATGCACTTTCAAACTGCAATGCTTTCCCACACTGCACTGTTACGACATTCATAGGGAGGTTATCATGCACTTTCAAACTGCAATGCTTTCCCATACTGCACTGTTACGACATTCATAGGGAGGTTATCATGCACTCTCAAACTGCAATGCTTTCCCATACTGCACTGTTACGACATTCATAGGGAGGTTATCATGTACTCTCAAACTGCAATGCTTTCCCACACTGCACTGTTACGACATTCATAGGGAGGTTATCTTGCACTTTCAAACTGCAATGCTTTCCCATACTGCACTGTTACGACATTCATAGGGAGGTTATCTTGCACTCTCAAACTGCAATGCTTTCCCATACTGCACTGTTAAGACATTAAAAAAATTCATGATAACACTGTGATAAAAACTTTCTTTTTTGCTGTTGAAGCCATTTTACATGGATAGCTATGCAATCTTTATTTAAATGTGTGTGGTTGGATAATATCAATCTGTCAGGTTATTGTTGGATTTATTTTTACTGCATCTTTGGATGATGGTATACATTTATATAAGTTTGTTTTATGAAATAATATTTATTAGAAAGAACACAAATAATTAAAACAATTTGTTATGTCTTTTTATATGATTATGTTCTAAACACATACACTGTTAATGAATAAATACTATGATAGACTGATAAACTGGTCCTGTGAATGACACTAATGATGGTGGTAGTGTTGATGGTGATTGTGGTGAACAAGATTATGTTGTTGTGATGACGATGACAAAAAGGATAAGAAAGGATGGTTATATCTATAACAATAATGATAATGGGAAGGAGAAGTACATCAAAGACAGAAATATTATTAAAGGCATTTAATTGTATTTATGACTGAGAAAGGACACTCACCCAAGGCCAACTGGTAGTCTCAAGATGTCCAACATTCTGTAAATAAAATGTTTTACACTTGGTCACCTTGAATGGTAAAAGATTATGCTTGGGAAGAAAACTCATCTCCAGCCTTTAGTCTTATCCTGTCACATGTAAATTGATAAAATGTCCCATTAATCCAGGAAATTGTGTCTCCAGCCTTTAGTCTAATCCTGTCACATGTAAATTAATAAAATGTCCCATTAATCCAGGAAAACTGCAGCCTTTAGTCTAATCCTGTCAGATGTAAATTCATAAAATGTCCCATTAATCCAGGAAAACTTGTCTGCAGCCTTTAGTCTAATCCTGTCACATGTAAAGTGATAAAATGTTCCATTTATCCAGGAAAACTTGTCTGCAGCCTTTAGTCTTATCCTGTCACATGTAAATTGATAAAATGTCCCATTAATCCAGGAAATTGTGTCTCCAGCCTTTAGTCTAATCCTGTCACATGTAAATTAATAAAATGTCCCATTAATCCAGGAAAACTTGTCTGCAGCCTTTAGTCTAATCCTGTCAGATGTAAATTCATAAAATGTCCCATTAATCCAGGAAATCTTGTCTGCAGCCTTTAGTCTAATCCTGTCACATGTAAAGTGATAAAATGTCCCATTAATCCAGGAAAACTTGTCTGCAGCCTTTAGTCTTATCCTGTCACATGTAAATTGATAAAATGTCCCATTAATCCAGGAAATTGTGTCTCCAGCCTTTAGTCTAATCCTGCCACATGTAAATTAATAAAATGTCCCATTAATCCAGGAAAACTTGTCTGCAGCCTTTAGTCTAATCCTGTCAGATGTAAATTCATAAAATGTCCCATTAATCCAGGAAATCTTGTCTGCAGCCTTTAGTCTAATCCTGTCACATGTAAAGTGATAAAATGTCCCATTAATCCAGGAAAACTTGTCTGCAGCCTTTAGTCTAATCCTGTCAGATGTAAATTAATAAAATGTCCCATTAATCCAGGAAATCTTGTCTGCAGCCTTTAGTCTAATCCTGTCACATGTAAAGTGATAAAATGTCCCATTAATCCAGGAAGACTTGTCTGCAGCCTTTAGTCTAATCTTGTCAGATGTAAATTCATAAAATGTCCCATTAATCCAGGAAAACTTGTCTGCAGCCTTTAGTCTAAACCTGTCAGATGTAAATTAATAAAATGTCCCATTAATCCAGGAAAACTTGTCTGCAGCCTTTAGTCTAAACCTGTCAGATGTAAATTGATAAAATGTCCCATTAATCCAGGAAAACTTGTCTGCAGCCTTTAGTCTAATCCTGTCAGATGTAAATTCATAAAATGTCCCATCAATCCAGGAAAACTTGTCTCCAACCTTTAGTCTAATCTTGTCACATGTAAATTGATAGTGTGTTCCATCAATCAAGGAAAACCTTTCTCCAGCTTTTAGTCTAATCCTGTCAGATGTAAATTGATAAAATGTCCCATCAATCCAGGAAAACTTGTCTCCAGATTTTAGGCGAATCCTGCTACATACATGTATGAATTGGTATAATCAAATATGATGTGCTAACACCCCATTATACCCCTTTTGTTTTACCCTGTCACATGTTTAGTCACCAAATATACACTTAATTCATTACTGCTGTAATTGGGTAAAAAATCAACACTTTTTTTGTCTAATAGAGTCACAATATATGAACCTGATTTACCATATGATAATTCATTATGTCTTGCTTAAGAAGAAAAGCTATTTCAACTTTTTATGCTGATCCTTTTCATGTCTTTTTGTTCAATAATAATTTTACCACCAAACTGTACTGTTTTCAAAGAAATGATGTCAGCATGTCAAAGTATGCACATTTCAATAAACAATTGTACTATGTTTCACTTATTCTAATCCAAATGATAAAAAAAAAAAAACTTTATCCATATAAGTTTATAAGCTTTATCAGTCTTAATAAAATGTTGGGTACCG
The DNA here is from genome assembly GCA_007844125.1 of Sinonovacula constricta. Lineage (NCBI taxonomy): Eukaryota > Metazoa > Mollusca > Bivalvia > Cardiida > Solecurtidae > Sinonovacula > Sinonovacula constricta. The sequence continues at coordinate 35,402,816 of CM017569.1, forward strand.
TTTACTGACAATGGTATCAGTTTACAAACCAGCCTATTCACGTCACATTATTGTATCTTTAGATTTAAATCATCCCTTTCTTCTTTGCTCTTGAGTATTCAATGCTATATAGACAAAATAGTATATATAAGCATCCACTGCAAACAAGGAGACCCAAAAAACATTAAACCACCTAATATCCAAAGTATCGTGTAACGCTATACTCTTTAACTTTTCAAATACATATTTATATGTGATATATACCCTGGCATCTACTGCGTGTTTCATATCTACTTAAAGTTTAATTGGCAGTGTCAACAAATAGATCAAGCAAGCAGGAAAACTTCCTCCTCCCAGGCAATATCTCAGGCTCTGGAGAATTCCCATCTGCAAGTGCTATGTCATGATTCTATGGGAGTGACTTATTGCTGTGTTTTTTGTTGCTTTTATTGTTATTGTATTTTGGGTTTTACAGCACACCCACACTTGATAGATCATATGGCGCCAAGTACAAGATTTAAAGTTAATACCGTTTAACTAGGTTAAAATTAACAGTAAGTGTAGATATGTAAAAATCTATAAGGTTATATATTTGTTATTGATCTTGTCAAATCTCCACATTTTGTAATGTTTTCCTCTAATCTTCAGTTTTTTTCCTAATTTCAGCATAGAGATTTTAATGAAATAAATATGGAAAATGTCTTTTAATAATTTACCAAGGCATTTCCAACATAATTAAACAGAAGCAGCTTTAAACAAGGTCTCTAAGAAAGAAAACCTACAAATGTGTACCATTTTCATCACTTAAGTAAAATAAGGAAACAACCATTTAGCATTGATCTGAACAATTTAACAAGCTAAAAAAAATCACAATAAATAAGATTTCAGTAAGTACTAATAACAAAGCTGCTGATGTGTCCTTAAACCACTGGTATATTATCCAGTGTTGCCTAGAAACAGCACTGCTTTGTCACATCAGATTTGTGGCCATTTTGAAATCCTATGTAAACATACCAAATTGCATCACTGTAAATAAAAAACTTGATCATCATGCATGACAGACAGACAGGGAATTCCCAGTACAATCTTGCTGCATTTACACTTTGGCTAAGATGCACTTCATTATCACTAGAAAAGCATGACACTCTGAATAGGGGAGAAAGGTTAGTCTTGTTGCTCTGCTTACGCCTAAGTCGCTTTCCCAAACCCCACGCCTTAGTACATTGTAATGAGTATTGACAATGTAGAATTAAGTCATTATATGCTTAGATCATAACACATTATTTTATTTATTTTCAGTACCGTATTCCTACTCACTTTTAGTACAAACTGTTTATACGTCCTCCCTTGAAAATATAATATGACAGGTCCAATTTTATGAGAGCTAAATAATAAGATAATGAAATCTCATATAGAGTTATCTATTTGTGTCAGGTAATTCATTCTTCAGCAGTAAAACTGAAGTTATTTGATAAATAAATTCTGGTTGATAATTTAAAGATAATAACTCTTAGATGGAACACTGAATATAAACATATTTTTAAATGGCATTAAATAATCATCCAACCCTAATTATCCATCAAGTAAAGCTCCACAATGCCCTCCATATCAAAATTTACTTTGTACCACTGTGCATTGACAAGCAAATTGACTATAATTTATAACAAAAAAGAAAGAATAAGTTACACATGAAAAAAACAAAACAATCAATAACGACTTAGTACTGACTTATTCTAAACCAAAATCCATTATTAATTTACTTGTTAAGAGTCAATAAATCCTACACACATCACAACCATCACTCAGGCTCAGCGACCTGATTCTGAAGCAGAGCTCCACCAAATTAGAATACCCCGGTATCCATAATCCATTAATCCCTGAATTAATGTACTATGATTATTTATACAAGGTACCCTTGTAACAAGCACATGTCTCAGTGTTTGTCTTGCAGATAAGGTGGCCAGGAATTATGGCCCCTGACTTGAGATTATGGTCGAGAACAGCACCTCTCTGTTTACCCATCAATACAAGGGAGATTAGTGTCATTGTCTTATACTAGACAATTGTCCAGGTATTCAGTCTCCAAGGCTTAGAACAGTCATGCCACCTTTAACCCTTGAACCTGCTTCATTTGATACTAACCCATCCTTATTCTTTTTTAATGTTCTTAAGTAAGAATAACGAGCAACAGCAACTCAATAAACAGAAAACAGTAAACAGTGAATATCCTATTCTAGCAACTTATCTGATTCTGCACTGTTTGGTAGTATTTACACTTCATTATAAATAACTATATATGACAAATGTATGCTGATGTTCAAGGGTGCTTTGGTTCCATTCATGCTTAGCTGGTTAAGAGTTAATATAATACTATACCATGAATATTGTGTCTAAATCATGTAAATACAAACATATTGTTTATGATGGAGTTGAAGAAGAATGTAAACCTCCGGTTGGCTGAGAAGGGTGTTGGATATCAAAGTAAATATTTACACCTGGGCAGATTGCTATTTATAACCAGCCTATCTGCTGTCTTGTACTAATAGCTTTCAGGCTAGTGTACAGTGTAACAGTTGTTCTACTGAGATAAATGCTTAATGACTTCATATTGCTAAGACTTTCCCAGGCAGAATAAAGACTTTTTTGACAAAAAGTTATTATCTAAGAACTGGTTCCTTTTAGAAAATGGAAAGTCAAGTGAGATCAATAAAAAGGTTAGAATAATTATTTTATCAGAATAATTATTTCTCAACCTTAAAGGCATTCAAAATTGGAATGCGGCTTCACACTGTAGGGTTGGGGGAGGGTATTGAGGGTGGGATGGACCTAGCAGGCTGGACACAACCTCAGGCTGCTGTAGTAAAAGAAAAAGGGTGGGGATAAGAGTGTTATTGCTCAATGACAGCGTAGTATGCCTATGTGCATCAAGTGTGATTGTTTTACAGCTTTTCACCAATGACATCTCTGTGTATATTAAACTAATCAGGTGTCCAACTGTGATCCACTTGTATAACCTATGGGAGTTTGCGTACTATAAAGAAGACCATTTCAATGCCTTTAACTATACACAAATAAATCAAAACTAAACTGAATAATAAAAATTTATGCGCTGACATTACTGACAAACCACATTTTCAAACAGAAACTAATTTTCAAAGAAAGATCACTCTTACTTACTAATTGTAGCAGGTTCAGCATAAATAATGTCCCTTAATTTTGAAGTACACTGAGAGCGGAGTGCTGATGTTTCCTACTCACTTCTCTCACTGCTGTTAATATGGCTGGTATTAAATGTCAGGGTCTCAGACTTGGCTAATAAAAAATGTCCCAAGAAACTGCCTAAGACCAACTGACATTTACATGGGGAGAACTATAATCCAGCACATACACAATTAGTGACACATTTCAAAACACATAGAAACCCCATGCTGCCATCAGCCTACAAAATACATCCATGTCATCAATTGTAAAACTACAGGATATAACCAAATAAGAACATCAATTGTAAAACTACAGGATATAACCAAACAAGAACATCAATTATAAAACTAGAGGATATAACCAAACAAGAACATCAATTGTAAAACTACAGGATATAACCAAACAAGAACATCAATTATAAAACTAGAGGATATAACCAAACAAGAACATCAATTATAAAACTAGAGGATATAACCAAACAAGAACATCAATTATAAAACTAGAGGATATAACCAAACAATAACATCAATTATAAAACTAGAGGATATAACCAAATAAGAACATCAATTGTAAAACTACAGGATATAACCAAACAAGAACATCAATTATAAAACTACAGGATATAACCAAACAAGAACACCAATTGCAAAACTACAGGATATAACCAAACAAGAACATCAATTATAAAACTAGAGGATATAACCAAATAAGAACATCAATTGTAAAACTACAGGATATAACCAAACAAGAACACCAATTGTAAAACTACAGGATATAACCAAATAAGAACATCAATTATAAAACTAGAGGATATAACCAAACAAGAACATCAATTATAAAACTAGAGGATATAACCAAATAAGAACATCAATTGTAAAACTACAGGATATAACCAAACAAGAACATCAATTATAAAACTAGAGGATATAACCAAATAAGAACATCAATTATAAAACTACAGGATATAACCAAACAAGAACACCAATTATAAAACTAGAGGATATAACCAAATAAGAACATCAATTGTAAAACTACAGGATATAACCAAACAAGAACATCAATTATAAAACTACAGGATATAACCAAACAAGAACATCAATTATAAAACTACAGGATATAACCAAATAAGAACATCAATTGTAAAACTAGAGGATATAACCAAACAAGAACATCACTTATAAAACTACAGGATATAACCAAATAAGAACATCAATTGTAAAACTCCAGGATATAACCATACAAGAACACCAATTGTAAAACTACAGGATATAACCAAATAAGAACATCAATTATAAAACTACAGGATATAACCAAACAAGAACATCAATTATAAAACTAGAGGATATAACCAAATAAGAACATCAATTATAAAACTACAGGATATAACCAAATAACAGCACCAATTGTAAAACTACAGGATATAACCAAACAAGAACATCAATTATAAAACTAGAGGATATAACCAAATAAGAACATCAATTGTAAAACTACAGGATATAACCAAACAAGAACACCAATTATAAAACTAGAGGATATAACCAAATAAGAACATCAATTGTAAAACTACAGGATATAACCAAACAAGAACATCAATTATAAAACTAGAGGATATAACCAAATAAGAACATCAATTATAAAACTACAGGATATAACCAAACAAGAACATCAATTATAAAACTAGAGGATATAACCAAATAAGAACATCAATTGTAAAACTACAGGATATAACCAAACAAGAACATCAATTATAAAACTAGAGGATATAACCAAATAACAGCACCAATTGTAAAACTCCAGGATATAACCAAACAAGAACATCAATTATAAAACTCCAGGATATAACCAAACAAGAACATCAATTATAAAACTACAGGATATAACCAAACAAGAACATCAATTATAAAACTACAGGATATAACCAAACAAGAACATCAATTATAAAACTCCAGGATATAACCAAACAAGAACATCAATTATAAAACTCCAGGATATAACCAAACAAGAACATCAATTGTAAAACTACAGGATATAACCAAACAAGAACATCAATTGTAAAACTACAGGATATAACCAAACAAGAACATCAATTATAAAACTAGAGGATATAACCAAACAAGAACATCAATTGTTAAACTACAGGATATAACCAAATAAGAACATCAATTATAAAACTAGAGGATATAACCAAATAACAGCACCAATTGTAAAACTACAGGATATAACCAAACAAGAACATCAATTGTAAAACTACAGGATATAACCAAACAAGAACATCAATTATAAAACTACAGGATATAACCAAACAAGAACATCAATTATAAAACTACAGGATATAACCAAACAAGAACATCAATTATAAAACTAGAGGATATAACCAAATAACAGCACCAATTGTAAAACTACAGGATATAACCAAACAAGAACATCAATTATAAAACTCCAGGATATAACCAAACAAGAACATCAATTATAAAACTACAGGATATAACCAAACAAGAACATCAATTATAAAACTAGAGGATATAACCAAATAACAGCACCAATTGTAAAACTACAGGATATAACCAAACAAGAACATCAAATGTAAAACTAAAGGATATAACCAAATAAGAGCACCAAATGTAAAACTACAGGATATAACCAAACAAGAACACCAATTGTAAAACTCCAGGATATAACCAAATAAGAACATCAATTGTAAAACTACAGGATATAACCAAACAAGAACATCAATTATAAAACTACAGGATATAACCAAATAAGAACATCAATTATAAAACTACAGGATATAACCAAATAAGAACATCAATTATAAAACTACAGGATATAACCAAATAAGAACATCAATTGTAAAACTACAGGATATAACCAAACAAGAACATCAATTATAAAACTAGAGGATATAACCAATTAACAGCACCAATTGTAAAACTCCAGGATATAACCAAACAAGAACATCAATTGTAAAACGACAGGATATAACCAAACAAGAACATCAATTATAAAACTACAGGATATAACCAAACAAGAACATCAATTATAAAACTAGAGGATATAACCAAATAACAGCACCAATTGTAAAACTCCAGAATATAACCAAACAAGAACATCAATTATAAAACTCCAGGATATAACCAAACAAGAACATCAATTGTAAAACTACAGGATATAACCAAACAAGAACATCAATTATAAAACTCCAGGATATAACCAAACAAGAACATCAATTATAAAACTACAGGATATAACCAAATAAGAACATCAATTATAAAACTACAGGATATAACCAAACAAGAACACCAATTATAAAACTACAGGATATAACCAAACAAGAACATCAATTATAAAACTACAGGATATAACCAAACAAGAACATCAATTATAAAACTACAGGATATAACCAAACAAGAACATCAATTATAAAACTCCAGGATATAACCAAACAAGAACATCAATTATAAAACTAGAGGATATAACCAAACAAGAACATCAATTATAAAACTCCAGGATATAACCAAATAAGAACATCAATTGTAAAACTATGGGATATAACCAAACAAGAACATCAATTATAAAACTACAGGATATAACCAAACAAGAACATCAATTGTAAAACTACAGGATATAACCAAATAAGAACATCAATTATAAAACTCCAGGATATAACCAAACAAGAACATCAATTATAAAACTCCAGGATATAACCAAATAAGAACATCAATTGTAAAACTACAGGATATAACCAAACAAGAACATCAATTGTAAAACTACAGGATATAACCAAACAAGAACATCAATTATAAAACTCCAGGATATAACCAAACAAGAACATCAATTATAAAACTACAGGATATAACCAAACAAGAACATCAATTATAAAACTCCAGGATATAACCAAACAAGAACATCAATTGTAAAACTACAGGATATAACCAAACAAGAACATCAATTGTAAAACTACAGGATATAACCAAACAAGAACATCAATTGTAAAACTACAGGATATAACCAAACAAGAACATCAATTGTAAAACTCCAGGATATAACCAAACAAGAACATCAATTGTAAAACTACAGGATATAACCAAACAAGAACATCAATTATAAAACTACAGGATATAACCAAATAAGAACATCAATTATAAAACTACAGGATATAACCAAATAAGAACATCAATTATAAAACTAGAGGATATAACCAAATAAGAGCACCAATTGTAAAACTACAGGATATAACCAAACAAGAACATCAATTGTAAAACTACAGGATATAACCAAACAAGAACATCAATTGTAAAACTACAGGATATAACCAAATAAGAACATCAATTATAAAACTCCAGGATATAACCAAACAAGAACACCAATTATAAAACTCCAGGATATAACCAAACAAGAACATCAATTGTAAAACTACAGGATATAACCAAACAAGAACATCAATTATAAAACTAGAGGATATAACCAAACAAGAACATCAATTGTTAAACTACAGGATATAACCAAATAAGAACATCAATTATAAAACTACAGGATATAACCAAACAAGAACATCAATTATAAAACTACAGGATATAACCAAATAAGAACATCAATTGTAAAACTACAGGATATAACCAAACAAGAACATCAATTATAAAACTACAGGATATAACCAAACAAGAACATCAATTATAAAACTACAGGATATAACCAAACAAGAACATCAATTGTTAAACTACAGGATATAACCAAACAAGAACATCAATTATAAAACTAGAGGATATAACCAAACAAGAACATCAATTATAAAACTAGAGGATATAACCAAACAAGAACATCAATTATAAAACTACAGGATATACCCAAACAAGAACATCAATTGTAAAACTATAGGATATAACCAAACAAGAACATCAATTGTAAAACTATGGGATATAACCAAATAAGAACATCAATTGTAAAACTACAGGATATAACCAAACAAGAACATCAATTATAAAACTACAGGATATAACCAAATAAAAACATCAATTGTAAAACTACAGGATATAACCAAACAAGAACATCAATTGTAAAACTACAGGATATAACCAAACAAGAACATCAATTATAAAACTAGAGGATATAACCAAACAAGAACATCAATTATAAAACTACAGGATATAACCAAACAAGAACATCAATTGTAAAACTATGGGATATAACCAAACAAGAACATCAATTGTAAAACTACAGGATATAACCAAATAAGAACATCAATTGTAAAACTACAGGATATAACCAAACAAGAACATCAATTGTAAAACTACAGGATATAACCAAATAAAAACATCAATTGTAAAACTACAGGATATAACCAAACAAGAACATCAATTGTAAAACTACAGGATATAACCAAACAAGAACATCAATTATAAAACTAGAGGATATAACCAAACAAGAACATCAATTATAAATCTACAGGATATAACCAAACAAGAACATCAATTGTAAAACTACAGGATATAACCAAACAAGAACATCAATTGTAAAACTACAGGATATAACCAAATAAGAACATCAATTGTAAAACTACAGGATATAACCAAACAAGAACATCAATTATAAAACTACAGGATAAAACCAAACAAGAACATCAATTATAAAACTAGAGGATATAACCAAATAAGAACATCAATTGTAAAACTACAGGATATAACCAAATAAAAACATCAATTGTAAAACTACAGGATATAACCAAACAAGAACATCAATTGTAAAACTCCAGGATATTACCAAACAAGAACATCAATTATAAAACTAGAGGATATAACCAAACAAGAACATCAATTATAAAACTACAGGATATAACCAAATAACAGCACCAATTGTAAAACTCCAGGATATAACCAAACAAGAACATCAATTGTAAAACTACAGGATAAAACCAAACAAGAACATCAATTATAAAACTAGAGGATATAACCAAACAAGAACATCAATTGTAAAACTACAGGATATAACCAAACAAGAACATCAATTATAAAACTACAGGATATAACCAAACAAGAACACCAATTGTAAAACTACAGGATATAACCAAACAAGAACATCAATTGTAAAACTACAGGATATAACCAAATAAGAACATCAATTGTAAAACTACAGGATATAACCAAACAAGAACATCAATTGTAAAACTACAGGATATAACCAAACAAGAACATCAATTATAAAACTAGAGGATATAACCAAACAAGAACATAAATTGTAAAACTACGGGATATAACCAAACAAGAACACCAATTATAAAACTACAGGATATAACCAAACAAGAACATCAATTATAAAACTACAGGATATAACCAAACAAGAACACCAATTGTAAAACTACAGGATATAACCAAACAAGAACATCAATTATAAAACTACAGGATATAACCAAACAAGAACACCAATTGTAAAACTACAGGATATAACCAAACAAGAACATCAATTATAAAACTAGAGGATATAACCAAACAAGAACATCAATTATAAAACTAGAGGATATAACCAAACAAGAACATCAATTATAAAACTAGAGGATATAACCAAACAAGAACATCAATTATAAAACTACAGGATATAACCAAATAAGAACATCAATTGTAAAACTACAGGATATAACCAAACAAGAACATCAATTATAAAACTACAGGATATAACCAAACAAGAACATCAATTATAAAACTAGAGGATATAACCAAACAAGAACATCAATTATAAAACTAGAGGATATAACCAAATAAGAACATCAATTATAAAACTAGAGGATATAACCAAACAAGAACATCAATTATAAAACTAGAGGATATAACCAAATAAGAACATCAATTGTAAAACTACAGGATATAACCAAACAAGAACATCAATTATAAAACTACAGGATATAACCAAACAAGAACACCAATTGTAAAACTACAGGATATAACCAAACAAGAACATCAATTATAAAACTAGAGGATATAACCAAATAAGAACATCAATTGTAAAACTACAGGATATAACCAAACAAGAACACCAATTGTAAAACTACAGGATATAACCAAACAAAAACATCAATTATAAAACTAGAGGATATAACCAAACAAGAACATCAATTATAAAACTAGAGGATATAACCAAATAAGAACATCAATTGTAAAACTACAGGATATAACCAAACAAGAACATCAATTACAAAACTAGAGGATATAACCAAATAAGAACATCAATTATAAAACTACAGGATATAACCAAACAAGAACACCAATTATAAAACTAGAGGATATAACCAAATAAGAACATCAATTGTAAAACTACAGGATATAACCAAATAAGAACATCAATTGTAAAACTACAGGATATAACCAAACAAGAACATCAATTATAAAACTAGAGGATATAACCAAATAAGAACATCAATTATAAAACTACAGGATATAACCAAATAACAGCACCAATTGTAAAACTACAGGATATAACCAAACAAGAACATCAATTATAAAACTAGAGGATATAACCAAATAAGAACATCAATTGTAAAACTACAGGATATAACCAAACAAGAACACCAATTATAAAACTAGAGGATATAACCAAATAAGAACATCAATTGTAAAACTACAGGATATAACCAAACAAGAACATCAATTATAAAACTAGAGGATATAACCAAATAACAGCACCAATTGTAAAACTCCAGGATATAACCAAACAAGAACATCAATTGTAAAACGACAGGATATAACCAAACAAGAACATCAATTATAAAACTACAGGATATAACCAAACAGGAACATCAATTGTAAAACTACAGGATATAACCAAACAAGAACATCAATTATAAAACTAGAGGATATAACCAAATAACAGCACCAATTGTAAAACTCCAGGATATAACCAAACAAGAACATCAATTATAAAACTCCAGGATATAACCAAACAAGAACACCAATTGTAAAACTCCAGGATATAACCAAACAAGAACATCAATTGTAAAACTACAGGATATAACCAAATAAGAACATCAATTATAAAACTCCAGGATATAACCAAACAAGAACATCAATTATAAAACTACAGGATATACCCAAACAAGAACATTAATTGTAAAACTAGAGGATATAACCAAACAAGAACATCAATTGTAAAACTACAGGATATAACCAAACAAGAACATCAATTGTAAAACTACAGGATATAACCAAACAAGAACATCAATTATAAAACTCCAGGATATAACCAAACAAGAACATCAATTATAAAACTACAGGATATAACCAAACAAGAACATCAATTGTAAAACTACAGGATATAACCAAACAAGAACATCAATTATAAAACTCCAGGATATAACCAAACAAGAACATCAATTGTAAAACTACAGGATATAACCAAACAAGAACATCAATTATAAAACTAGAGGATATAACCAAACAAGAACATCAATTATAAAACTCCAGGATATAACCAAACAAGAACATCAATTATAAAACTCCAGGATATAACCAAACAAGAACATCAATTGTTAAACTACAGGATATAACCAAATAAGAACATCAATTATAAAACTAGAGGATATAACCAAATAACAGCACCAATTGTAAAACTACAGGACATAACCAAACAAGAACATCAATTGTAAAACTACAGGATATAACCAAACAAGAACATCAATTATAAAACTACAGGATATAACCAAACAAGAACATCAATTATAAAACTACAGGATATAACCAAACAAGAACATCAGTTATAAAACTAGAGGATATAACCAAATAACAGCACCAATTGTAAAACTACAGGATATAACCAAACAAGAACATCAATTATAAAACTCCAGGATATAACCAAACAAGAACACCAATTGTAAAACTCCAGGATATAACCAAACAAGAACATCAATTGTAAAACTACAGGATATAACCAAATAAGAACATCAATTATAAAACTCCAGGATATAACCAAACAAGAACATCAATTATAAAACTACAGGATATACCCAAACAAGAACATCAATTGTAAAACTAGAGGATATAACCAAACAAGAACATCAATTGTAAAACTACAGGATATAACCAAACAAGAACATCAATTGTAAAACTACAGGATATAACCAAACAAGAACATCAATTGTAAAACTACAGGATATAACCAAACAAGAACATCAATTATAAAACTCCAGGATATAACCAAACAAGAACATCAATTATAAAACTACAGGATATAACCAAACAAGAACATCAATTGTAAAACTACAGGATATAACCAAACAAGAACATCAATTATAAAACTCCAGGATATAACCAAACAAGAACATCAATTGTAAAACTACAGGATATAACCAAACAAGAACATCAATTATAAAACTAGAGGATATAACCAAACAAGAACACCAATTATAAAACTAGAGGATATAACCAAATAAGAACACCAATTGTAAAACTCCAGGATATAACCAAACAAGAACATCAATTATAAAACTCCAGGATATAACCAAATAAGAACATCAATTATAAAACTAGAGGATATAACCAAATAACAGCACCAATTGTAAAACTACAGGACATAACCAAACAAGAACATCAATTGTAAAACTACAGGATATAACCAAACAAGAACATCAATTATAAAACTACAGGATATAACCAAACAAGAACATCAATTATAAAACTACAGGATATAACCAAACAAGAACATCAGTTATAAAACTAGAGGATATAACCAAATAACAGCACCAATTGTAAAACTACAGGATATAACCAAACAAGAACATCAATTATAAAACTCCAGGATATAACCAAACAAGAACATCAATTGTAAAACTACAGGATATAACAAAACAAGAACATCAATTATAAAACTACAGGATATAACCAAACAAGATCATCAATTATAAAACTAGAGGATATAACCAAATAACAGCACCAATTGTAAAACTACAGGATATAACCAAACAAGAACATCAATTGTAAAACTAAAGGATATAACCAAATAAGAGCACCAAATGTAAAACTACAGGATATAACCAAACAAGAACACCAATTGTAAAACTCCAGGATATAACCAAATAAGAACATCAATTGTAAAACTACAGGATATAACCAAACAAGAACATCAATTATAAAACTACAGGATATAACCAAATAAGAACATCAATTATAAAACTACAGGATATAACCAAATAAGAACATCAATTATAAAACTACAGGATATAACCAAATAAGAACATCAATTGTAAAACTACAGGATATAACCAAACAAGAACATCAATTATAAAACTAGAGGATATAACCAAATAACAGCACCAATTGTAAAACTCCAGGATATAACCAAACAAGAACATCAATTGTAAAACGACAGGATATAACCAAACAAGAACATCAATTATAAAACTACAGGATATAACCAAACAAGAACATCAATTATAAAACTAGAGGATATAACCAAATAACAGCACCAATTGTAAAACTCCAGAATATAACCAAACAAGAACATCAATTATAAAACTCCAGGATATAACCAAACAAGAACATCAATTGTAAAACTACAGGATATAACCAAACAAGAACATCAATTATAAAACTCCAGGATATAACCAAACAAGAACATCAATTATAAAACTCCAGGATATAACCAAACAAGAACATCAATTATAAAACTACAGGATATACCCAAACAAGAACATCAATTATAAAACTACAGGATATAACCAAACAAGAACACCAATTGTAAAACTACAGGATATAACCAAACAAGAACATCAATTATAAAACTACAGGATATAACCAAACAAGAACATCAATTATAAAACTCCAGGATATAACCAAACAAGAACATCAATTATAAAACTCCAGGATATAACCAAACAAGAACATCAATTATAAAACTAGAGGATATAACCAAACAAGAACATCAATTGTAAAACTACAGGATATACCCAAACAAGAACATCAATTATAAAACTACAGGATATAACCAAACAAGAACATCAATTATAAAACTACAGGATATAACCAAACAAGAACACCAATTGTAAAACTCCAGGATATAACCAAACAAGAACATCAATTGTAAAACTACAGGATATAACCAAACAAGAACATCAATTATAAAACTACAGGATATAACCAAACAAGAACATCAATTATAAAACTACAGGATATAACCAAACAAGAACACCAATTGTAAAACTCCAGGATATAACCAAATAAGAACATCAATTATAAAACTAGAGGATATAACCAAACAAGAACATCAATTGTAAAACTACAGGATATAACCAAATAAAAACATCAATTGTAAAACTACAGGATATAACCAAACAAGAACATCAATTGTAAAACTACAGGATATAACCAAACAAGAACATCAATTATAAAACTCCAGGATATAACCAAACAAGAACATCAATTGTAAAACTAGAGGATATAACCAAATAAGAGCACCAATTGTAAAACTACAGGATATAACCAAACAAGAACATCAATTATAAAACTAGAGGATATAACCAAACAAGAACATCAATTGTAAAACTACAGGATATAACCAAATAAGAACATCAATTGTAAAACTACAGGATATAACCAAACAAGAACATCAATTGTAAAACTACAGGATATAACCAAACAAGAACATCAATTGTAAAACTACAGGATATAACCAAACAAGAACATCAATTATAAAACTAGAGGATATAACCAAACAAGAACATCAATTATAAAACTAGAGGATATAACCAAACAAGAACATCAATTATAAAACTAGAGGATATAACCAAACAAGAACATCAATTATAAAACTAGAGGATATAACCAAACAAGAACATCAATTATAAAACTAGAGGATATAACCAAACAAGAACATCAATTATAAAACTAGAGGATATAACCAAACAAGAACATCAATTATAAAACTAGAGGATATAACCAAACAAGAACATCAATTATAAAACTACAGGATATAACCAAATAAGAACATCAATTATAAAACTAGAGGATATAACCAAACAAGAACATCAATTATAAAACTAGAGGATATAACCAAATAAGAACATCAATTGTAAAACTACAGGATATAACCAAACAAGAACATCAATTATAAAACTACAGGATATAACCAAACAAGAACACCAATTGCAAAACTACAGGATATAACCAAACAAGAACATCAATTATAAAACTAGAGGATATAACCAAATAAGAACATCAATTGTAAAACTACAGGATATAACCAAACAAGAACACCAATTGTAAAACTACAGGATATAACCAAACAAGAACATCAATTATAAAACTAGAGGATATAACCAAATAAGAACATCAATTGTAAAACTACAGGATATAACCAAACAAGAACACCAATTGTAAAACTACAGGATATAACCAAATAAGAACATCAATTATAAAACTAGAGGATATAACCAAACAAGAACATCAATTATAAAACTAGAGGATATAACCAAATAAGAACATCAATTGTAAAACTACAGGATATAACCAAACAAGAACATCTTTTATAAAACTAGAGGATATAACCAAATAAGAACATCAATTATAAAACTACAGGATATAACCAAACAAGAACACCAATTATAAAACTAGAGGATATAACCAAATAAGAACATCAATTGTAAAACTACAGGATATAACCAAACAAGAACATCAATTATAAAACTACAGGATATAACCAAACAAGAACATCAATTATAAAACTACAGGATATAACCAAATAAGAACATCAATTGTAAAACTAGAGGATATAACCAAACAAGAACATCACTTATAAAACTACAGGATATAACCAAATAAGAACATCAATTGTAAAACTCCAGGATATAACCATACAAGAACACCAATTGTAAAACTACAGGATATAACCAAATAAGAACATCAATTGTAAAACTACAGGATATAACCAAACAAGAACATCAATTATAAAACTAGAGGATATAACCAAATAAGAACATCAATTATAAAACTACAGGATATAACCAAATAACAGCACCAATTGTAAAACTACAGGATATAACCAAACAAGAACATCAATTATAAAACTAGAGGATATAACCAAATAAGAACATCAATTGTAAAACTACAGGATATAACCAAACAAGAACACCAATTATAAAACTAGAGGATATAACCAAATAAGAACATCAATTGTAAAACTACAGGATATAACCAAACAAGAACATCAATTATAAAACTAGAGGATATAACCAAATAAGAACATCAATTATAAAACTACAGGATATAACCAAATAACAGCACCAATTGTAAAACTACAGGATATAACCAAACAAGAACATCAATTATAAAACTAGAGGATATAACCAAACAAGAACATCAATTATAAAACTAGAGGATATAACCAAATAAGAACATCAATTGTAAAACTACAGGATATAACCAAACAAGAACATCAATTATAAAACTAGAGGATATAACCAAATAACAGCACCAATTGTAAAACTCCAGGATATAACCAAACAAGAACATCAATTATAAAACTCCAGGATATAACCAAACAAGAACATCAATTATAAAACTACAGGATATAACCAAACAAGAACATCAATTATAAAACTACAGGATATAACCAAACAAGAACATCAATTATAAAACTCCAGGATATAACCAAACAAGAACATCAATTATAAAACTAGAGGATATAGCCAAACAAGAACATCAATTGTAAAACTACAGGATATAACCAAATAAGAACATCAATTATAAAACTCCAGGATATAACCAAATAAGAACATCAATTATAAAACTCCATGATATAACCAAACAAGAACACCAATTATAAAACTCCAGGATATAACCAAACAAGAACATCAATTGTAAAACTACAGGATATAACCAAACAAGAACATCAATTATAAAACTAGAGGATATAACCAAACAAGAACATCAATTGTTAAACTACAGGATATAACCAAATAAGAACATCAATTATAAAACTAGAGGATATAACCAAATAACAGCACCAATTGTAAAACTACAGGATATAACCAAACAAGAACATCAATTGTAAAACTACAGGATATAACCAAACAAGAACATCAATTATAAAACTACAGGATATAACCAAACAAGAACATCAATTATAAAACTACAGGATATAACCAAACAAGAACATCAATTATAAAACTAGAGGATATAACCAAATAACAGCACCAATTGTAAAACTACAGGATATAACCAAACAAGAACATCAATTATAAAACTCCAGGATATAACCAAACAAGAACATCAATTATAAAACTACAGGATATAACCAAACAAGAACATCAATTATAAAACTAGAGGATATAACCAAATAACAGCACCAATTGTAAAACTACAGGATATAACCAAACAAGAACATCAATTGTAAAACTAAAGGATATAACCAAATAAGAGCACCAAATGTAAAACTACAGGATATAACCAAACAAGAACACCAATTGTAAAACTCCAGGATATAACCAAATAAGAACATCAATTGTAAAACTACAGGATATAACCAAACAAGAACATCAATTATAAAACTACAGGATATAACCAAATAAGAACATCAATTATAAAACTACAGGATATAACCAAATAAGAACATCAATTATAAAACTAGAGGATATAACCAAATAAGAACATCAATTGTAAAACTACAGGATATAACCAAACAAGAACATCAATTATAAAACTAGAGGATATAACCAATTAACAGCACCAATTGTAAAACTCCAGGATATAACCAAACAAGAACATCAATTGTAAAACGACAGGATATAACCAAACAAGAACATCAATTATAAAACTACAGGATATAACCAAACAAGAACATCAATTATAAAACTAGAGGATATAACCAAATAACAGCACCAATTGTAAAACTCCAGAATATAACCAAACAAGAACATCAATTATAAAACTCCAGGATATAACCAAACAAGAACATCAATTGTAAAACTACAGGATATAACCAAACAAGAACATCAATTATAAAACTCCAGGATATAGCCAAACAAGAACATCAATTATAAAACTCCAGGATATAACCAAACAAGAACATCAATTATAAAACTCCAGGATATAACCAAACAAGAACATCAATTATAAAACTCCAGGATATAGCCAAACAAGAACATCAATTATAAAACTCCAGGATATAACCAAACAAGAACATCAATTATAAAACTACAGGATATAACCAAACAAGAACATCAATTATAAAACTCCAGGATATAACCAAACAAGAACATCAATTGTAAAACTACAGGATATAACCAAACAAGAACATCAATTATAAAACTCCAGGATATAGCCAAACAAGAACATCAATTATAAAACTCCAGGATATAACCAAACAAGAACATCAATTATAAAACTACAGGATATAACCAAACAAGAACATCAATTGTAAAACTACAGGATATACCCAAACAAGAACATCAATTATAAAACTACAGGATATAACCAAACAAGAACATCAATTATAAAACTACAGGATATAACCAAACAAGAACACCAATTGTAAAACTCCAGGATATAACCAAACAAGAACACCAATTGTAAAACTCCAGGATATAACCAAATAAGAACATCAATTGTAAAACTACAGGATATAACCAAACAAGAACATCAATTATAAAACTAGAGGATATAACCAAATAAGAACATCAATTATAAAACTACAGGATATAACCAAATAACAGCACCAATTGTAAAACTACAGGATATAACCAAACAAGAACATCAATTATAAAACTAGAGGATATAACCAAATAAGAACATCAATTGTAAAACTACAGGATATAACCAAACAAGAACACCAATTATAAAACTAGAGGATATAACCAAATAACAGCACCAATTGTTAAACTCCAGGATATAACCAAACAAGAACATCAATTATAAAACTCCAGGATATAACCAAACAAGAACATCAATTATAAAACTACAGGATATAACCAAATAACAGCACCAATTGTTAAACTACAGGATATAACCAAATAAGAACATCAATTGTAAAACTACAGGATATAACCAAACAAGAACATCAATTATAAAACTCCAGGATATAACCAAACAAGAACATCAATTGTAAAACTACAGGATATAACCAAACAAGAACATCAATTATAAAACTACAGGATATAACCAAACAAGAACATCAATTATAAAACTCCAGGATATAACCAAACAAGAACATCAATTATAAAACTACAGGATATACCCAAACAAGAACATCAATTATAAAACTACAGGATATAACCAAACAAGAACACCAATTGTAAAACTACAGGATATAACCAAACAAGAACATCAATTATAAAACTAGAGGATATAACCAAACAAGAACATCAATTATAAAACTAGAGGATATAACCAAACAAGAACATCAATTATAAAACTCCAGGATATAACCAAACAAGAACATCAATTATAAAACTCCAGGATATAACCAAACAAGAACATCAATTATAAAACTAGAGGATATAACCAAACAAGAACATCAATTATAAAACTACAGGATATAACCAAATAAGAACATCAATTGTAAAACTAGAGGATATAACCAAATAAGAACATCAATTATAAAACTCCAGGATATAACCAAACAAGAACACCAATTATAAAACTCCAGGATATAACCAAACAAGAACATCAATTGTAAAACTACAGGATATAACCAAACAAGAACATCAATTATAAAACTAGAGGATATAACCAAACAAGAACATCAATTGTTAAACTACAGGATATAACCAAATAAGAACATCAATTATAAAACTAGAGGATATAACCAAATAACAGCACCAATTGTAAAACTACAGGATATAACCAAACAAGAACATCAATTGTAAAACTACAGGATATAACCAAACAAGAACATCAATTATAAAACTACAGGATATAACCAAACAAGAACATCAATTATAAAACTACAGGATATAACCAAACAAGAACATCAATTATAAAACTAGAGGATATAACCAAATAACAGCACCAATTGTAAAACTACAGGATATAACCAAACAAGAACATCAATTATAAAACTCCAGGATATAACCAAACAAGAACATCAATTATAAAACTACAGGATATAACCAAACAAGAACATCAATTATAAAACTAGAGGATATAACCAAATAACAGCACCAATTGTAAAACTACAGGATATAACCAAACAAGAACATCAATTGTAAAACTAAAGGATATAACCAAATAAGAGCACCAAATGTAAAACTACAGGATATAACCAAACAAGAACACCAATTGTAAAACTCCAGGATATAACCAAATAAGAACATCAATTGTAAAACTACAGGATATAACCAAACAAGAACATCAATTATAAAACTACAGGATATAACCAAATAAGAACATCAATTATAAAACTACAGGATATAACCAAATAAGAACATCAATTATAAAACTAGAGGATATAACCAAATAAGAACATCAATTGTAAAACTACAGGATATAACCAAACAAGAACATCAATTATAAAACTAGAGGATATAACCAATTAACAGCACCAATTGTAAAACTCCAGGATATAACCAAACAAGAACATCAATTGTAAAACGACAGGATATAACCAAACAAGAACATCAATTATAAAACTACAGGATATAACCAAACAAGAACATCAATTATAAAACTAGAGGATATAACCAAATAACAGCACCAATTGTAAAACTCCAGAATATAACCAAACAAGAACATCAATTATAAAACTCCAGGATATAACCAAACAAGAACATCAATTGTAAAACTACAGGATATAACCAAACAAGAACATCAATTATAAAACTCCAGGATATAACCAAACAAGAACACCAATTATAAAACTCCAGGATATAACCAAACAAGAACATCAATTATAAAACTCCAGGATATAACCAAACAAGAACATCAATTATAAAACTACAGGATATAACCAAACAAGAACATCAATTGTAAAACTACAGGATATAACCAAACAAGAACATCAATTATAAAACTAGAGGATATAACCAAACAAGAACATCAATTATAAAACTCCAGGATATAACCAAACAAGAACATCAATTATAAAACTACAGGATATAACCAAACAAGAACATCAATTATAAAACTCCAGGATATAACCAAACAAGAACATCAATTATAAAACTACAGGATATAACCAAACAAGAACATCAATTGTAAAACTACAGGATATAACCAAACAAGAACATCAATTATAAAACTACAGGATATAACCAAACAAGAACATCAATTATAAAACTCCAGGATATAACCAAACAAGAACATCAATTATAAAACTAGAGGATATAACCAAACAAGAACATCAATTGTAAAACTACAGGATATACCCAAACAAGAACATCAATTATAAAACTACAGGATATAACCAAACAAGAACATCAATTATAAAACTACAGGATATAACCAAACAAGAACACCAATTGTAAAACTCCAGGATATAACCAAACAAGAACATCAATTGTAAAACTACAGGATATAACCAAATAAGAACATCAATTATAAAACTAGAGGATATAACCAAACAAGAACATCAATTGTAAAACTACAGGATATAACCAAATAAAAACATCAATTGTAAAACTACAGGATATAACCAAACAAGAACATCAATTGTAAAACTACAGGATATAACTAAACAAGAACATCAATTATAAAACTCCAGGATATAACCAAACAAGAACATCAATTGTAAAACTAGAGGATATAACCAAATAAGAGCACCAATTGTAAAACTACAGGATATAACCAAACAAGAACATCAATTATAAAACTAGAGGATATAACCAAACAAGAACATCAATTGTAAAACTACAGGATATAACCAAATAAGAACATCAATTGTAAAACTACAGGATATAACCAAACAAGAACATCAATTATAAAACTAGAGGATATAACCAAACAAGAACATCAATTATAAAACTAGAGAATATAACCAAACAAGAACATCAATTGTAAAACTCCAGGATATAACCAAACAAGAACACCAATTGTAAAACTACAGGATATAACCAAATAAGAGCACCAATTGTAAAACTACAGGATATAACCAAACAAGAACATCAATTATAAAACTCCAGGATATAACCAAACAAGAACACCAATTGTAAAACTACAGGATATAACCAAACAAGAACATCAATTGTAAAACTACAGGATATAACCAAATAAGAACATCAATTGTAAAACTACAGGATATAACCAAATAAGAACATCAATTGTAAAACTACAGGATATAACCAAACAAGAACATCAATTATAAAACTACAGGATATAACCAAACAAGAACATCAATTATAAAACTAGAGGATATAAC
Source organism: Sinonovacula constricta (assembly GCA_007844125.1). Taxonomy (NCBI): domain Eukaryota; kingdom Metazoa; phylum Mollusca; class Bivalvia; order Cardiida; family Solecurtidae; genus Sinonovacula; species Sinonovacula constricta. The sequence continues at coordinate 35,425,319 of CM017569.1, forward strand.
CAAACAAGAACATCAATTATAAAACTAGAGGATATAACCAAATAAGAACATCAATTATAAAACTACAGGATATAACCAAACAAGAACATCAATTATAAAACTACAGGATATAACCAAACAAGAACATCAATTATAAAACTACAGGATATAACCAAACAAGAACATCAATTGTAAAACTACAGGATATAACCAAACAAGAACATCAATTATAAAACTACAGGATATAACCAAATAAAAACATCAATTGTAAAACTACAGGATATAACCAAACAAGAACATCAATTGTAAAACTACAGGATATAACCAAACAAGAACATCAATTGTAAAACTACAGGATATAACCAAACAAGAACATCAATTATAAAACTAGAGGATATAACCAAACAAGAACATCAATTATAAAACTAGAGGATATAACCAAACAAGAACATCAATTATAAAACTAGAGGATATAACCAAATAAGAACATCAATTGTAAAACTACAGGATATAACCAAACAAGAACATCAATTATAAAACTACAGGATATAACCAAACAAGAACATCAATTATAAAACTACAGGATATAACCAAACTAATTAAACAAGAACATCAATTGTAAAACTACAGGATATAACCAAACAAAAACATCAATTGTAAAACTACAGGATATAACCAAACTAATTAAACAAGAACATCAATTGTAAAACTTCATGATATAACCAAACAAGAACACACTTGTTAAACTAAATCATATCACGAAACAAAGTATCAAATGTACTGCCAATAAAATAAAATTATCATTTTGTTTAAAAATGTATACTGAAAGCAAATTGTAGAACCTTCATCCAAACATTTTAACCAACTTTTCAATCAAATTTAAGGATCTCTTTCTACCATTTAATTATCTGTCGTATAAAAAATATAACCAATCAAATTTAAGGATCTCTTTCTATCATTAAATTGTCTGTCGTATAAAAAATATAAATAATCTCATAATAATTTATACCTGGTAAAAAGGAAACGACTACACTGATCTCAAATATATAGATATCAGTTTATCTCAATTAACTTGAGATCTGGTATCTGTTCATATTGGCACAAACTGATTTTAAGGGGTAAATGACCTAGGTATACATCAAACCTCAACAAATATAGAACACCTCTGCAAAAAGTGTAGATCCAGATCGGTGTGTGTGTTTTTCACATTTGGGGGCACAGTTGGCAGGTCCCCTTACAGAAGAGAAAATTGTGTTTTTTTTTATTTCATCAGAGGACAGTTTAGGACAGTGTACATTACCGTAAAGTTTTATAGATAAGACGCAGTTTTTTGCCCCAAATGATGATAAAAAAGTGGGGGTTGCGTCTTATACATGCGAATTTAAGTTTTCCCCTTTTTTCCCAGACCAAAATTGACTCTTAGACTAATCCGACCGCAGAGAATATTGCCGATAGTATCGGCCAGACAACTGTATTGTGCTATTTTAAGGGAAAGGTTACGTTGTTTTTACCTAAAATTTGACATTAAACATAAAAAGAGACATTTAATTTGTTTGTGTATACATAAAATAACAATATGCAATAGATATTTGCATAAATATCAATTTATTCTAACAAAATCGGCGAAGTTTCATAATCCTGAAACGGTTATTGAGTTTTAGTGGAACGGGCATATTCATTTACGACGCTGTTATTATCATCATCTAAGTAATATGATATTATTCAATTGATCAATTTTGAATTGAAATTTGTTTTATTTTAAATGTTAACTATGAATAAATTTTAAGTTGAAATTAAAAACCCACTTAACACCAATAAAATGTGCATCGGCTTTTTGTGCAGACAAGTTTTCACACCTCTTTTGGATGTTAATAGATCGTCCATCATCCATAAGTAATTACAAAGGTGCATAGAACTAATTTGTTGGTAAGCGGTCACTTAAATAGCATGGTGTGAAAATGAACATATAAAAGCCTTTAGTTGTTATTTTAAATGTCATTTGTGTGTTTGTCCCATGTGTCGAGAACTTAATTATAGGCCAAGAACTTAATTGTTTTTATGACATGCTGCCGCGTGAAACAGGATGTTCTCTCATGTGTAGGGCTGGGATAGCCGCGAGAATATCCTGTCTGGTGTGTAAACGATATATTGGGGTAGAGTGTCATAACGTAACACAATACACACGGTCTCACTAGGCAAACAGTCGCGACGTATTATTCAAGACACTTAGAGAATAATAAGCACTCGGCGCAAACACCGATTTACGGAACAATTGGAACACGTTCCCTCGAGTCAAATCGAGCGATGCGGCGACGCGGGAATTTTGTTATGGCGGCCAGATGGATTAGTGAATCGGGGATGCGTCTTGTCTTTGAGAATTTGCTTTTTCCTTGATTCTAGACCTCAAAGAGGAGGTGCGTCTTATCTTTGTGTGCGTCTTATCTATAAAGCTTTACGGTACTATAAATGTACCTATTGTTATTATGTTTGACACTTACAATCAATGCACCATGTGACCATTTCGTTTTAACTGCATATGACATGTAAACACATAAAACATTGTTTGTTTTTTGAAGAACTTAAATAGCTGTTAGAGAGGAAACACATACCCTTTCTAAGAAAAGAATGGGGCTTAATTTTTGCCCCAAAATGGCCTTACAAAAAAACCTACTGCATTCAGCTCCCTCAAGCAATTGTCTGATCAGGGTCTGTGCTATTTACTGCAGAGACTTCTGGCTTTAGTAGGTCAAGTTACCATAGGTAGCAGTTACCTAGGAATAAGGAGGTTATGAACAAAGGGGAAGGCCCAGAAACAACTCTCTATCTATTGACTGAGAGGTATCTAAATCTTAATCAGCAAGTAATTAACCAGGAGCTGATTGTGCCAGCACCCATTAATGGTACATCACCTGGAAGACAACCGCCAAACAGTTCTAGAGAAAAAGCTAAGACATGATTCTTAGACTACAGGCTACTTTTATGCCAAAGTAAATTTATGCTGAGCAGGACATGAAGTAATGGTGAAAGCCCAACTCAAATATTTCAAACTAAATTGTCAATGAGCTAAATTTGATAAGATATACTCACAACATTAAAGTTGAAATAAATATTTAATGCAAACTCAAATCCTACTATTAAGAGGCCCAAATCTATGACAACTATTCTAGGCTAAACATGGTTCTGGTTAAGTAATACAATTACAAACAGATATTCACATTTGTGCCTCCATTTCTCTGCTAATTCTCCTACCTGCTAATCCACAAAGCTTTTCCTTGAACAAGCTACCCTGATTTCGCTCAGCTTTTTAGAATCTCACATTTTCACAGAAAACTTTGGAGACCCCCAAGCAAGTCCCATTACAAATCACCTGAATCCAACTCAACTCCTGCACAAAGACCAATCCTCCTCTGTTAGAGGTTTGTGTCCAATTCTAAAATCGATACAACCCCTAGCTGCCTTAAAATTCCCAAAATACAGACAATCAATACACTTTCAATGTAAAACTCATTTTCCCTGCTACACTGATCTCCCAATAAATACATCCCAAAGAAAATGGCAGAATAGTAACAACTTTTATTTACCAGGAATCCACAGCGGACCATACATTTTTTTCAACTTCCCTAATGGCACCATCTCAGATAATTCTCTACAGAATTTTTCTGGTCCATTTCTAAAGGAATTAGCAAATTTCAAATTGTACTGCCATTTCTTTAACAAAAGATATGTATTTTTAAGGATATATTTCATTTTTGGTCATTGTACTATCTCTTAACAAGTCAATAATTTAGGTCTAACACATTATATTACTTAGTTATGAAAGTCACATATTAAAATCAAACATATGTAGAACATTATTTAATGTACAGTCATGTTCTCATAATTGTTTTTATCCTTTTAATGTTTATTTTCAGCTTTAGATTACAGCAATATAAAACAGTAAATTCCAGCTTAAATTGGTGATGACTGAGCCCTACACACCTGGGTAGTACCAGTGATAAATAGGAGGTCAGCTAGAAGGCCTCCTATCATGGAAGACTGACCCCTTTTTGTCAAATTTTGCCTTTAGGCCTTAGTCATATTTTTCTACAACACTGGGTTGAACCAGTGATGCACAGCAGGTCAGACAGAAGACCTCCAATTGTGGAAGTGTTTGTTCCCCGCAAGGAAAGATACTGTTTAGGTGGGAATCAGTAACTCCCTCTCTCTCTCTCTCTCCCCTCTCTCCCTCTCTCTTGCTGTTTAAATTTGAACATGGGCCTCTGTGGCCGCGAAGTAGATGACTGATGTTACTTCTCTGACTAGTGAGTTCCTCTCCCCGTGGGTTCAAATCTTGGTCAGGGAGACAACTTCATGTGTGGCAATTTTCAATCTGAGCATCATTGGACCTTACTAGACAGCTGTCTAGGGTCTTCTCCAATCAAAAACTGAACATTGCTATATTGACCATGCATGTGACCCTCTGATGTATTTTACAAAATGCAAACTAAATTGGAACAAACATTATTACAGTACAGAACCTGCTGCATACAGGAATACACATCTTCACATGTGAGTTTACAGCTGACTTCATTAAATAAGAGGACCATGATTGCTCTAAATCACTCAACTGAGGGCTCTGAATTTCAGCATGCTTTTAAACCTAATCACAAGACTTAATGTACACATCTGTGCCTTTGGCATCTAGTGATCAAAAGTTATTTGTTCAGCAAATCTTTGTTCAAATTATCTTATCAAGATGTCCATGCAGACTAAGATTCTGATAAAGTTCTGTGAAGAGAAGGTCAAAAAAATCATTTTGGGTAATTCAAAGGGTTATTCAATGATTTGGCCCACTTTTTGATACCACGTGTCAAGTTATGAACTCATCCAATATTTTATGCAGACAAACATTCTGTCTGAGTTAGGAAAAGATTGGGTCATAAATGTGGCCTCAAGTGTGTTCACTAAAGATTTTTTAGAATTTGACCTAGTGACCTATTTTTTTGACTCCACATGACCCAATTAACTCATCCAAGATTTTATGCAGATAAAAATTCTGACCAAGTTTAGTGAAGATCGGGCCATAAATTTGGCATCTAGTGTGTTCATATGATTTTTCTATGATTTAACTTAGTGAAATGCTTTTTGACCCCACATGACCCAGTTACAAACACAAAAAAGATTTTATGCAGACAAACATTTCGACAACTGCCACATGGTAATATAATTTATTGCAATTACTTAAAATTGTATGGGGTTTTTTTTTTACAAAAACAAAGGCAAATATAAAGACATGTGTTATTAGTTATATATATTCTTTCTGCCCCTCTGACAGCAAGCTTTGCCTTTCATGCTGACCTTAGCACTAATTTAGTGACTAGCAATAGAGGCAAAACCCCCAAACTTGCAGTACGCGGGTTTACCAGCTGAGGTTTATTTTATTACCTCTAGTTAAGTGTACTTATGCTGATTATACCAGCAGACAAATCACAGGCCCATCTAGACAATTTTTGGGACAGACACATCCTAAGGCAATTTATATTGGCCTTTAATAAATTATGACCTTCCACTTCCCTTTTTAAAGAAAAAATTGTTGATGACTGGTCCAGCTAAGGGAAGTATCTCTTCTGTTAACTTCTTCATAAGTCAAAAACAGTAAATTCTTACCCCATGAAGCAGCTATTAATTTAGCAGCATTAGGCAAACAAATTAGATCCAGATCAGTCGGCTCCTTTTGGGTAATATCTGACCAAGATCTGTACTTTTTGCAACTGAGTCTCTAGAAATATGGCTAGTTTCCTTTCCTACAACATTTTAGAATGTATTAAAAGTGTGTACAGGTTATTATACAATTTTGCCACCTATGGATTAAGAATAATACTAATTTTATCTTCCCCAAACCCAGGGACACCTCAATATTATAACTGAAATAAATACTAATACTTACAGCTAATTACAGCTTGTCTACGAAACATCTTGTATAAACAAGCAGTGTGAATTACAAAGAGTGACATACATTTACTGTTAACTTTAATAATTAAAACTATTTTGTTCACATACTTCAATAATAAACAATAATAATGCAAGAAATGCTTAATTTAATTAATTTTTTTTTTAAATAAAAGGGAGCTACAGCTAGTATTTTATAGTTTAATCAAACACAATGCAATCAATCAATTTAATCACTTACCATTGCCAGTTTAGATGGTCAGATATATTCCGTTTAGAAGTTTAGTAATGAATACAAGAAGATCTTTGGTTTAACTTGACTACACCATATTATAGTCCAAATTTTGAGTCCAGACTGGTTATGCCATATTATAGCACTATACACTTTAACACATGCATCCTGTTTAGTACAGAACAGATGAACAGTTTACCTGAACACACCCATTAATTTGAATTCAATTTAACTTCTTGGCTCAAAACACTTAACTGTCATGAAGGCTGAACCAATCAAAATTATCCAATGCTCAAATTTAAAGACGTCATAAAATGCAAAAGGAAAGTGAACAAATTTAATAAATTGTAACAAGATTTAAACAAGGCGCACATAATGATTGCACTGTGTGTTGGTGTGTTATGAATGGATCGGTGTGACAGATGAGTCAAGCTGTCACCCCCACTACCTCCACGGTTATACCTGCAGCAGGCTATAGCTATCAGGTGGAGCGAGAGAGGGGCAGAGGAGGGGGAGGGGGAGGGGGCTCTCAAGTAGGTTATCAAACCTTTAAATTGCAGATTAGACTGGAAATGGAATACATTTCATTTGTGCATGGGGAGGGGGGGGGGCAGGGTGGAAAGTCCAACTAAATTTATTACGGCATCCAAATGTGATGTTCACTTGAAACATAACTATATAGTGCTGCCTTCAGGAGAAAAGCTTATTATAACTCAACAAGGTGATACCATATCTGTCACACCATAATGACCCCAGGCCAGCTGTGTGACTACATTTAATTATGGAGCATAAAGAACAAGATCTTCTACTTTTTAAGGACAGATTGTCTGGGATTAGATCTTCCTGTAGTAGACACAGTAAAATAACAAAACCTTATTGTTGGCTGAGATGTAAATAGTAAGAATAGGACAGTTGGGGGGAAATCATACCAATGTGAGACACATGGAAATTGGCCTAAACCTTATCAAGATGTGCAGTGTTGATGAGTAGGTTATCAATAGGAATATAAGAAACTGTCCTATATGAATTACCACATATATTTAAATCTGGACTCTCTTCAGACAAAGGCATAGAGTGAATTTTAAAGTGACAAAAAACATTGAGACAAGACTTAACACACACACACAAAAAACTGACTTGGAACAGTCAATCGGTAAAAGGACCGACTAGAGTGCTTAAACCTGTCGTGTGGAGTACTCCAACCTTGCATTGGCTGAAGGTTTTTTTTTAAAAACAAACAGTGTAAATAAAAATATCCCATTAAAGTGAGACAACTAACTGGAAGCACATGTATCTGGAGTTAAAACTGATAAGAATATTATATTCAAACAAAATAATGCATTATATTATTATATTATTATTTTAGACTATCAACATATGTACAATATGTACAAGAGATAAAAGCCTCTGTAACCTAAAAGTATCAAATGAGAGAGTAGTATGAATCAAGCTGGACCCCCTCATTAACACACCTGGCAGATACTCCCCTACCAGTGACATGATCTTATTGCATTCTAGTTTTTCTCTAATTCTGGTGTATTTTTTTTTCTTATAATGGGCATGTTACTTGTTTCCTAATTTTTTAGAAGTTGTTATGGTTTTAGTGCTTATTGTATTTCTTTATTTTACAATTGTTATATTATAAATCAAGTTTTCACTTTCTTCAATGCTTGTTATATAATAACTTGATACCTTCAAACACCTCATACCATAAAAAAGAGAACTTTCCATGCTTCATTCATTCTACATTGTAAATTCACACGATTTTGAATAAACACAGACTAAACAGATTTTATCAAATGCATTTGCTAACAAAAGCTCTGTCATTGCATTTTTATACACAACTTAAACAAAGACAACCCTGACAAAGGTCTAATATCAAAACCACTTAAGCTTGCTGTTTTAATCATTCTTACGTTTTATTTAAACCTTTATAAAAATCTGTAAAATGACCTGCATAAATGCAAACAAAACAACATGGTTGTTACATGGGTGTCCAGTAGGGCTGAGTATCACTCTAAATGACCAACATGATATTTGTATTTTTTTATATAATTGATCATACTTGCATCTTGTCTGGGATATTTAAGATTAAAAAAACTGATCTTGGACTGAACAAATGTACATAAAACAGAATAATGTGGATAGATTTTTTATTCTGTGTGATCATCTAAAATGTGCATAGAAGGTTGGACATGTTTCCTCCCTTGTTGTCAGGCATATTGCAAACAGAGCTTGCATTCTGTTCCTTCAGATTTTTTTAAACAAACCTTGCTCTTAGGCCACAACATGTGGCGAACGATCTGGAAACACCATGGAATTGAATCTATGAAAACTGAGGCATACTGAATGTAAGCCTGCATTCGGAACATTTGGACTATACTGCATTCAGGAAACTCATCAGATGCTATGACTGCTCATCATTTTAACTTCCGGTAACTTGTAAACAAAACTGCTGGAAAGTTTCACGATGTTGGTAAAATGTAAATGAAAAACTGGTCAAAAAGGTTATGTCTTTCGACATTTGTTTGATACTGGAACAATCAATATGTTTTTTTCAATTGACCGCTGGATACCGGGTACGTGTATCAACACAAGAACTGGTACTCTGCCCTAGTGTCCAGCTATAGTTTTGTAAAATACCTCTGAAAAATATCTAGGTAGAACAACTCTGAAAGACCTGTTACATAATGCAATCTAACTTGCATGAATGTATATTTCACTTCTGGTTCATTAAAAAGTAACATCTGAAAAGAGCACTTTGCAATACTTTGTATAAAAAGATAGGGGTTTTGGCTGTCATAAAAACAAAATGGCCACCCTTTAGAAAAGAGACTAAGTTTGGAGGTAAATAATTATGAGCTCAACAATTATCTTATAAATAGGTAAATGACAGATGGTTTTCTAAGGAAAGCAGTGGCTGAGAGATAATATTAATAAAATTTGTGGCAGCTGCAAACGAAATACGCTCAGTGAATTGGTATTCCTACGTTGATTTTTGTTTTAACGCGCATTCCTGTTAACTGCATAAAATACTATGTTAAATTACATATGCAAATAAGCGGAATTAACCGTCATACCACAAAACTGAACAATTTGATATCTACTCACCACTTGAGAAAGACTCATAAAATATTGCAGATCCTGATCAGATAGCTCCCAAAGTCTGATAAACTTGTGCTTAGCAGTTTGAGTCCAGAAATAAACAACATTTTGTTCACACACACTATAAATGCGTATCATGCACTTATCTATATCATTATATGTATTCTTATTGCTTATGACCCCTGCACTACCTGAGAAGAAAATCATGAAGAACAAATAACTGCCAACATCAGTACAAGTTGATGACATTGCACATGAAGGTTTAAGTGTCATAACATCAATAAATGGTTTATATTTGACCTATATATTATGCAGGCTGAAAGTACTTTTAAGCCTGCTAAACACAACTTGATCAATCTAAGGTCAAAAGTGTTGATCCAGACCAGTCAGCTCTCGCTGGAAGCTGTCTCATCAATGTTTACACTACTTTTCTTAAGTTGTACTATTTTACCTCAAGTGGTGTTTTCATGATAATTTTCCATAAACCCTGCAGGCCATAATTTTTAATATTCTTCTGTGACAAAAACAAGAAGGCCATGATGGCCCTTAATCGCTCACCTAACGACACAGGCTTTTAGTAGGCTCCAATCTGGCATCAAGTAATTAAGAGTTTTTTACTTTAGAAATCTTTGGTGAAGATTGGGTCATTAGTGTGACCACTGGGTTGATAACGTTTTCTAGAATTTTACCAAGTAACCTACTGAATCCACATGAATCACTTGAAAAAATATGTAAAATTTCATACTGGCAAACATTCTGGCCAAGTTTGGTGATGATTGGGCCATCAATGTGGCCTCTTAAGTGTTTTGACAAGGTTTTCCTAAAATGTGACCTAATGACCTACTTTTTGAACCCACATGACCCAATAATATACTCATCCAAGATGACATGCAGACACACAATCTGATCAAGTTTGGTGAAGATTGGGCTATAAATGTGGTCTCTAGTGTGTTCACAAGTTTTTTTTCCTAAAATTTGACCTAGTGACCTAATTTTTGACCCCAGGTGACCCAATAACAAACTCATCCAAGATTTCATGCAGACAAACATTCTGACCAAGTTTGATGAAGATTTGATAAAAACTGTGGCTTGCAGTATGTTCACAAGCTAAGTGTTGACGACGGAGGCTGGATGAAGCGGTATCACAAAAGCTTCCCTTGAGCACAATATAAAATCAACTGATGAATTTCCCAAATCTTGTTCATCATACATTTCAAAAATCTAACAGTGTTTTTAGTTATCCAACATATCAGAATTACAAGATGACAGACTCAAAACATGGCAACACGAAGACATATCAAATCTCTTTTATAAGAAAATTTGTCATTTAAGCAGAAAAGGTAAATATCACATCCCACATAGAGTTTTGACAATAAATATACAATAAACATTTACAGAAAAATAAGGGAATCAGCATAGAAATAACTTATGTTATTTGAGCTTCATGGTTCCATTATATTTAGTTTAAACCCATTTGTTATGAAAAAGCAAGTTCTTTCAACTTAAATTAATCCCTTTTGAATGTCCACTTCCTGAGTAGAACCAGTACTTGCAACTACCTGGAGTGAACAATGTCAATAACTTGCCTGGCATTCAAAACCCGGTCCCTCTAATCAGGAGTCCCAACAACTCAACCATGCTTACTTACAAATCTAAAACATGCTTCAACAATTGGAAAATAACAGTAGTCTTTAAAAATAACAAAAATCAGAATTTAAGTTTGTATTTACTTTGACCAAAAAAAGTAAAACAGTATTTGATTGTTTTGTTTGTTTTTGAAATACAACGCAGTGACCATTTATGATCATTATAGCAATGTCCAGCTTTTTGGAAGGTCCCAGACATATGTCTGGGTAGAACCACCTACCAAACGCAAATCAGCTGGAAGACCTTCTCACATTAAGTCCCTCGCCCCGAACAGGACTCGAACCCACGCAGTGAGAGGCTAAGCAGTCAGAGGAATTACAAATCAGCGACTCTACTATTTGAAATAACTACCTTTTTTGTTGAAGCATTTGGCAAAAGATGACCACAATGTACATATGAGAAAACAATAAAAATCCCATAAAAAACAATAAACAACAACATCAGCTGGTACTTGTCATGTGACCCATTACCTGTTCAGCTGAGATGTAACACACCAACCCTGCCCCTTACTTCGCCCCTAACTATGCCTCTTTTATAGAAGAAGGCCCCCAGGGAATAAAATATCAATTAATGATGAAGCACACACCAATTCCCCATCATACACACTGCTTTCATGTGATACATTGACAGGCCTGAACAATGCAAATAAACTACTCCAAGATATCAAAATGTTGTCATACAAATATGTTTCCAACTGCCACATAATGTTTAGGTTTAAGCTATAGGTATATATGTATGGTAAACTACATTTAGTAAATTTTTAAGTTAATATCTTGAAGTCTGCAACTATGGAAAAGTAATATAGAAGCATCAGATTACAGCATTAAACCTTTACTTTAAAGACCACTTGACTGCCTTTACAAAGGTGTTTTTTTGTATGAAACTGAAGGGGTCTATACTGTATTGCTGTGTTTACCAACTTGTCATATACAGCAAGGATATAAATAGTCAGATTTACACTTAGAAGCCCGTACTTCAGATTTATAAGGAATACAGCAACATCAAACAGATTAATAATAACTTAAAGCACCACTTGAGGTTCTCCTGAAATGTGCCCCTTAAATAACACAATATTTGACTTTAAATATATTCAGATATCAATGACTATCATGTTGAGAGGTGAAACAAAGCCAATTAAAGGTAATAAACTTGTATGAGATGTCATAATAATGTCATAAAAAGTCTGGCAATTAAAAAGTCTGTCAAGATAAGCCAGGCAGAGCTCCATATACCAGGAGCAACTAAGACTGCAAGTATGTAGACAAATATCCTATAATGATATACCATACTTGTATACTGGTGCTTATAAGAATGATCTCTCTGAGACTAGACACATAAGTACACCAACCATACTGTGGTAGGGTTTGGAAACAATATGTAAATGAAGCATCTGATACACATTCAGTCATTGCATAATGAGCCCCAAACTAGTTATTTCAGTACATTAAATACCTTGATGCATTGGCCAAAATTTAAAAAAAATATTATTAAATAGAAATCACAATTTGTATATATTCTATATCATTAACAGAAGGGAGACAACCTACCATAATATTAAAAGACATCATTTGAGTCTCTCCCTTGCAAAAAGCGTGTGTGTGTGTGCATGCGTGCGTTTAAGTTTTGTAAAATGTAGAATGTCAGTTAATAAAATTGGTAATTTTTATATCCAAATCCTGTATTTTTGTGTACTTGTTAATTTTTGACATTACTTTTCAGTTTCTTAAATCTCACCAGCTAGTCAAAATGTAAAATACACAGCTAAATCAGAAGTAACTATGATTTTGCTGAATTATTATATATCCCACCATTCACAAACAAACACTATAGGAAGGTACTCTTTAAAAACATTCACACTGAGACAATTCTTATAGGTACTAATGATATAGGGTTTTAAAAATAAATTAAAGAGTTTAACACCATCAAAACTCCCACCATCTGGAGCATTGTCCACAAGAACCCAAATCCTTACCTTTGAGACAGGTGTGTAGAGAATATCAGCTGTCCTGCGACCATCAGACGTTCGATTCCGGCTTCTGTCTCGATGGTATCTTAAAATAAGCAACATGTCAAGTTTATACTAATACAGTATTTTTATAAGTTTCTGACTACATACATCTTGAATTAAGGTTATTTTTTAACAGTTACTTGTACATGGTTTAGTTTTGTGCACAGTATAAAGGTTTGAAATAGGGTATTGTCCAGCTTTTCTTGTAACTTGTAAAAATACTTAATTGTCAGTGACTGCAATGTGAAAGTTAACAAATAGCAAATGTTCTTGTAAGTCCAATTGTAAAACTATCATAAGAGATACAAGCTCAAACTAATGTCAGTGCCTGTGTGCATAATCATTTTTTTTATAAAAAATATGCTTTGATATATGCATATTTTGAATAAATAAAACAACACAGCTCACTCTTAAGTCTGCTTTGAAGCATAGGTAAATAGTATAGATACCAATCATAAGAGCCATCTAATCCAGATTTGCACCACTTGCAGCTGACTAATTAGTTCTATATATGACAAATGATATTTGAATGATCTTCAATTACCCAAAAAACAGTTCTCTATGGATGTTTTTTACCAATCAAGACAAGAAGAACAAAAAAGAAGTAACATACTTCTTGAGAACTCCATGCACTGCCTCCTCCTCACTGTCCTCATCATCACCATGGTAACTAGGTACAGGCGGGGCTGATGGTGACCTAAGCTGTGTAATTAGCGGTCGTGACCTCACTTTCTTGAATGCTGACCCCACAGACCCAACTGGAGTAAAGGCTGATGACAAAAAGGCTCTTGGTGAGAGTTTATCAGCAAGACTTGAGTCTGAGTCATGTTTCAAACTGCTAACATCACTTCTTGATGTCTTCAGCTCCCCACTGGAATCATGTGACAGGTACTTGAATGGAGCTGAGACTGGCCGATCCTGCAGACTTGAAGTAAAATCGTCCCCTCTTGAGTTACGAGATTCACGGGATTCAGTATCACTGCTGGTCTGATCAAAACCATTTTTTTTCTGTCGAGCCTGAATTAATTTCTGCATGCCCAGTCGCAAGTTTTCAGCAGCATTTTGATGTTCAAGACCATCTCCAGAGAGTCTGGAACGTGCCGGTGTATGGTCTGGCATGGCACGGAGGTTCAGTCGATCACTGGTGTGGCTCATATCTTCACTGCTGGTCGAGGTGTCAGGGTGAGGTTTAAATGGATCGCTCCTTGTTTTCCTGTGTGAAATAAATCTGTCTGTAGGTCCAGGGGTTAAATGCCTGATGGGACCATCAGTCAGGTGTACAGTGTTGCCAGACCACTTGATCTGCGGTAGCTGAGGTGGTCGATCCCGCGCTGGTAGTGGTGGAGGCGGCATCTCAACAATGGCTACCCTTGGCTCAGTACCACCATCATCCCTACATAGTCCTAGACCACTGTCACTGTTGCTGTTGTTGCTACTACTACTACTAGTTCTAGCATGTTCAACATTTCTGTTGTTTGGATTTGCAAACACCTGAGATCGGGAAACATCGTTTTCTATTGTGCCTCCTGGTCGATCTTTGTACAGGTTGGATATGGACAGTATGATGGGCGTGGTGGAGCGAGGGAATTCTAAGCAGCGCTGTGAGACAGGATCTAATGTGCACTCAATGCCAAAGTTCTTAGCTTTCTGCTCATGAATATTATGAGCTGTCAGTTCTTGGTCAACCATAAAGACATGGCATGAACTTCCTACAGTTTCCTCCTTTTCATCACTTTCACTAGACTGGTTTGTTGACAATGCTATGTAATGTCACAATACCAAAGAATCGCCTATCATCTGGGCAAACTCCACTGAATGCCAGCCTGTCTACAGGATATCGTGCTATCTCTTTTCCTGCCATATTAACCAGACGCACCCCAACATGAGACGTGACAATCATCAGCACTAAAGTGTGGATCTTCTGTTCAACCCTGAGTCGCCTCACTGCATTACGGATCGACTGCACCGAGGATCTAACATGAGGCATCTCCAGCGAGCCAATGTATCCAACAACTATCCGAATCTCACCACCCTGTGGTCTAAGCTCATCCTCATCCCCTTCTTCACCGAAGTCATCCTCATTTAGAATAAAGGCTTCATTGGCTGCACTGTATGAATGTAGAGAGTGGTTTATTATCTGCTGAAGACTGTTTGGTGAGAAATTGTCATACATGTGATTGTTTGGGAAATGACTTGGCTTTGAGGCAGCCCCTCGACTAGACCCTGCACCAGGAAGCACATGACCTTGTGAGGTACTCTTTATAAATGCCTGCTTTGGTTCTATCCGCTGCTGTGCTGACTTAACATCCGCCACTGAGACACTCTTCTGAAAGGGCACCTTGAACACGCTGGCAGCTCCAGCCTCTATGTAGCTGAGACCGTCTGCCTGTAACTCATGATTTTCTGCTCCTACTGGGGTATGGAGGCGGGGTCGTGATGATTTGGTCCGCACAAGTTCAGTCTTGCTGCCATTGACAGATTTAGACATGGGTCTTGCATTAGGATCATGAGAGTGTCCATCAGGAAGGTATCGATCCCGCTGGTTGATATCCGCAAGTAATTTCTCCATCTTCTCATTGTACCTGCAGCATCAAAATTTAATTAATTTTGCTTAGCATATTGTATATTTGTATCGCAGGCTTGTAACTCTTTAGCCCCTCAACACGTGGGATTGAGTCCTGGTTAGGCTGAGAACTATCATATGGGGAGGATGTCTAGTTACCACAACAGTTACCACAACACAAGTGACCATAACACAAACATTTCTATTACATTATCCAGTTTGCTTAAATGGATATGTTAATAGCTTCAAGAACAAACTCATAATTTATATGTCTTGTGGTGAGGTCTTCAACCTGGTCTGCAGTGCATCAGTGGATCTCCACATTTATTTGTCTTTGGTTTTTCTTTATTTGTGTTAGTGCAAGGGATAAAAACAATAACAAAACACTCTCCTGACCAACATTTGGACTCATGTGACAAATTCTGTTAAATTATATAATGTCTTACGTTTAATATTACTAATGTGTATCTTGTGTCACCTACCCTTTGCCATGACGTTTGTGTCGGTTCGGGTAACCCTTTGCCCTTGGAACAAACTCTTCGTCTGAGGAGTCACTGCTGTTGTAATTCTCTGCCACTTGGATCGTCAGAGTGCCGGTTGACATGCCAACCATCCGCACCACCTCATCATGGCTGAGTTTGGATACGTCAATGTTGTTGACGCTCACAAGATAATCCCCTGGTCTCAGACCAACTCTCTCTGCAGGGCTGTTGTTTACAATACAACTCAACACACATGGATGCTGGCCTAGAGTAGATAAGATAAATCTATATCATATGCAAAACAACTTTAGTCAAACACTGGTTTTGTAAAATGTTTAGACATTTTTTAATTTATTTAGGATTTATTTGAACTTTTCTGTGAATTAATTTGTTCATCTGACAGAAAAGGTGGTAAGGTCCAGTGATGGACGCATCAACACAAATATAGTAATGTATAGCTATTGATACATCCCACAGAAATATGGTAATGTACAGATATTGATACCGCCCACAGAAATACAGTAATGTATAACTATTGATACATCCCACAGAAATATAGTAATGTATAGCTATTGATACATTCCACAGAAATATAGTAATGTATAGCTATTGATACATCCCACAGAAATATGGTAATGTACAGATATAGATATATCCCACAGAAATATGGTAATGTCCAGCTATTGATACATCCCACAGATATATGGTTATGTCCAGCTATTGATACAAACCACAGAAATATAGTAATGTATAGCTATTGATACATCCCACAGAAATATAGTAATGTACAGCTATTGATACATCCTACAGAAATATGGTAATGTACAGCTATTGATACATCCCACAGAAATATGGTAATGTACAGTTGTTGATACATCCAACAGAAATATAGTAATGTACAGCTATTGATACATCTCACAGAAATATGGTAATGTACAGCTATTGATACATCCCACAGAAATATGGTAATGTCCAGCTATTGATACATCCCACAGAAATATGGTAATGTCCAGCTATTGATACATCCCACAGAAATATAGTAATGTACAGCTATTGACGCATCCCACAAAAATATGGTAATGTACAGCTATTGATACATCCCACAGAAATATGGTAATGTACAGCTATTGATACATCCCACAGAAATATGGTAATGTACAGCTATTGATACATCCCACAGAAATATGGTAATGTCCAGCTATTGATACATCCCACAGAAATATAGTAATGTACAGCTATTGACGCATCCCACAAAAATATGGTAATGTACAGCTATTGATACATCTCATAGAAAGATGGTAATGTACAGCTATTGAAACATCAGGACTACGAAAATATGGTAATGCACAGCTATTGATACATCCCACAGAAATATGGTGATGTCCAGCTATTGATACATACCGTAGTTACTCACTTATAAGACTATTCGCTTACCAACAGAATTTCAGTTATCTGGAAACAGTGTCCTCTTGATGCAGATACAGTGCTGCCTTCACTGTGTATAGCATGCCGTGAACACCTGGCATGATACCACACCCAGTCACACTAACCTGACACCCGGCCAACCAGTCATGGAACTACCCTTATATTTGCTTGAGCGTTAGCAAGGGAGCTATACCACTGTACAGCTATTGCTAATACTGTGGTATCATTTAATTTCGCTGGCACGAAATTTTGCGCAATCGCGGAAAAAGACTGTTTCGCACGGATGTAAATTCGCGCAAATAAAAAATAAATAAATATTATAACCGATACTTGACTGACCCGTTATCAATATTGTTTTTTTAACACTCCAGCAAATCATGTGTCAGTTGGCCCCTGTCAGTTACCACTTCCTTTGTTACTAGTAGTCAATTATCGGACCGCTGTTTATTTGGAGCCGCTAATTGACACGGGACCCGTTTGATCCATACAGTTGGACCATTTATAACATACTTTAACTGGCATGTAATTGGCATGTTAATTGGCGTACCTGTTATAAAGGTTACCAAGAGCGACTCCCTTCTCCCACCGCAGCTGATCTACACAGAAAACAGAAATGTCACTGCCCAAAGGTGTGAAATTCACGGATGATTGGGATGGACACAAACTGAATCCCACTGGTCGAATGAAACATGTCGGTCTTCCCGTAGTAGAGTAGATGCCCACTTATAAGTTTACTAACAGCTTTAATCACCTTTTTGTTCGCGTAAACGGCTTAGGTCAGCCAAAAAATTTCATTTACCTAAACTTCGATATAACTCCTCCCATTTTGTTGTTGTTGACCTTTGTCCCTCATCTGATCATATTTTGGAAGCAGAGTTTTAACACTACCTGCACGTGAGCCTTTGATCTTTTTTCACTGTGAACAATTCTCCCAATTTCTCACAGTACACTCGCTTACTGTGACGTAGATCAAAAGAAATCTTAAAACTGACAGCTGGGATGTTGAAATGTGCTAATTTCACTGGTCCCAATTTCACTGTCACACATTTCACAGCTCTTGGCAAATTGAAACAATAGACCAACAAATATTAACACAGTAATTAGATGTGTTAAGATTTCTTAAAAAGGGTAAGCTTTATACATAATTATGAACAGAAAAGACTCAAATTTTTTTTACAGCTTTACAGCAAATGATATTTTGCTATTATTCATATGAAATACTTCAAATTTTTATCAAATAGTAATACGGGCAACTAAAAACAAAGTGCAGGTCCATTCGGACGTTAGCATGTTTCGGATACGTATGTGGAACTATATGGTTGAATATAAGCTTAGGTTTTAAATTCGCGCACTGGACCGAGCGCGAAATACGCGAAAATTAAGTCATCGCTAAATAAAATGATACCACAGTATAACACCTCACAGAAATGTTGTGATGTACAGCTATTGCTGATATTACATCCCACAGAAATATGGCAATGTACAGCTATTGCTGATATTACATCCCACAGAAAAATGGTAATGTACAGCTATTGCTGATATTACATCTCGCAGAAAAATGGAAATGTACAGCTATTGCTGATATTACATCCCACAGAAAAATGGTAATGTACAGCTATTGCAAATATTAATTCCCAAATAACTATGTAGGAGGATCAGTGCTACCCACCCAGAAGAAAATAAGAGCACATACTTTATGATGTGAAAGATTTATTAAGCAGATGAAAACCTACCAGAGATTGTGAATCCATAGCCTGATTTTCCCCTGGTCACGTCCACTGTCTTCACACCTGGAATTGGACGTTTTCTCCTGCGTTTACCCTGGTGGTGGGTGGTGGGGTACATTATCACCTCTGAAATACAGGAGTCATCCATATACAATAATGATTATGCAAATAAATTCAAAGCACCAGAAATGGGGAGGGTTCGGATTCACACATGTGGTTTATTACTGACACCAAAATAACAACCAGTTGTTATTTGCGCTGGGTGACCATATTACAACTTGTAAAACAAGCCTTAGTTTGAGCACTCATATTGGCACCAATGAGTAACAACTTGACACTCCATTTAATTAACAATCTGTCGCTCTTTTGTTCCCACCATTTGATCTCATCGTCCTGCTTATCCTCACCCTGCCTTTATAAGCGGCCAACTAGCTTAAAAGACCTAAAATAAAACAAGACAAAAATGTTTTACAGAAAGGTGTAACTTCAGCATTAAATTACAGTGTGGTCCATTAGGAATGTAACAACATACTGTTCAACGGTATCCCACAGCTCTAGATTCATAGTTCGGTTCATGGTTCTCCTCTCCAGAATCACGCGCGAACTGCACCATAAGGTTAGATAAAAATCCTACATTGTACTCAAGTTCAAGTCGATTTGTGGTTGGGGCAATAGTGGCTTATTATTTTACACTGAGAAATCAATGAAGTGGATCAAGATTAAGCACTTTTCAGACAATGTTTGCGACACTTTAATATGAAATTTGCTGATTATTTGCAATCAGCCATTGTACATCTTCCAGAGATATTTCCCCTCATCACCACTTTATGGCTTTACCACTTGTTAATGGTAGCTTTACAGTTGTGTCAACTTCACAGTCTGTGCAAATTATCCACTACTGCACTGACATATGACATCCAATACCAAATTATCCACTACTGCACTGACATATGCCATCCAATACCTAATTATCCACTACTGCACTGATGTATGCCATCCAATACCAAATTATCCACTACTAGACTGACATATGCCATCCAATACCAAATTATCCACTACTAGACTGACATATGCCATCCAATACCAAATTATCCACTACTGCACTGATGTATGCCATCCAATACCTAATTATCCACTACTGCACTGATGTATGCCATCCAATACCAAATTATCCACTACTAGACTGACATATGCCATCCAATACCAAATTATCCACTACTGCACTGACATATGCCATCCAATACCAAATTATCCACTACTGCACTAACATATGCCATCCAATACCAAATTATCCACTACTGCACTGATGTATGCCATCCAATACCTAATTATCCACTACTGCACTGATGTATGCCATCTAATACCAAATTATCCACTACTAGACTGACATATGCCATCCAATACCAAATTATCCACTACTGCACTGACATATGCCATCCAATACCAAATTATCCACTACTGCACTAACATATGCCATCCAATACCAAATTATCCACTACTGGACTGATATCCAATACTAAATTATCCACTACTACACTGACATATAACATCTAAAACCAAATAATCCACTACTGCACTGACATATAGCATCCAATACACAATTAAGATGCTCTCTGTCTACTTTTAAGTCAAAGATTTGGACACATTTTAGTTCCAAACAAAATAAAAGGATCGGATAATATATTACCTTCCATACATTATGCCATTGTTTCTCGGGCATTTCAAAGAAATCAGGAAATACAAGCAATATGTCCAAAGAAAATGTACCATGGTGGCAAAATAGAAGAGACTGCCATTTTTCAAAAACAAAATACTGCAAAATCAGGTGTATCTGGAGCAGAGAAAGTTGCAAAATATCAAACAATAGTGTATTTTTATTAATAAACTACCATTAAGTTCACCTTGTTCACAAGCTATAACTAGATAAGGTGGAAAGTTCATTTCTTTACACGTGAGGACATTCAGTGTTGTAGAAATGCTGGTTTCCAACACATGTTAAGCTTCACTGGAACCTCAGAGCAAAGTTCCAAGTCGAAGTTTCATTTCTTCATTGTTAGTGTTTCAGTCAATAACAATGCTTAAAACTTATTGTTAAACATAAGTCACCATGTAAAAGTGTACCTATGTGCTAAAAAAAAGTTATATCATGTATCATAATATGTATCACATCATAAGAGTAGTATATTACATAGTATGCTCCATGTATTGTTATATAGATTCCTACAATTTGTAAAGTCTGGTAAATCAACAGCAATTAAACAAGCACAGTGTAAACTAATTTACTCCTTTCTTTTCATCTTTTAGACACTAACAAGGCCATAATATTATGAAAATGACAATGAATTTCATTGTCAAACAATAGTGATGAATCAAATAATAATTTCAACAAATGTAAATATTTGTTTATTGAAATGTACAATTTGTCAGGTAAGAAGATAAACTTTGGAAGCATATCAACATGAGACACATTTAAATCCTGCCAGGTACTGACCTGTATCACTGTGTAAAGCTATCCCATTAAATGACCTATCAAGAACCTGGTGTTACATTAACATATACATATCACATGGTCATTTTAAGCCTTTACAAAAACATTGTTGTTTAAAATGAAAGAGTTTACAAATGTTTTTTGATAAAAGAAATAACAGTTTTGTTACAGGCAATTTAACCAGGCATAAGAATTTGACAATTAGTTGTTCAGCCAGTCTATCAAACAGCCAATTAACCCACAAGTATAACACAATGGTGTCTCGATTCCTCGAGGTAGGATGGGGATGACTTGAAACCTCGAAGAATCAGCACTCCTCCTAATTGAAAGAACAAACAGTACACAGGATCAAAGTCCGACTCTTTAATCAATGTTAATTTGCAGCAAAAGAGATGAAGAGAATGTGTGACAAATAATGTACAGACTTCACAACAGTGCAGTTCTAATGGCTCACCATTACAATTATGACCTGTAGACAATGAGTAAAAACAAACATAACAGTCCCCTGACAAGGTGTCATTATCATTGTAGGTATGAAATAGGTATGAAGTATATGTTTTCTAGGGACCATGCTAGGACCTCGAGTTACACAAAATTAAGTATTTGAGAGATTGCTAATTAATTTATATAGACTAATAAGGGCAGAATGAAGGGCTATGAGCTTATTTAAAAAATCGAGACATTGAAAAGACAGGACACCGCTGTATGTGTATAATAATGATGCCAAAATATGTCACAACTAAGGGAAATCATGACAATAATAAAATCTGGAACTCAAGTCAGAAGCCAATTAAGCCATTCTCAACATGTGACTGAATAGACCAGTTTTTATGATGGTGTCAAGAATACCATCCCAGTCTCAATATCTGACTGAAGAGTCCAATATTTTTAAAATGTGTCTGGAATACCATCCGAGTCTCAACATGTGACTGAATAGACCAATGTTTTTATGATAGAGTCTGGAATACCATCCCAGTCTCAATATCTGACTGAAAAGACCAATATTTTTAAAATGTGTCTGGAATACCATCCCAGTCTCAACATGTGACTGAATAGACCAATATTTTTATGATAGTGTCTGGAATACCATCCCAGTCTCAACATCTGACTGAATAGACCAATGTTTTTATGATAGTGTCTAGAATACCATCCCAGTCTCAATATGTGACTGAATAGACCAATATTTTTATAATAGTGTCTGGAATACCATCCCAGTCTCAATATGTGACTGAATAGACCAATATTTTTATGACAGTGTCTGGAATACCATCCCAGTCTCAATATGTGACTGAATAGACCAATATTTTTAAAATGTGTCTGGAATACCATCCCAGTCTCAATATGTGACTGAATAGACCAATATTTTTATGATAGTGTCTGGAATACCTTCCCAGTCTCAATATGTGACTGAATAGACCAATGTTTTTATGATAGTGTCTAGAATACCATCCCAGTCTCAATATGTGACTGAATAGACCAATATTTTTATGATAGTGTCTGGAATACCATTCCAGTCTCAACATCTGACTAAATAGACCAATATTTTTATGATAGTGTCTGGAATACCATCCCAGTCTCAATATGTGACTGAATAGACCAATATTTTTATGATAGTGTCTGGAATACCATCCCAGTCTCAATATGTGACTGAATAGACTAATATTTTTATGATAGTGTCTGGAATACCATCCCAGTCTCAACATCTGACTAAATAGACCAATGTTTTTATGATAGTGTCTGGAATACCATCCCAGTCTCAATATGTGACTGAATAGACCAATATTTTTATGATAGTGTCTGGAAAACCATCCCAGTCTCAACATCTGACTAAATAGACCAATGTTTTTATGATAGTGTCTGGAATACCATCCCAGTCTCAACATGTGACTGAATAGACAAATATTTTTATGATAGTGTCTGGAATACCATCCCAGTCTCAACATCTGACTGAATAGACCAATATTTTTATGATAGTGTCTGGAATACCATCCCAGTCTCAACATGTAACTGAATAGACCAATGTTTTTATGATAGTGTCTGGAATACCATCCCAGTCTCAACATGTAACTGAATAGACCAATGTTTTTATGATAGTGTCTGGAATACCATCCCATTCTCAACATGTGACTGAATAGACCAATATTTTTATGATAGTGTCTGGAATACCATCCCAGTCTCAACATGTGACTGAATAGACCAATATTTTTAAAATGTGTCTGGAATACCATCCCAGTCTCAATATGTAACTGAATAGACCAATGTTTTTATGATAGTGTCTGGAATACCATCCCAGTCTCAATATGTGACTGAATAGACCAATATTTTTATGATAGTGTCTGGAATACCAACCCAGTCTCAATATGCAACTGAATAGACCAATGTTTTTATGATAGTGTCTGGAATACCATCCCAGTCTCAATATGCAACTGAATAGACCAATATTTTTATGATAGTGTCTGGAATACCATCCCAGTCTCAACGTCTGACTAAATAGACCAATGTTTTTATGATAGAGTCTGAAATACCATCCCAGTCTCAACGTCTGACTGAATAGACAAATGTTTTTATGATAGTGTCTGGAATACCATCCCAGTCTCAATATGTGACTGAATAGACCAATGTTTTTATGATAGTGTCTAGAATACCATCCCTGTCTCAACATGTGACTGAATAGACCAATGTTTTTATGATAGTGTCTGGAATACCATCCCAGTCTCAATATGTGACTGAATAGACCAATGTTTTTATGATAGTGTCTGGAATACCATCCCAGTCTCAACGTCTGACTAAATAGACCAATGTTTTTATGATAGAGTCTGAAATACCATCCCAGTCTCAACGTCTGACTGAATAGACAAATGTTTTTATGATAGTGTCTGGAATACCATCCCAGTCTTAACATGTGACTGAATAGACCAATGTTTTTATGATAGTGTCTGGAATACCATCCCAGTCTCAATATGCCACTGAATAGACCAATGTTTTTATGATAGTGTCTGGAATACCATCCCAGTCTCAACATCTGACTGAATAGACCAATGTTTTTATGATAGTGTCTAGAATACCATCCCAGTCTTAACATCTGACTGAATAGACCAATATTTTTATGATAGTGTCTGGAATACCATCCCAGTCTCAATATGTGACTGAATAGACCAATGTTTTTATGATAGTGTCTAGAATACCATCCCAGTCTCAACGTCTGACTGAATAGACCAATATTTTTATGATAGTGTCTGGAATACCATCCCAGTCTCAACATCTGACTGAATAGACCAATGTTTTTATGATAGTGTCTGGAATACCATCCCAGTCTCAACATGTGACTGAAGAGACCAATATTTTTATGATAGTGTGTGGAATACCATCCCAGTCTCAACATCTGACTGAATAGAACAATGTTTTTATGATAGTGTCTAGAATACCATCCCAGTCTCAACATCTGACTGAATAGACCAATGTTTCTATGATAGTGTCTGGAATACCATCCCAGTCTCAACATCTGACTGAATAGACCAATGTTTCTATGATAGTGTCTGGAATACCATCCCAGTCTCAACATGTGACTGAATAGACCAATGTTTTTATGATAGTGTCTGGAATACCATCCCAGTCTCAACATCTGACTGAATAGACCAATGTTTTTATGATAGTGTCCAGAATACCATCCCAGTCTCAACATCTGATTGAATAGACCAATGTTTTTATGATAGTGTCTGGAATACCATCCCAGTCTCAACATCTGACTGAATAGACCAATGTTTCTATGATAGTGTCTGGAATACCATCCCAGTCTCAACGTCTGACTGAATAGACCAATATTTTTATGATAGTGTCTGGAATACCATCCCAGTCTCAATATGTGACTGAATAGACCAATGTTTTTATGATAGTGTCTAGAATACCATCCCAGTCTCAACGTCTGACTGAATAGACCAATATTTTTATGATAGTGTCTGGAATACCATTCCAGTCTCAACATCTGACTGAATAGACCAATGTTTTTATGATAGTGTCTGGAATACCATCCCAGTCTCAATATGTGACTGAATAGACCAATGTTTTTATGATAGTAACTGGAATACCATCCCAGTCTCAACATCTGACTGAATAGACCAATGTTTTTATGATAGTGTCTGGAATACCATCCCAGTCTCAACATCTGACTGAATAGACCAATGTTTATATGATAGTGTCTGGAATACCATCCCAGTCTCAATATGTGACTGAATAGACCAATATTTTTATGATAGTGTCTGGAATACCATCCCAGTCTCAACGTCTGACTGAATAGACCAATGTTTTTATGATAGTGTCTGGAATACCATCCCAGTCTCAACGTCTGACTGAATAGACCAATATTTTTATGATAGTGTCTGGAATACCATCCCAGTCTCAACATGCCACTGAATAGACCAATATTTTTATGATAGTGTCTGGAATACCATCCCAGTCTCAACGTCTGACTGAATAGACCAATATTTTTATGATAGTGTCTGGAATACCATCCCAGTCTAAACATGCAACTAAATAGAACAATGTTTTTATGATAGTGTCTGGAATACCATCCCAGTCTCAACATGTGACTGAATAGACCAATATTTTTATGATAGTGTCTAGAATACCATCCCAGTCTCAACATCTGACTGAATAGACCAATGTTTTTATGATAGTGTCTGGAATACCATCCCAGTCTCAACATGTGACTGAATAGACCAATATTTTTATAATAGTGTCTGGAATACCATCCCAGTCTCAACATCTGACTGAATAGACCAATGTTTTTATGATAGAGTCTGGAATACCATCCCAGTCTCAATATGTGACTGAATAGACCAATATTTTTATGATAGTGTCTGGAATACCATCCCAGTCTCAACGTCTGACTGAATAGACCAATGTTTTTATGATAGTGTCTGGAATACCATCCCAGTCTCAACATCTGACTGAATACACCAATGTTTCTATGATAGTGTCTGGAATACCATCCCAGTCTCAACATGTGACTGAATAGACCAATATTTTTATGATAGTGTCTGGAATACCATCCCAGTCTCAATATGTGACTGAATAGACCAATATTTTTATGATAGTGTCTGGAATACCATCCCAGTCTCAATATGTGACTGAATAGACCAATGTTTTTATGATAGAGTCTGGAAAACCATCCCAGTCTCAACATGTGACTGAATAGACCAATATTTTTATGATAGTGTCTAGAATACCATCCCAGTCTCAACATGTGACTGAATAGACTAATGTTTTTATGATAGTGTCTGGAATACCATCCCAGTCTCAATATGTGACTGAATAGACTAATGTTTTTATGATAGTGTCTAGAATACCATCCCAGTCTCAATATGTGACTGAATAGACTAATGTTTTTATGATAGTGTCTGGAATACCATCCCAGTCTCAACATGTGACTGAATAGACCAATGTTTTTATGATAGTGTCTGGAATACCATCCCAGTCTCAACATGTGACTGAATAGACTAATGTTTTTATGATAGTGTCTGGAATACCATCCCAGTCTCAATATGTGACTGAATAGACCAATATTTTTATGATAGTGTCTAGAATACCTACCATCCCAGTCTAAACATCTGACTGAATAGACCAATGTTTTTAAGATAGAGTCTGGAATACCATCCCAGTCTCAACATCTGACTGAATAGACCAATGTTTTTATGATAGTGTCTGGAATACCATCCCGGTCTCAACATGTGACTAAATAGATTTTACTGATGGTTTAATGATGCTGTCTGGAAAACAATCTCAGTCTCAAGCTCATATTTATCTATAAACATTATTTGTCTTGATACTGCAGTCGAGGTCCTAGGTTAGACACATGTACTGACTTCACCAGATTTTTTAAGGCAAATTTCTTCAATAAAGTTGGACATTCTGGTTCAAGTGTTTATTGCACATATTAATATTGTTTGTTTAAATCATATATATCTACTGCACAACCATGGTTTTCTTCCATTATTGCTGGATATTAATATAGTAAGCAGAAGCACTTCCTGTTTATGGCATGATAATGTAAGTCATCTTTTTTTATAACTCAGCAGGAACCATTTGTGTTCAACTCTCAGTCAGGGCATCAACTTTCACGAAAAGAGGTCTGTTACTAAACCACTCTACAATGTAGCTGAATGTGCATTTGTTTGTTCTTTTGTTAATTTTTTTATAAATACATCGCAGTGACCAATTATGGCCATTATTGCACCATCCAGCTATCATGGTGGAGAAAGACCCAGAAAAATGTCTGGGTATAACCACCAAATATCAAGTGAAAATCCTTCCAAGATTAAAAGTTCAACCACAAGTGGGACTCAAACTGACTAGGTAGTCAGAGCAGTTCCAAGTCGGCGACTTTACCACTATGCCACTGGCGCCCCATGTGCTTTTGACTTAATCCTATGTGTAATAGCCATGTTGCTTCATATGCCATCTTTATTTCACACTAGGTGAAAGTCCCAAGGTACTTATTACTATTCATTATTCATACAATAAGGGTTTCTCTCATGTTTGGCTAATGCCAGAGAGCCCTGTGTACACAATCCATCAAAAGGAACTGATTGTTTGTTCGAGATTCACTCATGTAGTTCAAGTACAGCCACATTTCCTTTCCAACTTATTCACATATTAATATATATGCCTTGACAACATTATAACAATCTTAGGTAAGCTCCAACTACCTCTAGATGACCCATAGATTGTAGGCGGGATGACACAACAACAGACTAATGTCAACTAAGTTGTTGGCTAAATATTGGCTGGATAAGTTAACTGGGATTTTTCATACCACCAGCAATCATTCAGTTATCTACAGATAAAGTTTACTTTAAGCAGATATAGTGCTGCCTTCACTGTGAATAGCATGCCATCATACCACAAGTCATATTATCATCACACTTGACAGACCAGGCAGGGCTCTACTCTCTTGTTTGCTTAAGTATACGCACAGAAGCTATATCACTATTATCTTTTTACAATTTGGTATATCGCGATACTGGGGGCAATGCTGTTCCTACTGCACAACCAGGTTCAATATATTTATAATGGATTTTAATAGATTTAATTTTAGTGCACTTGAATACATACAATTTAACAAAGAATGTGAGCATATTGCTATGAAATGTTGTTTGTTTATTGGGTTTATCATTCCACCAACAGTATTTCAGTTATCTGGAGACTGTCCACTTGAAGCAGATCACCTGACATAATACCACACCAAGTCACATTATCCTGACACCGGGCAAACCAGTCATGAAACTACCGTTATGTTTGCTTCAGCGTTAGCAAGGGACCTATTCCAATAACAATTTTTAAAGACTTTGGTATGTCGTGGCCTGGGATCAAACCTGGGGCCTCCCGTACCTGGAGATGATGCTCTACTGATGAAATCGCTGTATAAAACGGGTTGCTGGTAAATGCTTTTACATGGCCAGATTTGACTATAATTACAATGTGTGTATATGTCTCTGATCTTTATATCTGTTTTCAGGAGATTTTTCTTTTCCATAAAACCCTTAAACATGAACATGTTCATAAACTCTACAAACGATAAACCCAATAAACAAACAAACAATAAACTGTACAAAACAGGAGGAAAATGGTATCTCTGTGAACCACTGAAGCTAGTAGTCTGTTTAAAACAAATCGATTAACCTGACACAAATAGTGTAGATCCAGATTAGGTAGCTCCGGCATTGATGTGTATATCTGATTAGGATATGCACTATTTGTTGAAATCTTGTTATGTTTCTTTTCATCAGTAAAGAACTCAGCAAGGCTGTGCTAACCATTACCTGTATTCAGCATGGGAATTTGAACAAATGTAGCAAAGCAATATCTGTAAATATTCAGAATGGGAAATATAAACAAATGTAGCAAAGACCTGTATTCAGAATGGGAAATATAAACAAATGTAGCAAAGACCTGTATTCAGAGTGGGAAATATAAACAAATGTAGCAAAGACCTGTATTCAGAATGGGAAATATAAACAAATGTAGCAAAGACCTGTATTCAGAGTGGGAAATATAAACAAATGTAGCAAAGACCTGTATTCAGAGTGGGAAATATAAACAAATGTAGCAAAGACCTGTATTCAGAATGGGAAATATAAACAAATGTAGCAAAGACCTGTATTCAGAATGGGAAATATAAACAAATGTAGCAAAGACCTGTATTCAGAATGGGAAATATAAACAAATGTAGCAAAGACCTGTATTCAGAATGGGAAATATAAACAAATGTAGCAAAGACCTGTATTCAGAATGGGAAATATAAACAAATGTAGCAAAGACCTGTTTTCAGGGTGGGAGGTATGAACAAATTAAGCAAAGACCTGTATTCAGGGTGGGAGGTATGAACAAATTAAGCAAAGACCAGTGTATTCAGGCTGGGAAGTATGAACAAATGTAGCAAAGACCTGTTTTCAGGGTGGGAGGTATGAACAAATTAAGCAAAGACCAGTGTATTCAGGCTGGGAAGTATGAACAAATGTAGCAAAGACCTGTTTTCAGGGTGGGAGGTATGAACAAATTAAGCAAAGACCTGTATTCAGGGTGGGAGGTATGAACAAATTAAGCAAAGACCTGTGTATTCAGGCTGGGAAGTATGAACAAATGTAGCAAAGACCTGTTTTCAGGGTGGGAGGTATGAACAAATTAAGCAAAGACCAGTGTATTCAGGGTGGGAGGTATGAACAAATTAAGCAAAGACCAGTGTATTCAGGCTGGGAAGTATGAACAAATTAAGCAAAGACCTGTATTCAGGGTGGGAGGTATGAACAAATTAAGCAAAGACCTGTGTATTCAGGCTGGGAAGTATGAACAAATGTAGCAAAGACCTGTTTTCAGGGTGGGAGGTATGAACAAATTAAGCAAAGACCAGTGTATTCAGGCTGGGAAGTATGAACAAATGTAGCAAAGACCTGTTTTCAGGGTGGGAGGTATGAACAAATTAAGCAAAGACCAGTGTATTCAGGCTGGGAAGTATGAACAAATGTAGCAAAGACCTGTTTTCAGATTGGGAAATATAACAAATGTAGCAAAGACCTGTATTCAGAATGGGAAATATAAACAAATGTAGCAAAGACCTGTATTCAGAATGGGAAATATAAACAAATGTAGCAAAGACCTGTATTCAGAGTGGGAAATATAAACAAATGTAGCAAAGACCTGTATTCAGAATGGGAAATATAAACAAATGTAGCAAAGACCTGTATTCAGAATGGGAAATATAAACAAATGTAGCAAAGACCTGTATTCAGAATGGGAAATATAAACAAATGTAGCAAAGACCTGTTTTCAGAGTGGGAAATATAAACAAATGTAGCAAAGACCTGTATTCAGAATGGGAAATATAAACAAATGTAGCAAAGACCTGTATTCAGAATGGGAAATATAAACAAATGTAGCAAAGACCTGTATTCAGAATGGGAAATATAAACAAATGTAGCAAAGACCTGTATTCAGGGTGGGAAGTATGAACAAATGTAGCAAAGACCTGTTTTCAGGGTGGGAGGTATGAACAAATTAAGCAAAGACCAGTGTATTCAGGCTGGGAAGTATGAACAAATGTAGCAAAGACCTGTTTTCAGGGTGGGAGGTATGAACAAATTAAGCAAAGACCAGTGTATTCAGGCTGGGAAGTATGAACAAATGTAGCAAAGACCTGTTTTCAGGGTGGGAGGTATGAACAAATTAAGCAAAGACCAGTGTATTCAGGCTGGGAAGTATGAACAAATGTAGCAAAGACCTGTTTTCAGATTGGGAAATATAAACAAATGTAGCAAAGACCTGTTTTCAGAATATGACGTATGAACAAATGTAGCAAAGCAATTACTAGTTATAACTGGTGGCTCTCCTGTGCCATCTAAACCAGGGGTCTAAAATTATATAGACTACATGTCTTTCATCAACTTATTGTTCTAGTTTAATTTGTATTTCTCTTACGGGAACAAGACTCAGTGTCTGTATTGTCCTACATTAGGAGAAAGGTCATCTATAATGACCAGAAACTAGAAAACAATGCTCATGACATGCAGTTATTTAGTACCGGTATCAAGTTGATTTAGGCCCAATTAACAATATCAACTTTTACAAAGTACAAATTGGCCTGGTTTATAGGCAAACAGCAGGTCATTGTCTGATCAGGATCTACAATATTTGTAGTCTATCACAACCTATCATAACGAATGCAGGAAGCAGACAAGACTTTGGGATCAATAATTATACTTAAACAGGCTGTTATACTAGTAAAGCAGAATAGACATCTGTACTATATTGAGAGAAAAAGTGGAGAATAAATTGGCTCATTAAATTGGTAGATTGAGTCACAAGTGCACGTTTAAACACTTAATATACATTAATCTGCATTCTGCACTCGCATATACTGAAACCTGAGTCATGCACTCAATACAAGTATTATGTGTAATTACAGGCTGGTATTTCAAGTGACCCTCTATAGCAGAATGGTTTTATGTAACCATCCAAAATAGGTTACGATCTACAACCAGATAACTGATCCTTTAGGTCACAACAACTATCTAAAACCCTCTAATGTAGGCTGTATACAATTAAACATTAGTGAATCGGACTGTGCATGCTGATATAAAACCCAATGAAGAACACAAAAAAGAAAACCTACGTATTCAGCTTATCAAATTGTTCTTGCTAAAACTCTATGTAGATTCTGCATTAGAAGACCATTAATCTAAGCTGACTAAAAAAACAACAACTCATGTTTGATAGTACAAAGAATGAAGAGTCATACAGTTCATTAAACTGCCCTTTTTCCAACATAAATGTATGTTTCAAAACTTTACAATCTCGTAAACCATGAGAGCTTAAAGTGACATTTTTTCATAGGTAAGGAACATAAAACCGAACAGTCCAACTTCACAAGTGCTTATAAATTACCATTTACCAGCCAATCAGCATAGCGTGTATGATGCAGTTGACAGGTGACACATAAATGTATATACATGGTTCTTGAGCTAAAAAACCCTAAAAAACTCTTTTATATGGTTTTTTCCCCAAATGGGACCAAATAATGAACTCATCCAAGATTTCATTCAGACCAAAAATCTGATCAAGTTTGGTGAAGATTGGGCTGAAAATGTGGTCGCTAGTGTGTTCACAAGCTTTTCCTAAGATTTGACCTACTGACCTACTTATTGACACCCCGTAACCCAATAATAAACTCATTCAATATTTCATGCCGACAAACATTCTGATCAAGTTTGATGAAGATTGGCCAATAAGTGTGACCTCTAGTGTGTTCACAAGTTTTCTCTAAGATTTGACCTAGTGACCTACTTTTTGACCCCATGTCACCAAGTTACGAACCCATCCAAGATTTCATGCAGACAAACATTCTGATCAAGATTGGTAAGGTTTGGGCAATAAATGGTCTGTAGTGTCTTCACAAGCTTTTTCTAAGATTTGACCTAGTGACCTACTTTATGACCCCACGTGACCCAGTTACGAACTCATCCAAGATTTCATGTAGACAAACATTCGGACCAAGTTTGATGAAGATTGGCCAAAAAATATGGCCTCTTGTGTGTTCACAAGTTTTTACTAAGATTTGACCTAGTGACTACTTTCTGACCCCACGTGACTCAGTTACTCATCCAAGATTTAATGCAGACAAACATTCTGACCAAGTTTGGTGAAGATTAGGCTATAAATGTGATCTCTAGTGCATTCACAAGGTTTTCCTAAAATTTGACCTAGTGACCTACTTTTTGACCCCAGGTGATCCAATAATGAATTCGTCTAAGATTTCATGCAGACTAACATTCTGACCAAGTTTGATTAATATTGGATAAAAACTGTGGCCTCTAGCGTGTTCACAAGCTA
The DNA here is from genome assembly GCA_007844125.1 of Sinonovacula constricta. NCBI lineage: Eukaryota > Metazoa > Mollusca > Bivalvia > Cardiida > Solecurtidae > Sinonovacula > Sinonovacula constricta. The sequence goes on from CM017569.1 coordinate 35,458,783, forward strand.
AAATGTTGACGAACGACGAACAACAAACGCCGGACGACAGACGAAGTGGTATCACAATCGTTGTGCTCAGGTGAGCTAAAAATTGGCTGTTTCCATGGTATCAGTATGAAACAAAAATAGTCAAAAAGATTATTTTTTTCTAAAATTATGATAAAATTGCACCAAGCTCCTATATTTGAACAAAAATAACACAAAAACCATTATGTTCGAAACAATAAAGATTAAACAATCATTAAACATTATGTCAATATTCATGTTTTATGTTACAAATAATGAAAATAGTGTCCATGATTATGCTTTTTTTTAGAAATGTCATATATTTGCAGAAACTATGAATATATGTTGTTGTCATGATTACATAAACATGTTTGGAATTAGTTTGGGCATAAAAAATTGAATACATTTAGTACAATTCTGTTTGCAGAAGTGACCTTGACTTTCCCATTTACTTTCTCAGTAAATAAGTGGTATAACACCGGAAGATTCGGGTTTTCGTGATAAATCGAACCTCTTAAATCCTTCTTGTAGTCTTCTAACCTTGTCGACCTTAGATTTTGGCACGAATTTTCTGTTAAGACGACATTGACGACTCATTTCTAAAATTCATATAAGAGTACAGGTAGTATCCGAGTACTGTGCAACTTTCTCCTTTGTAGAGAGTATTCTCATAAGGGAGACAATCAAGAGGCAATCAACAATGCGCACGAAGGATGCGCCGTAAAATCTTGCGAAAAACGTCTTTAAACAGTTTTTTCAAAGAATTGGAAACCATTGGAAATTTTTTATAATTGAACCAATAACATGAAAAGTATAAATCAATTATTAATGAATGATGTTGTCTTATTTCATGTCAGTTTCTATTTCATGTGTGTTCAAATACTCTATCCGGTGCTAAGTATTAATTATTTAACTTCTTTGTCAATAAAATTGGCTACAATCATGACAGAGAACATAGAATAGTTGGCACAACTTTTTATTGGGTGATTACAACTCCTAGCTGACTTAGCACAAATTGACTTAGATAAATTGTTTATTCAAATCAGTCAGCTCCTTTTGGAAGCTGTCTGATCAGGATCTGGACTATTTGCTGTAGCGGCCATCCAATTGTCAAGATACGTGTACATGTAGTTGACAGCCATTACTTAAGATTTATTAAAGCGTTAACAGGTTTGGTAGCTTGAGTGTTTACCCTTAACGGTGGTATCCATCAGTTTGCCTAAGTGCAGCCTTCATTGTTATTTCACCAAACTGACTATGTGAGGAATCAGGAATTGAGCCCATAACCTCTTATTCCTTTGGCAGTTGCTCCAAAAGTGTCTTTAATATATATATGTACTGATATTTATTATGCTATTTTTAAAATAAACAAATATAAAAATCCTAACATATTTTTTTACAACCTCAATCATGCAATCCAACAGGGAATATAGCTAGACACTAAGATACAAATGGTACAGATCCTAAGGAGCTAGCTGATCTGGACCCACTCTCATTTACTAAGCGTGATCTATTTGATCCAGTAATTGTGTTAAGTTTAGCAGACTACAAGACAAAATCTTATTCACTAGTATAAAACATAAAAGAATCTCACAATTATAAAATGATAGGAAAAAATGTTACTTTTTATATAGTTAATTCTTTTATCATTAATTAAGTTCTAACCAAAATAAGCTTCTCTAGCACACTGATACTTCAAATTCATTTCTAGTTAAATAAAAAAGCACTGAAGAAATGAGTCTGAAGTATGCCCTGCTGAACACTTTGTACAATAAGTACATCTTGATGTTGTATTAAGTATAAACTATTCTTAAATGAACAGTTTAAAAGAATGAACTAGTTTCCTATTGTTCTCTTTTACCATGTAACTTTGTTAACTAAAGATTTTATAAAAACCTCTTACTTACCCCCATATGCTTCATGCATGACAATTTTCAAAGGTGTCAACATACTTGCAGCTGTACAATTTAGGGTGATAAGCCAAGTTAGCCTATGTAGCTTTTGTCCACCACAGTGAAATATCCCCCAGTTTCCTTTCAACTTCTATACAAACTATAGCATAATCACAGACTTTATAACCACATCCTGGTTTTATACATACAATTGACCACACATTTCCTTTCCTGTTACATAATGAAGTCAAGTTACAGGCAACAGCATCCTGCACTTCAAATCAATAATTTCAACTCTTTATTTTATGTCACACACATCACACCATTAGTATGTTTTAAATTTCACTTAATTATTCATTACATTAAATTTAACACACACACAAAAACTTCATTTTTCAAACAATTTCTCCTATTATATAGCCTATCTTTTTTTGAAATTTCACATTATACAATATTTCCAGCCACCATTTACGTTTTACCAAAGAAGACTCAGCTTTATTCAATAGCTGCAGCACTTTTCCCTTATTTTCACAACATTATGAATCAACAGACCTTATATTTACTGAAGTTATGAACCACATTCATGTCTTACTTTCACAACATTATGAATCAACAGACCTTATATTTACTGAAGTTATGAACCACATTCATGGCTTACTTTCACAACATTATGAATCAACAGACCTTATATTTACTGAAGTTATGAACCACATTTATGTCTTATCAAGAAGTAAAAGCCAATGTTCAACTTCACTTAATTTCACATCAACCACTTTTTACAAATCAAATCAACAGCACTGTAGCACTCGTATCCTGATAATCAGCAGCATCCAAGAAACAATGTTGTCATTCCCCTCCCCTGTTAAAGTTTATTCAGTCGATGACACCTAAAACATCCTCTTATCAACTCCACACATCCACTGCACCATTTTAATATACAGTCCTCCCTTTGTTGGTTAACACTGACAAAATAATTACTATCTACCTGTCAATCATTTTTAGTTACTTACGACCAACATCATTTCATTAAATGCTCATAATATTCTAACTTCCATATAATTTGCAATAAATTCAATAATTGAATAGACTTGTGACTGTTCTATTATAATAAAATAGCCACAAGCATCAAACAGCATTTAAAAACTACACACTCTCCAAATGTGTCTTAATTTATCGCTAAACAATGTACACTGAAAACTACAAAGCCTACCAGTAAGAATTATTGATTATCTACCTTAATAGGAAGAGGTGACTGTACACTTATGTTTAAATATTTAAACAGATGGGTAGTCAAGAGGAAGAATTTTAATGAAATTTCAATAAATGACTGGGTCCTCAATACCAATTAAAGATCCCACCATTGGCGCTAGTGACAAATTTCCACATATGTTCCTATCAGTGCCTTGTCAACATTGTCATTCCATTCAAAGGGGTTAGAGTCCACTTTTTTCATTCAAGCATATTAACAAAGGCAGCATCCAATAAAAATCCTCACTTTTATTATCAATGTTTCTCCCAGACACAAGTTTTGAATAATGGTGGATATTCAATTTTCAATATCCATATATGGTAATTACCAATTGAGACCCATCTTGCTTGATAACAGTAACTGTACAGTAGAATTCATTAGCAGTTCTTGAATGAATTCATTTAACATATCATTGTCATTTACAACACTCATGCCTTAATCGCATTTAAATCCATTCATATTTACAGATGTATTAATCTATCTCAACAGTAAACAATAATCCATCCTTTCATTGCCAACAAATCTAGCTTTCCACAATAATAACATATCCAATCACACCTAACAAAACACTAGGTAAGGTAATAATATATTAGCAATGCATTAGAGAATAGCACAAGTGTCTGGTGCTGTTTTCAAACCAATAGGCTTCCTTAATGCTGATCCAGTCCCGGATTAAGTGTAACAGTAGCTTTACCCACCCCAAGTCCCTACACTATTGGTTAAATGTATGTTTATGATGAAAAGCAAACTAAGACTACCATTACCCTGCTACCCAGAAAAATTCTTATTGTTTGCTAACTGCTACAATACAAGGTAACTAGACATATAATTACTCGTAACTGCAGGAATCAGTGCAGATCTCGATCAGAAAGTCCCAGTAAGACATGCTGAGTGTGATGTACACTTATTGTGTTATAAAACTGTGCTTAGCAGGAGAAGAGTATGATCCAGTTGATCTCAACTTATGTGACATAAACAACCTTCCCCTCACCCCCTCAATATCCCATTATAAAGTGAATAACTAACATTAGCATGTACTGTTACCATCCTGATAAAGCAGATATGGTCACATTACTGGGACAGGCCTCAATCTTGACTTAGATGGGACCCATCCAGACATTATGATTTAGGCTGTCATCTTTTTATATTTAGTATACTATGTATGCGCACCAGGTACTAGTAGCTAAGCTTGACATGTAAATATATTCACATTGAATATGATAATAGTGAAGAGCAACATGTCACTAGCTCTCTGAAGTGCCTCTTTTATCTTTAAACTTATGTTTATTTTCATACAGTAGAGAAACTTGATCAAAGAAGTTTGAGTTTAGCAAAAGTTTAGCATCCCCCATCATGTTCATTTCTTTCTGGATGCATCAGATCTTTTAACCAAAGTATTTGCACACAAAATCAACATCATAAAAAGCCAAATTATTTTAATATTTTGTTGCATATTATTGAAATAGTATGTCAGCATGCTTACACATTTAAAATAATTGTTAGATATTAACAATTATGTGGATATTAATTAGTTTATTTGAGGTACCTTTATAATCATGTCTAATAAAACATTACAAAACAAAAACTAAAGACAAAACTAGTTGTTAGCTATGTTCAGTCTGTAAACAGGATAAAAAAAGACTGGATGCTGCCACTATGAAAGGCTACTTTACTGCATTGCAAAAGATTTCCATCTTTAACATTTACAACTATTGTTACAACATTTGAAACTTCATTGCTGTATTGCTGCCATCATTGCTATGTCACAATAAGCAAAATATGGTACAATATCAACACTGACATCTGATTTGGTTTATTTAAGCTTTACACAGGGGTAATATTGTACAATTTAACTTAAGCTTCACACAGGGGTAATATTGTTCAATTTAACTTAAGCTTCACACAGGGGTAATGTTGTACAATTTAACTTAAGCTTCACACAGGGGCAATGTTGTACAATTTAACTTAAGCTTCACACAGGGGCAATGTTATACAATTAAACTTAAGCTTCACACAGAGGCAATGTTGTACAATTTAACTTAAGCTTCACACAGGGGCAATGTTGTATAATTTAACTTAAGCTTCACACAGGGGCAATGTTATACAATTTAACTCAAGCTTCACACAGGAGCAATGTTGTACACTTGAACTTAAGCTTTACACAGGGGCAATGTTGTACAATTAAACTTAAGCTTCACACAGAGGCAATGTTGTACAATTTAACTTAAGCTTCACACAGGGGCAATGTTGTATAATTTAACTTAAGCTTCACACAGGGGCAATGTTATACAATTTAACTCAAGCTTCACACAGGAGCAATGTTGTACACTTGAACTTAAGCTTCACACAGGGGTAATGTTGTACAATTTAACTTAAGCTTCACACAGGAGCAATGTTGTACAATTTAACTCAAGCTTCGCACAGGGGTAATACTGTACAATTAAACTTAAGCTTCATACAGGGGCAATGTTATACAATTTAACTCAAGCTTTACACAGGAGCAATGTTGTACACTTGAACTTAAGCTTCACACAGGGGTAATACTGTACAATTAAACTTAAGCTTCATACAGGGGCAATGTTGTACAATTAAACTTAAGCTTCACACAGGGGTAATACTGTACAATTAAACTTAAGCTTCACACAGGGGCAATGTTGTACAATTTAACTTAAGCTTCACTCAGGGGTTATGTTGTACAATTAAACTTAAGCTTCACACAGGGGCAATGTTATACAATTTAACTTAAGCTTCACACAGGGGCAATGTTATACAATTAAACTTAAGCTTCACACAGGGGGCAATGTTATACAATTTAACTTAAGCTTCACACAGGGGCAATGTTATACAATTAAACTTAAGCTTCACACAGGGGCAATGTTGTACAATTTAACTTAAGCTTCACACAGGGGCAATGTTGTACAATTTAACTTAAGCTTTACACAGGGGTAATACTGTACACTTAAACTTAAGCTTCACACAGGGGCAATGTTATACAATTTAAGTTAAGCTTCACACAGGAGCAATGTTATACAATTTAACTTAAGCTTCACACAGGGGCAATGTTGTACAATTTAATTTAAGCTTTACACAGTGGTAATACTGTACAATTAAACTTAAGCTTCACACAGGGGCAATGTTGTACAATTAAACTTAAGCTTCACACAGGGGCAATGTTATACAATTAAACTTAAGTTTCACACAGGGGCAATGTTATACAATTTAACTTAAGCTTCACACAGGGGCAATGTTATACAATTTAACTTAAGCTTCACACAGGGGCAATGTTGTACAATTTAACTTAAGCTTTACACAGGGGTAATACTGTACAATTAAACTTAAGCTTCACACAGGGGCAATGTTGTACAATTAAACTTAAGCTTCACACAGAGGCAATAGTTGTACAATTAACTTAAGCTTCACATAGGGGCAATGTTGTACAATTTAACTTAAGCTTCACACAGGGGCAATGTTGTACAATTTAACTCAAGCTTCACACAGGAGCAATGTTGTACAATTTAACTTAAGCTTCACACAGGAGCAATGTTGTACAATTTAACTTAAGCTTCACACAGGGGCAATGTTGTACAATTTAACTCAAGCTTCACACAGGAGCAATGTTGTTCAATTTAACTCAAGCTTCACACAGGAGCAATGTTGTACAATTTAACTTAAGCTTCACACAGGAGCAATGTTGTACAATTTAACTTAATCTTCACACAGGGGCAATGTTGTATAATTTAACTCAAGCTTCACACAGGAGCAATGTTGTACAATTTAACTTAAGCTTCACACAGGGGCAATGTTGTACAATTTAACTTAAGCTTCACACAGGGGCAATGTTGTACAATTTAACTTAAGCTTTACACAGGGGCAATGTTATACAATTTAACTTAAGCTTCACACAGGAGCAATGTTGTACAATTTAACTTAAGCTTCACACAGGGGCAATGTTGTATAATTTAACTCAAGCTTCACACAGGAGCAATGTTGTACAATTTAACTTAAGCTTTACACAGGGGTAATACTGTACAATTAAACTTAAGCTTCACACAGGGGCAATGTTGTACAATTTAACTCAAGCTTCACTCAGGGGTTATGTTGTACAATTTAACTTAAGCTTCACACAAGGGCAATGTTATACAATTAAACTTAAGCTTCACACAGGGGCAATGTTATACAATTTAACTTAAGCTTCACACAGGGGCAATGTTATACAATTAAACTTAAGCTTCACACAGGGGCAATGTCATACAATTTAACTTAAGCTTCACACAGGAGCAATGTTATACAATTTAACTCAAGCTTCACACAGGAGCAATGTTATACAATTTAACTCAAGCTTCACACAGGGGTAAAGCAGCGGTGTGATTGGTCAGATACGAAAAGGGAGGAAAATTTTTGGCAAGGGATTTGGGGGCACTATTCTGCATGTGGTCAAGGGGCAAGGCTCCCTGAAGGGTATCAGGGAACAAAACCTCTGAAGAAAAAAATGATTTTCAGCTTTAAGAAAGTGGTCTTAAATTCTTCCAGAGACCCCTTCTTCAAAATCCCTAAACCATATTTTATCTTTCTCTTAATTAAAACATGGGCAGTTCAACATAAAAAGATCATAGCTTTTTATCCTTCTTTATTTACTTACAACTAATAAAATGTATGCTATGAGAAAAATAAAATTATCAACATATAATATATAGATATGTCTAAAAAGAAATATTTTCTTTTTCAAAATTTCACTAAAATTGGCCATTTAAATAGTTTTTTACCATAGACATTTTATGGTAAATATTTAACTTAATACTATCAATGATAATATGAATTCAAACAGAGTAAAATCTACCTTTTGTTTTCTTAAACTATTTAAGTACTTTAAGGTTGTTCACTGTAAGTAAAGTTTGGAACATAGGAGATGACAAGAATTAGAACACAGGAACTACATAAAAGTGTGGCTATATTTTATACAGCATCATATGAACAACAAAAAAGACTAGTCCGTAAGTAAAAAAAAGCATTTCTCTAAACAATCCAGAACATTTACATGGATATGTATTACGTGAAGTCATAATACATATACAACAATGTGACTGACAAGAGATGATTATCAAAGGCCAACCACACCCACAAAGAAGATGCATGTATTTTTTGGATTTCGGAAATTCTTAAGTCCACAAAAGTTTCATTTCACTAACATATTTTAGAGTCTACTATAGAACCTAACTAGAGCAACATGTCCTCGATACCCATACGATATGGTTTTCTCATAAAGAATACACGTACACTTTCCTGTACTGTCGATTTTTCTGATAATTTGGGACAGAGCAACACGAATCAGGGGTTTTTCATCACTGTCTGCACCTCCGATGAACGGAGGCGTTCCCAAAGCAAATGGCCCCGTTCCCAGTGAAATCCAGCTAACATTTTTCCAAATTGAAAACATGCATATTCCAGAATATCTGCAGAAATTGTATTAAATATACGAAAACGGACGGTAACAATTGCTTTTTCCACATTTATGCCTTAAGAAAAGTGCCCGGATGTAAGCATACTACAGCGATAAATTACGAACTCTTCCGCATATCTAAGTGTAATGTATTTTCGCAACAATGTCTTCGCACAACAGTAAGTATTACAGCAAGAAAATTTGCCAGCGTGATGCAAAAATACAATTGCATTGATGCTTGCAAAGCCATCTGAATCTACGTCATCAGAACATTCATTCATGTTGCCCGAATCTGCATCCGCAGATCGTGCACCAGAACTTGAAGAAGAAGCAGAACAGTCTGCATCACCGCAGCCATTGCCAATTGTTACGGTAATGTTAGATTATACTCTACATGTACCATTAAATTACTACCATGTCACCGTGTTTTTCGAGAATTTCAATTTGATAGGATGGATAATTTAAATGAAAAAAATATTTTCCTTTAAAGGTTTGCTAATTATAAATGTTAACTAGTAAAGTATATTGGTATAGTAAAATGTACTGATTTAACAAAATAAGTGCACACAAAATCTTCCCAAAATGGACCATTTATCGATACAAAAATTCCCAAAATGGGCATTTTTGTCGATAAAAATTCCCAAAATGACCAGACTCCTTTTCCCAAAATAGGCAGAAAAACCCCAGCGAACACCATCAAGTTCAATTACACTTTCTAACCATTCCAATCCGAATTTGTTTTTACATTCCGCATCTACATCTCTCGCCAAGTGAGATCGTCCGTACGTTCAATAATGCATGAGATTTTCGGGGTTTTTTTACCACTATAATTTTCTAGTTGTAAACCGTCACAATTCAAAACTTAATCAGATGCGTTATCACTGAGCTACGGCTTTTCTGATTGGATGAACAGTCGGGTAACAAACAATGTAATCGCATGTTACAAATCGTAAATTTAATCCAATCAGAACTCCTCGATAATTTCCGTTCGCAGGGACAATCATCCCTCGGATCAACCCGGAACTCTTCGGGTAATTCTGTCCTCGGGCCAATCATCCCTCGGATGTATCTAGTACAATAATACTTCGTTTTGTTAGCCGGAAGTTGGAAAAAGAATATGCCTAAGTAGTTCGCACAAAACATAAACACTGCCATCGTTTGACAGCTGCCAGTCTGCTGCGCTCGGTAAATTAATATCGGATGATTTAAATTTGAAGCCGCCACAAATTGAAGTTTTACTGGCATCATACTGTAGTGAGCTGTCACCTGAGCTGCCATCTTTGTTTTGACGTCTGTCTCAAAAAAAGTCCTATTTAAATATATTGCCGAGGTGATACGACTACCTACATACATCCGAGAGATGATTCGTGAATTATCCATGGTGTTCCGATTTCCCTCAGACGTATCTGGTGCAATGATACTTGAAGAAATCACGATCATTTTGTTCACCGGAAGTCGGAAGAATATGCCTAAAATGTAGTTCGCACAAAACATAAATAATGGCGTCGTTTGACAGTTGTGTGCTTGCTGCACTGGGTAAATTAAGCTTGGATGATTTAAATTTGAAGCACCCACAAATTAATTTTACAGGCAGCGTACTGTAGTGAGCTGTCATCCTTGTTTTGACATCTGGCACAAAAGAAGTTCCATTTAGAGAAATGGCTGAGGTAATCCCACTACCTGCATACATCCGAGAGATGATTCGTGAATTATCCATGGTGTTCCAATTGAGTTTAATTGTGTCTGCCAGTCGGAACTCCTCGGGTAATTCCGTCCTCTGGATGATCCGAGGTGTTCAGATTGGTTGTCTACTCCAATTGGTTTTCCTTGGATAATTCTGTCCTCTTGACTTTCGCTTGTAGCTGCCGCGACAGATTTTCTAATTGGATGGACAGTTGGGTAACAACCAATGAAATTGCATGTTACAAATCGTTCAACTTGGTAAGTTGAATCGTGTTTTTGTCTACGCCAATCGGTGTTCCTCGAGGAATTCTGTCATCTAGTCAGTTGCGCAACTGAGGAACTTCAACAGATTCCGTGGTGACCGCTTCCCACGACCCCCTCCCCTGACCCCCCACCAAATTTTTCTCCTCGAATTTACGCGAATTGCAGAAATGGTCCTTGGCCGACCCAAATCCGCCGAAATCCGCGTTTCTGCGGAAAATTCACACCCCTGGTAATGTTATACAAATTAACTTAAGCTTCACACAGCGGTAATGTTATACCATTTAATTTAAGCTTAACACAGGGGTTATGTCATTCGATTTAACTTAAGCTTTACGAAGGGGTAATGTTATAAAAGACAAAAGTCTACTGCTCTTCATTTTTCTCTTTTTGAACTCAGTACAAATAATTTCTATTGATGCCAGAAACTAAAAATTAGACCTCTGGCAGTAAAACAGCCACAGTGGTGTCACACAATAGAACAACATTAATGGGTGTTGAAAGTTGAATATATGATATATTGACCAATGATGCAGACCTAAGTGATTGAAAAAAACTGTACTTCTGGACCTGTATTTTGAACTCAAAGTATATTGTTTTTTGCAATCGATGTTCCAGGTAAAGTTGACAGGATTACAAACGAAGGACAGTAATAATGATTATATTTCCTGTACATTACCCAAGTCCTAGATATAATTGTACTTTTTAATATTTTAAATAATAAAATGTTTAAAACATCTTGCAAACTGAATAAATGTAACTTGATTTTTGTGTTTCCTAGCATTATTCCAATAAAGTTATGTATAACTTTTCTGAAATCAGAAAAAGAATTGAAGATACTGGCTTTCATATTCATTCACATTCCATTAAGTTAACAATCAATAGGCCATCACAATTTAATTATTAATGAAAGATTAAAACCAAGAAAAACTTAAAGTGTGACATCTATAACATAAAATGACCAGGTTTTGGTGCAGAGAGGTTTAAACTGATGATTAATCATTATTATTTATAAATTATCAAATGCACGTTTCATGGAGTGGTACGAAAAAAATCAGGTACGGAACTGCAAATCATTTAACATATGCCACTGGTTCATAATGTTGGCATCACCTCAATTTTTGGATGCAGAAGTTTCTTGGGTTAGTTGTTCTTCCTTTTTCATGAAATGTATCGATATGACCACACTGACAATATGTAATGTCAACATTATAATAGACAACTAGGTCAGAAACATTTGACCATTTCCCTTTATTATAGACACTAGCAATCACTAATGACACAGGCAATGTTCAGTTGTTTCCTGGTGTTAAAGATTCCTCAATAAACCACATCTACCGTATTCACTCTTGTAAAGGTCGCACCCATATAATTGCCGCACCCCAAAAATGACCGCAAAATTTGAAGAAAAAATCCTAATTCAATGTAAAGGCCGCACAGTTTATACAATGGAGCTCCGCTATATTGCATGTCCCCGTCTTCTCTGGGGGGCCAGCGGACAGGTGAAAATAACTTTCCAATTAGTGGCTCTGAGAGACGAGAATAACATGTCAAATAGTAACAATCAACAGTAACAGGTGATGTACAAACTTGTACCAATGATTGTGATTCTTAGTTACGTATGAATGGACCTTGAACTTTAAATCATTTTATTTTCATAGAAAGATAATAAAAACAAAATTTCGTATAAATTTAAAATATTTCAGTTTACATGTAATTTCACAAACTTGTTTTAAAAAAAACCTTAGTTCATATATGTACATTTTGCTTTGATCAACTGTCCTGTTTTGTTCTTAAGGAGGTTTCGTTTTATTGACAGGCTGTACGGAGTTTAACATCAATATTTCCTGTCTATAAAATGCAACTTCAAAGAGATTGTCAGCTCGCATCAAAGCTGTGATGTTTTATTGGCTCTACTATGAAATCCTTTGATCTGAATGGTTGTGTGCTCGTGACATTTAGCTGGGTGAAATTGTTTGATGATGCAAACATTCAGAAATATGATACAAGAGATAAAACTAGGAAGTAATTTATAAATTATGGAATATGTTCATGTTGGTTAGTGTTTTAATATTATACTGCATTTTTAAACAAAATGTTTGAACTATATTAGATCGCTACCGGAAAATCATAGAACAATGCTATCTAGTTCATATCGTCCGTCAACCTCCTTTTTAGAGAGCTATCTAGTTACATCACGAAGTAAATGCATGGTGTCCGAAAAATCGGCAGAATCATTCTAGAAAAAATGTCCCAAGCCCTTACGCCTATAGAATGGCTGCACCCCGATTTTCTTAACGATAAAATCGGGTAAAAAGTGTAGCGATTACATGAGTGAATACGGTATGTATATATAGATTAAACTGAATATTTTACATTTCCAGCCTGCCTTGGAATCATCAAAATGGCTGCCATTTCCCCCCGCATTTCCTATCTTGTTTACAGTCAGCCTTAACAAGCTTCCAGCGGTATTATAAGTGGGTGATTTTTTATGCTGCGTTGAGTTTTATCATTCTTGACTGAAGCTGTGTTATCGCAGTTTTGTTTTTTAACCATTTCCACTATGTCTAAGGAATTACAACAGGCTCATAGCCTAACTTTAATAATGAAGAAATATTGCTACATATTTTCTAGCATACGTCTGCTATAATACCTACCACACCTAATATATATTACATCTATTTATTCATCAAAGCCATTCATTAATAAATGCTACTGTCTTCTTCCATGTTGAAATAATGTGAACTTTTAGCATAAATTTCATTTGTTCTGTCATTTACTTTGCAATAACATTTATATTGAAATGGTTATGGACAGCAAAAAAGTAATTATTCTTACAGCTACAACACAAATTAATCTACCTACAAACTACTTCTGGATGCTGCATTGTTGCAACATTGTTTGTTGCAGAAAGTTAACATGGCATGATCCCATAAGCCCTTGAGCTTTGCTCGACGCCTTAAAAATGAAAGCAGTTTTTTCACCATTATATTGGAAGAAGTGTTAAGTCTATCACTTACATGTGTAGGTAAATACCTTAGTACCATAAACACTTGTTAAGTTGATTTGCTTTTAGACATCGTACTTAATTTAGTTTTCTGACTGCAAACTCATTATTTATAAATCTTTACCTCTGGGTTGTCAATAATCTATTAAAGAAATCATTGCAAAATCTAAGAAAAAATTACACTGTGTGCCTGCATGGTTAAAACAATGCACAGAATGAGATAAATTTTGCTTGATTCCATTGGTTTGTGGCTAGGAGAAGTTTTAGGTCACAGTCATTATTAGCTCAAAAATGGTTCACCTGGGATAATTATTTTTTTATGTTCAAATGCAGGGCTTTTTCAGCCTATAGCGACCATTTTTCCCAATTTCAAGAAAAATATTCCCAATCTCATAAATTAATTCCCATTTAAAACGAAATGCCTTTTACCTTTAAAAAATAAATAACCAAGAAATCATAAAATCAAGAGACTTTTCCAATTAAGCGAATCGTTTGTTTACTTTTGATCGGTGATCTGTGAAAACTACTTTCCGTGAATTTATGTATGAATGTAACCGGTGAAAACATAGACTCTTACCCAGCCGTATACCGTAATGCAAGTTGAAGATGCGTCACAGAGCCATTCCAGATAACATAATCAATATATGGTTTGAAAATTAACAGGAATTATTTTTTATTTCATAAACAAATGTATTTTCGCCATAACTGTTTGACTGCGTATAAAACTGAAAGGAGTTATGAAGCAAAAACGGTACATTCAGTTCCGCCTTTTATACTGACCCGCGAAATATAGTGACGAAAAATGTCGTACAAAAGTAAATTCTACGCGATCTAGAATCTACCAAGTTCTGTAGATGATGACCATAATACCATCCAGCACAAAAGCTGTGGAGAGAGGGTTCAGCACCATGAACCTACTATGCACTTCTTTGAGAAGCTCCCTTGGCCAGGAAAAACTCTCCAATTTAATGAGAATCTGTAATGAAGGCCCTACAGAGCTTTATGAACAAACTCTGGAAGACCTCTGTAACATTTTCAGGGACACAAAAGTAAGGCAGATTAAGCTTTAATGCAGAAAAATAAACGTTGAAATTTCCCAATTGGATTGACTTTGTCGATACTTTTTTCCCAAATTGGACTATTTACCGCGTCAAAAATTCCCAATTTGGGCTGGGGCCTTTTTCCCCAAACCCCCTGAAAAAGCACTGAAATGGCACCTTTCATTTAATTCAATGTATACTTGCAGCCAAGATTGGGTCAATTTGAACATTACTGTTGCAAGTTTCTGAATCATTGCCAAGAATCAGATGCTGAAAATGCCCTTAAGATCATATAACAGGGTTTCTTTTACCTGTTTTTAAAAGTGATATACCATATTCAGTCATGTTCCCAATTGCAAAAAGTATGTTTCTTTTCCAATTTCCAGCAAAAAATTCCCAATTCAAAGAACGAAAAAAAATTAATTTACACTCCTGGTCAAATAAATTTCATAACTGACTACTTTAGTGACATGAGAAATAAATATTTCTTTGTAAATGAATGAAATATAAAAGAGGTTGAATGAAACAAGTATTTTATTTTTATTTTTTTATCTTGTTATTTTTGTTTGATATATGATAGTACAGTTTGAGATCTTTTTGCAACTTTGTCTACAACAACGAGAAATATTCCCAATTCTGGGGATCGTGTCATGTTCCCCAAAAAATGGCAAGAAAAAACCTGCATCAGACCCACATATCAGCAAAGATAAATATTAAATTGTTTTTATTAAATGCAAGTTCTTACCACGCCTTGTCCTGCCGTCCTAGAAATACTGCTACTTCTGAATTACTGGCAGTTTTAAGCAGTTGTTAATTGAGTAATGATCATTTGTTAGTTAAATATTTCAATTTTATGCATATCTTTGAAATAAAAAATGTGTTTATTAAAATGTTTATTAATATTCTTGTGTAAGTAATTGTTAATATAATTATTAAAATAAGAAATAGTTGTTAAATAAAATGTTAATATTGATTTAAGTATTGTTGTGCTGTATCATATACAAGACCTGAGCTGACAACTGAAATATGTAGGTTGGCTTTTTGGCTACTTTGTATTTTATGTTTTTGCATTTGATTTTTAAAATCATGAATTTGTGTGTTAGGCATTTTTAGAAATAAGACTGAAGAGAAGATAAGTGAAAAATAATGATGAGCAATTTAGAGATAGATTGTGGGTCCCACTCACTGGTCTTGTGTGGCATTGACAATGACTTTGACGCTTCACCTGATTCAGACCCAATTTTACCAACTTCCGATTATAAGTTCAGAGTTGATAGTGTGTCATTGGATTTAGATTGTTATAATTTAAATGCTGATTACTGCAAAGGCAAAGGGGATGTAAAGATCTTAAAGGTGGTATCCAACAGTTTAAACCAAATATTTGTTCTGAAAAAAAAAAAAAAAATAATAATATATTTTTACCTGAAATTGTCCTTAAATGCTGTTCATTGATTCCCTAGATCTGCGTGAAGAGTGAAGCATTACTTCCCAATTATCATTACAAACAGATATTTCCTAACTGAGCCACACTACAGAGATAGCTATTTTTAAAGTAAGAAAACTATTTGAAAACTTACTTTTGAGATTGCGTTACATTGTCATCCTGATAATGCGTGCTGAGGTTGGGATCTTTTTTTAGCAGAGATCACTTTCTTGCTTAGTTACGGATTAGGAAAGAAATGACATTTAGATTGTTGTTGTTTTTTGCAATGTCTCATATGCAGGATGAGTCCAGAATCATCTGAACTCAGACTAAAGTATGCGTTTAAACAAAAATTATTCATAAGTTCACAGAAACTCTGGAGAAATATTGTTACATGCATTTGGTGTATGTAAACTGTCAGATTCCACCTTTAATAGAACACCTTTTAAAAAAATGATGCATATTGAGCAACAATATACTCTCAAGATTCACTTGAAAACATTACATTCTTAGAGATTAATACATATTTATGTAAGCAACAGTTCAACTTTAACAGTTACTAGTTTCACAGTTCGATTCCTGTTTACTGTTTCTGTTTTTGCATCAGATTTACTGGCTTCCTTATTTGATGTATCAAAATCGATGTAATGGCAACAGGGTATTAGATCTTTATGTACAGGTATAATACAAACATTAAATTCAAAGCATTAGACTTTTATGATGCGTATTTCATTTATGTGTATTATATTCATGTACACTGCATAACTTGTTCTACTGTTCATTTGTAAAAAACAAACAAAAAGCATAATGCATATCACCTATATATTGATGGAAAAAAAGATTTTGTATTGCATTGTACTTACTAAATCAACTTTGATTCCCACCACAAGTTACTAACACTTAATCCTTGACTTTCCAGTTTGTTACTTTGTTATTATATGATGCATCATCTAAACTAGACAGTTCCTATTTCAGAATTTCCATGCCTAATGAAGAACATGAACTAAATAACTTTTAAACTTTCTGTTGCCATTCAAGGCTTTTTTTCAATGCCAGGGTAAGGGGCTCATACCCTTTAATTTGGGGGAAAATATTGATTTCTTCCTTAAATAGGAATGAAAAAGCCTGATGTAAAGTAACTTCTTGAGAAAAACTGCATAGTTATAAAGAATTTTTTATTTATTTATTTTTTTGGAGGGGGGGGGGGAATACACCTACTAAAGAAGGAAAAAAAGCCCTGCCATTGGCAATAAGCATAGATATATACATTATGCTTTTTGGTCAAAATTACAAATATTACAGAAATAATTCTTAGGCCTCATGTACCTGCATGCATGTGTACTTGCTAAGTTCTGTTCTTTGTGTAGCTCTAGTTTATTAGTTTACTTGGTGTGTTTTTTTCCAACAAATACACACAAAACAAACTAATGTTCATGAACAATTTATTATTTTTCTTCATAATAATTACCCATTCACAAGAGAAAGTAATTTAATTTAATAATGTCTAAACACCCCTGCATTAGCTACTTACAGACAAAAGCATTTATAAGTCTTGATTAGACCCTAAATTGCAAATTTCAGTACATGATTATATAAATGTCTTTCACTTATTTATTATCTATTTCCTGGTTTTTGTCCCGTTCTATGACCAATAAATAATGAGTAGTTGTTGACCTTGCAAGAGGTATTTTCCTGTATAATACATGCTTTAAAGGCATCTCAAAAGCCTTATATAAGTGACCTCCCCCCCCCCATTTATTGCCCCACCCAGCATGTGAGGGCATCTGTTTTCTGATAAGCCAGGCTGCCACAGTCTGTAACGATGTGTCTGTCACACAGGTATTGTTCAAGATCCAAGTGTATGTATGCTATATCTGGGGTAGGGTGGCTCTTAAAATAGTGATTTTTCAAAAATCAATATATTTAAACGTCTTACCCCTCAAATGTGTTCCATTTGATGAGAAAACACTTTGGGGAAAGTTTAAACAATATATTTTAATATTTAGAGGTAGCTCAACAACCTTGAAATTCAGAAAAATAGTAAAAAAAATAAAAAAAATGTCTATATTTGATATATATGATTTATTTTCAACTGTACATCACTTTTTGTTCAATCAGTTTACAATACTTTAGTCTAAAAGTTTCCACCAAAAGTTTTAGGGCACATTAGTGTTTGTTTCCTGCTATCCGGATATAATCTCCGGTGTTCCTCAAAGACTTGCAGTAGGAACTGCAGTTGAGTTTCATTTTTGGTTAACAGTCCACTATACTCCCGAATCAGAGCAACACCACGCTTAGCTTGATCATATACAACTCTTAGAGACTCCAGTGCTTCTCTTGCTTGTTTGTAATCGTCTCTATCATGCCACGCATCTGGGTCAATATTGAAAAGTCATGCAGAATATCCATCATTTGAAACAGTTGTATAGACTTTGGTGTAACAAAGTCCTGTAGGTTGTTGCCTGGGAGTGATTTAAGATCAACTGATACTTTCTTGGCATGGTCATGTTGTTCATCTTGGTCACCGTCCATCTTTAACGCCTCAATTATACTTCGTTTTGTTGCGGAGCTGACATCACAATAAAAAACACCAGGCCGACAATGCAATAAAGAATTTGTAAGAGATCATATAGTAAACAACCCACATTATCACTAACAATAATGTTTGTGGCTTTGTGTAAAAGTAGCCTACTGTCTTACATCCATACTAGCAGGTAATTTAGTTTTGCATTAACCCATCAGAGGTATAACTGTGACAGATTAGTACTATGTTGGCTAAAGACTCCCTGCAGTGATGACCAGCAATTAGCAGGTCTGGTCATAGGCATGTGGGGGCATGGCTCAGAGGGATACCACATTCCTTTCTGAGATGCCTTTAAGTACATTTGGTAGGTAGCAGGACTTTTCGACCCCAAGACATTTCGACCCCAGCCATATTTACGAGACATTTTGACCCCAAGACTTTTCGACCCCAGGTCTAAGACTTTTCAACCCCAGTATTTTTTTAAATATATATAATGTAATATATATATAAAACATATTTTTCAACAAAACATTTTCTTCAAAGATTAAAGGCATACATCAAGGGAGATCAAAGGAATCAGTTCAACTTAATATTTTACTTTGTTAACAAATTAACAAAAGCGAGCGAGAACCTGTGAAAACAGTAATTAATTAGGATTTCAACCTTTGATCAGAAATATATCAACAATATATTTTTTTTTGTATCAAATATTGTTTGTTACATCAAAACGATTGATGGAATTAATTTCTTTCAGTTAGCGACTTTGATTGATTAATGAAAAGGATTAAGCAGGTAATTTGATGTAATTAAAGTCTGCCGTGTCCTTTAATAATATATTTGTAATTACTGTTTATTGTGATGTAATTAGCGTACAAGACAAACAACTAATTAGCTGAGGGTACAGGGCTTTTTCAGGGGTTTTGGGGAAAAAGGCCCCAGCCCTAATTGGGAATTTTTGACGCGGTAAATAGTCAAATTTAGGAAAAAAAAGTATCAACAAATCAAACCAATTGGGAAATTTCAACATTTATTTTTCTGCATTAAAGCTTAATCTGCCTTGCTTTTGTGTCCCTGAAAGTGTTACAGAGCTCTTTCAGAATTTGTTCAGAAAGCTCTGCAGGGCATTCAATACAGATTCTTATTAAATTGGAGAGTTTTTCCTGGCCAAGGGAGCTTCTCAAAGAAGTGCATAGTAGGTTCATGGTGCTGAACCCTCTCTCCACAGCTTCTGTGCTGGATGGTATTATGGTCATCATCTACAGAAGTTGGTAGATTCTAGATCGCGCAGGATTTACTATTGTACGACATTTTTCGTCATTATATTTCGCGGGTCAGTATAAAAGCAGGTACTGCATGTACCGCTTTTTGCTTCATAACTCCTTTCAGTTTTATACGCAGTCAGTTACGGTGAAAATACTTTTGTTTATGAAATAAAAAATAATTCCTGTTAATTTTCAAACCATATATTGATTAAAATGTTATCTGGAATGGCACCGTGACGCATCTTCAACTTGCGTTGCGTTAAACGGCTGGGTAAGAGTCTATGTTTTCACCGGTTACATTCATACTTAAATTCACGGAAAGTAGTTTTCACAGACCACCGATCAACAGTAAACAAACGATTTGCTTAATTGGAAAAGTCTCTTGATTTTATGGTTTCTTGGTTATTTATTTTTTAAAGGTAAAAGGCATTTCGGTTCAAATGGGAATTAATTTATGAGATTGGGATTTTTTTTCTTGAAATTGGGAAAAATGGTCGCTTTTTGGCATTGGGAACAGGGCCGAATATCGGCCCTGTGAGACAGGCTGAAAAAGCCCTGGGGTATAAGTAGGCAAATTTCAAATAATGTGTCATTTATTCCATATAACATAAATAGTACAGCTAATTATAAATGTTAACTAGTAAAGTATATTGGTATAGTAAAATGTACTGATTTAACAAAATAAGTGCACACAAAATTTTCCTAAAATGGACCATTTTATTGATACAAAAATTCCCAAAATGGGCATTTTTGTCGATAAAAATTCCCAAAATGACCAGACTCCTTTTCCCAAAATAGGCAGAAAAAAAACCTGCGTTACCATTCCTGCCAGAGCCACACATCCTACGAGCGTTTGAGCAGCTGCGCCAGAAGGCCGATACCAGTAGTCAGCTCATGAGGGACTTGTTCGAGTATGAAGAAGATCAGTGTATCGAAAGTTCCCTATGGTCGGAGTCTGAATGGTCTGTTTACAGGTAGACGATACGGACAAATAATGATGTAGAAGGTAATTAATTATACATTTGTTTTTTATAGTAGCATTGAAAATGCATTAACAAAATCCCATTATATTGACACAGCAACGAGACAAGAGTGAAATACTTTTAGTAGGTCAATCAAATTTGAGATAGCAAAGATGACGATTTTATTCTATTCTATTCTATACTTATTTATTTCAGTTCGATTGTGAAGAAAGCTTTAAGCTTAAATGAACACTCTCGAGTCCGATATTGACGTAATGGCATCGAAGGCTAAATGCCAAGGCGGGCAAACCAAGCCTGAAGTAGTATGTTTTACTACCACTTCTCCTGCGCGAGGCCAAGTTGGTCAACCTACAGTTACCAACTTGTTTCGGATGCCGCTCTAGGACGTCACAGACGTGCACGGTATTCAAGGATGGACGGCGAAATTAGTTACCTATGGGACCAGTACGATTTAAATGAAGTCTCGGCAGAAGAATTTCTTTTGAAAATTGGGAATATTTATTGCAATTAAAGTGAATAAACAATTGACATTACTGGTGTAAATTAAACAGTTCATGCATTAATGCATTATGAATTACGTCACGTAGATATGAAATTCAGGCGTCTGTATATGGAAAACGCTTCGGTACTCAGCTATAGTATTTTAACAGGGAATTGATAATGTGATAAAACGTGTTATTATGTATTTGTGTGCGTAATATATATAAATATATCAATAAATGAAATGAACAGATACATTTCTTTTATTTCAAACCATTCTTACGTATACTTATCAAAACTTAATAAAAAAAGTTCTCGTACTATGTTCGGCGTATACATTGTGTTCTCATTTGTTGCTTTACTTATGACACAACGTAGCGTCAGAACTGTAGTTGGAGTACTTAGTTGGAGTACTAAGTTTCTATTAGCATACATAACACCTATTTCCGATGGTAGTGTTGATTCCATAATGAAGGTTAAAAATTTTAAACCAACCCAATATAGGTACTCAATATGTTGCTTTAATTTGGGGTTGAACTGTCTTGGGGTCGATTTGTCTTTGGGGTCGAATAGTCTCAATATTTTGGGGTCGAAAAGTCTTGGGGTCGAAAAGTCTAGGATTCGATTTGGTAATGCCTATGTTATTTATTATGGAACATTTAAACTACTTATGTTAAAAACATATATAAAATATATGGTTTTTGCACTTATATTCTCTGTGTCATGTTTTTATTATTTCTTGTTATTTTTTGTTTTTGTTGCCGCAATATAGTTGTTTCACAAACTGTAGCACAACTTAGGCTAGGAGCAAGCTATTTCAACAATATTTGCTGTTTTGTAATTGAAAAAAAAAACAATCTTCAAAGTTCAAAACAGAGACACACTTAAAAGTAAATATTTATTTTTAAAAAATGGTTTAGCAATGCTAATAAGAGACGTAATGACCTACACGCGAAACTTTTTCATGTCAGTATACTTTCTTCAAAATGTCTAACAGTAAGCTGTTAAAGTATTTGTTATTACAAATCTTAATGAAACAAATGTTTCTCCACCCACCCTGCTTATAATGTAAATCACGCACCTGTTGTGTTGTTTACATTCCGAACTTGGGGTCCCGGGCAATAAAAAGATAAAATGTCCAACTAAAAGCTCCTTCAGTATAATTCCTCAAAACATGGCTCTTTTGTTTCAGTCAAGTCAATGTTTACGTATAACTGACAAACATGACAAATCATATATCTTGGACGTATACACGTCGATTGTTTTGTTTTCAGCGGTTCAAGATGGAGGACGGTTAATCACGTGCACTGATTACGGCATTTGATTGGCCCGTTCATTTTGGCGCCATATCGGCTTCATTCGAGCATCTTTCACTGTCTTATCAGTGTCATAGGCACCTCAACTCAAACACATGCCCAAATTTTCTGGTTATGGCCACTCATGTAAAAAATACTGACGCTTATTATTAAAACAATACACGTATTTTTATGCGGACGTATTTTTATTACCGTGTCTTCGAGCAAAATGTCAGGATAAGGAGAAAACAAAGATTGAGAAATTACAACATACTAGATTTGATATAAAGCTATACGAACACCATGCTAATTTAATCTGTTGCAATTCCTCCAAATGTCTTATATGCAAACGTTGTTTTCTCCATATCATAACATTTGCTTGAATACTCAACTTGAAATTCGCGTAATTGCTCATAATTTGAAATTTGTCGCCTGTGCGATGAGTAGCTTGAAAAGAAAAAAGTCATGTAATAATTTAGGGCCTAATACAGTTCTTTGTTAATTTTTAATTGTCTGTAACATAACATTTTAACCAATATATAGTTATATGTTGATACCCGCAAGCCACCACATTAGACCTAAAACACAAATTTTCAGGGGGGATGGTGGGAGGCATGCCCCTGACCCCACTAGCGGTCATGGTTATACCTCCTAACATGCTTAGTTAAGTCCCTCTCTTCTTTTCTTTACTAATGACAATGTAAATTCGAGCAATATATCTGCATAAAATATACTTATGTTTTAGTGATTTTCTTAGTTTAAAAACAGCTAACTGCGAAGCGTCGCTCAGATAGAAAATACATATATGTTTGTAATGATGAGTAAGGTGTACTGCTTCACTTTTCATATAGATGTAGGGCATCATATAAGCAGCATTTCGCTGTATCTTTTCAGGTAACAATAACTGACTTAATTGTTTGCCAAAAAATATTTTTAGTCAAAACTGTTGGATACCATATTTAAAGTTGGTACGTAAAAAAATCTGTATCAAAATTAATACAAGCAACAATATGTTACATTTTGTTTGAGGGAATTGGAGCATCATTGAACATAAGCTTAAAGACGATGTCCGAAATTTTGGTCCAAAAATATTTTCATTAAACATCTTAATAAACTATTGTTACATGAACAGATCGCGTAATATGCTGTTTATTTATGTCCTACACCTGTCTAAAAGTGTACAATAACGCTAGAATCGTCATTACAAACATGTATTTCCTATATTAGCCACGCTGCACAGTTAGCTAATTATCTTTAAACTAAGCCAACCACGTGACCACTTATGTTTTTGATCATTCACGTAACCCGCTGTGACGTCGATGTCTATTTTTAGCATGATATCCCAATCGTTCTTATTTATAGGTTTGCAAAGAATGAACATTTTAAGTGTTGATTAAAGAGTTTTACTACCCCAAAATTGAGATACTGTTGAAAATCGCCAAAGCTTAGACTAAAGTACAATGTCTTTCTTCAGAAATTATGCACAAATACCCCAATCAGAGGTCAGATATTGTTACATATATTAGATGTAGACAAACTGTCGGATGTCACCTTTAATTGTAAGACAATTCAAATCGTGACATAACTTGCTCTAAGTCGGAGGGGATAACCCGATATAACGTGATCGCAAAATTTAGTGGTCACTTCGTACTTCGTACAACTTATTTGCATTAGAACTTTGTATACACTTAATTAACCGTATTTTGCGTAAGTAAATTCGTACGAAATTTCGACAATATGCAAAGTTCTCACGAAAGGTTATGAGCAAGGGATAAAGTCAACAATGTTAATTTGGAATAGTGTTTCAGTTCGTGGTAGAGCAGGTGGTATTAAACACATGATCCATTTAAAGAGGGCATAAAATTAGCTAAAAGAGCCGTCCATGAAAAGTTGCTTTGAAATATGAGTGCGAATTCCCGATTTTATTTTCCAGATATTATTTAATGGAATTGAATTGAAAACTACCATCAAATGCACAAAATATACAACGTACAACCAGTCGGACAAAGAGCGCGTCCTAGGATTATTTCCCTTTGCTGAATGCATATTATGCAAAATCGCAGACCTGAATTATTTAGCATGCGGGCCTAAATAACGAAGCCAAATGCGCCCTTTTACACAAATAGTTTCAATTTCAATGCGCTTTTTTCAAGACATTTTTGGCGTACATACGAGCTTACCGGTCTTATCTGTAGCACTGGACGCATGTGACATTAGTAATACTAGTGCAATAAAGATATGATACATCCTGAAATGTTACCTTCATGGATACCCGACCTCCCCGACCCTCACTAGATCCGCCCAGGAAGGTTGAAGCATGCTTGATCACTTTCGGTCGTATTCGGTTGTGTGTGTTTTTAAGGTAAACAGATCACATTTATGCAGCCAGTGTTGTAAACCGAAGAAGTAAAGGCACTATTAGATGTATGTCTGTAATAGACTTCTATTCGCCGTAGTCCAGTCAGATTTAGATTTAACCTTAAACTTTTGCAACAGAAAACGTTTTTACGTAGCATGCATACATACCAACATTATTTAATAAAATACTAAACGTTTTGGAAAAAACATGCATGTGCCTTTAAGAAGACATTCAAAGGTGGTATCCGACAGTTTGCCTATATCTTATAGGCTATATGTAACAATATCTGATCTCTGGGGATGTTTGTACATAATTTCTGCAAAAACAAATTATACTTTAGTCTAAGCTTTGATCATTTGCACCTAGTCTCTCAATTTTAGGGCAATAAAACTCGTTAATCAACACTTAAATGTTCATTATTTTCAAATATATAAATAAGAACGATTGGGATTCCTGCTAAAATTGACATTGACGTCACAGTGGATGACGTGGATGAGCTAAACCAGAAGTGGTCACGTGTTGTTGTTTTTTTTAAATTAAAAATAGCTTACTATGCAGTGAGGCTCAGATTGGAAATATACGACAAATTCCGCGCTATGGTTCAATTTTTCAGACAGGTGTATGACATCAATTGTTTATTATGATGTTTAAAGACAATATTTTTGATCCAAACTGCTGGATACCACATATAAGAAAAAAGTCTGAAAATTCGGACAACCGTTTTAAAGTCTCCCTCAGCCCAACAGAGATTGTATTTTCCGTCACAAGCCTGGGTGACTTAGACACTTGGCATCTTACAAAATAGCTTTCTCTACACGGTGGCTCAGATAAGAAGTACATGTTTGCAATGACAAGTTTAGAGTAATGCTTCAGTGTTCACACAGATCCAGGGCATCAATGTACAACATTCTGAAGGACCTGTTCAGGTAACAATGGCATATTTTGTTATTTCAGAAAAAAATCTTATACTGTAGTATAGTATACTGTTGGCATCAGGAACGCAATTTGCATGTCCACTTATCACCCTTCGTTTCAATACATTTTTTGTTACTTTTTGTGTCGTCTGACTAGGCGACATATAGAGATTACTTTGTCGGCGTCGGCGTCCGCGGCGTCCGGATTTCCTTGTCCGGAGCCTAATTTTGTCACTGTAGGTCCAAATGACTCCAAACTTGGTATGCATGTTTCTGGCAATGACTCGAAGTGCAGCGCACAAGAACCGTAACTCTACCTTGTTCCGTTTTTGAATTATTTCCCTTTGATTGATTTTTATAGAGCATTTCTTGTCCGGAGTGTAACTTTGTCACCGTAGGTCCAAATGACTCCAAACTTGGTATGCATGTTTCTGGCAATGACTCAAAGTGCAGTGCACAAGAACGGTAACTCTACCTTCTTCCTTTTTTAGTTATTCCCCTTTGATTGATTTTTAGTGCATTTTTTATGTCGACTAACAAAAATTTTCGTCAGGCGACACATCCGACTCGCGGAGTTCTAGTTTCATTATACACGCACATATCGAGGCTGCCAAACGCCACGGAGACTAGATTGGGAAGCAAGTGAAGCCTAATTCTACCGGAAAACACCAGGACTTCCATCCCTTCTTCTTGAAACTGTCAATGAGGGTTAAATACTTACCAAGTTTTTTTTTTCCAAACCCGCCTCAGTTTTTTCCCATGGTACTGTAAGCTTTACTAATACGATCTGCTTGGAAGGCAAAGACCACAGTACCTATGTCGGTCCTCATCTTAGTCACCGTGATTTCCTGTAGAAATACCAGGTTCTGTTTCGGGCCAGACTCCACTTTCCACAGTTGATATAATCATTTTATAAATGAATTTAACATAGTGTTTTTTTTAAATTGCTTTGTTGATGTTTTTATGACATTACAATACTTTTCTGAACACAAGTTCAACCTGGCGCATTAGTTCATAAATAATACAGATGCAGTTACTGTACATAATCAGAACGCATTCGGTCACGATGATTTAAACCCGAAAAATAACGTAATAGAGTTGAATCAGTCAATTATCATGTACATGTTTCTAGATCTAGTTGGCAAGAAAGGACACGTCTATTAATGCAAGGCAGTGTTCTGATAACAATAAGCGACATTAAAAGCCACGAATGTGGCGATACTCTTGTTGCCAAGGTGAAAAATGTACTTAAACAAGACAAGAAGTCACTGGTAATTAGCGAGGACATTGCCATTCTCATCTGTGAAAAATATAAAGGGTTCAATTAAAATGAAGGTGTTGAAATGGTTCTTTTAAATTTCCGACACCGCTTTACGGAAACATACGAATATTGATTATGGTCAGTTTAATATTACCGAGCCAAGTCCAAAGACGTAAAATCACCCACAAAATGTAATATAGGCATACACGACCAAAATGCTAAAGCAAGTTTGCACACAAAGATCACACAAACAAAAGGCCAAAAACAATCAAGACACATTAAGTTGTGCCTTCAGTCAGGGCTGCTCGCTGTGCCGTCAATATTCAGCAAAATATCAAAACCCTTAGTAAACGGTACCAGAGAGTATACATTTTTATTGTGATTGTCAATGTATATTTTGTATTTCGACCATTTTAAAGAGGAAAAGTCAATGCCATATATCGAGGCCAAATGTCATTGTGGTTTATTTATTGATTAATGTCAGTAAGTCCCTTGACTAAACAAATGTAAATGCCTATGCAGTGTTTCCGCGATCGTGAGTTTTCTGTGTTTTTGACGCAATAAATTCGTGACGCGACAAAAATGATACGTTTAATCAGAAATCATCATTCCTAAAACAAACTTTTAAGATTAAGGATAAGTCTGTTCGGATTTAAACTTTCCGAGTACATCGGCCGTTGTTACCAGTATTATGTGCAACTACCATTATGGCCTTGACTTCGAATAATTTGATCCGCGCTTTTAACCATTGCTTTGAACATTGTTGCAGTAATGAACCCATCGTCAATTTCATTAGCAGACGATAAAGTTGTCGGCGTAAATTATTATTTTAATGATCGAGGTCTCGATGGCAGCCCAAACATCTTAACTTAACTACCGGAAAAATATGAACAATGCATAAAACTATTCTCTATTCTTTCCGGAAGTTACGAAATAACGAGGACATTTAAATGAACTTGAAAGTCATTGTTTATCATATTTTGCTATGCTACGGTCGTCAGTGTACTTTCATATCTATTGTAAGTAACAAACAATGCCTTAGGCCCAGTCTAGTATATTGTTGGTACAGATTTTTTTGTTAGGCGTGGGCAGTTTGATACCTTTGGTCTTGCTGATATTTCTTTTAAATTCACAACTGTGTCTGGGCTGTTTTAGGAGGCTATCACGTGACTTTCCACATATGACAATTGCACATGTAATCTGGTCATTTTCACTTTACTGCAACCAGTTTGTTAGTTATGTAGCCCCTAAAATATGAATGCCTACGTTTCATTATGTTGTTGGTTTTTAAATTACCATGTAGATCTATACAGTGGTAGTATGACCATTCGATTTTCTGGATGACCTCTAATTTTTTCTATATTTTGGGTCACAAATGAGCCCCATGAATTTGGAGTTGGCAGCAACAATGTCTATGACTAAGCGACTAGTACGTCAAAGATAAATGTAAAAATAAATGTTCAATGCAGTTACCACTGTATATCTAACGAAACATGAAAAATAAAGTATTATTTGAGGCACAAATTGTTGCAGTTCTATACATATCCCTCCACCCATACCTACCAAGGTGATCGTTCTAATAAATTTATCTGAGACATCCTGATATGAGAGTATAAAACAATATATATACCAGAAGCTACAGAAAGAAACTAAATCGATTTAGAAATTTTACATTAGTTTTCGTGGTGCAAATTTGGGTACTAGTTGATCAATATAAATATACACCTTACCCCTACTAGGATAAGATTTTTATTGCAGATTTTATCTTTTTATGTTTTCATTCTTTGCGGACAATGTGTACGCAGCTGCGTATTTTGCGTACAGTCAGCTACGCGCCAGGATGGTATATTAAATATTGATTATTATTGCTCATACATGCTTATAAACATTCAAACTTTGGCCAGATTTGTCAGCTTCTATATATTTTCTGCATATTTGGAATTTTTTCTGAAGTCCAAAAAGGAACAAATCTTTTCAACACACAAATATTGACCACAAACAACTTTATTGACTCAAAATATTAGACAAAATATACAGTCGACCAAGTCCAGAAACCGAATCCGATTTATACGATTTAAGCTGAAACACAAAAAAGAAACACGTTTAAGATGTGATGGCCATAATTTGGGCGGTTGTTGCTGTAGTCGTCGTTAACAATGTTGTTTAGAATTCCTATAAATAAAAGCATAAAACTAGCAGACTTAAATCCACACGGATTGTGGTAGAGTGGTAGAGTCGCTGACGTGTAACTCCTCTGACTTCTTCTGCTCTCGCCGCGTGGGTTAGAGTCCCGGTCGGGGCGAAGGTCTTAATGTGGGAAGGTCTTCAAACTAACTGACATGCAGTGCGACGGTGATTTTTCACAGACATTTGTCTGGGGCCTTCCTCCAACAAAAAGCTAGACTTTGCTTTAATGACCAGAAAAGCTGTTTGTAAATTGTGTGCCAGCTGCATAACATTAAACAGACATGTGACAAGAATCAGTTGTTCAGTCGGTAAAGGATTGCATTGCCAAACAAGAAATCCACGTTTTAAATCATTCTAAACAAGCATTCATGTTTTCAGTTTTGCTTCTATTAAACTTTATGCCATTTAATTCGTCCTTTACTAGCAAGCGCAGTTCCTAAATTTATCTACGTAGAGTCTACTCAGTCGTTTCTATTAAAGCTGAAACGAGCGCAACGAGTGAAGGCTTCTATTTTCTATGGAAACGTCTCAATAGCTTCTATCCGACTTAAAAGTCCCCGCCTCACTTCCACATGTTCTACCAAAATAACAAGTAATCCGCACCATAAAACTGTCAATCAAACTGTCAATCGTTTTGATCTGTTCTAACTTGTCGTCACAAGGGGAGGAGTCAATACAGAATGCATGGTTTGTTGCACGTTCGCAGTTGAAAATAAAAACATTTAGTAAATAGATCGATCAATTTTGTTCACTGTCAAACAGAAAATAGAAATGAGTTCTATTGAAATAAATCGCTGAGGAATTTGAATTTTCGTAGCTTCTGATTGGTTACAAATGTAGGGCGACCTCTAAATATGTTTTCCATTGTTATTTTAAAGCACACAGCCATTAAAACTGTATTAAAAAAGGTAAAACAGTGTGCCTGCCGCCTAGTTGTAACTATAAGTACACAGACTTAAGGACTTCAGCATATATTTAACTTTAGAAAATAGGTTATACATTGTACAGTGCACCCATTTGTTTACTTTTTAACAAGCTCTGTATAGCCTGCACACTTGTCAAATCTATCACAAATACAACATTAACATAACGATATTGTAACCAGAACATAACAAAATTGATGGTATAAAACTTGCCGATAATATAAAGACAACAGGGATAGCTAGCGACAATTTTTTAAACATCATACTAGAGCTATATAACGACAACATACAATAATTAAACCATAACTAACCTAGAACATACCAACATACTGATAACACTTATGGCATAACAACATAACAATTAACGTAAGAAAAAATAATATAACAATAGTTACATACTGATAAAATTACATACTAATTTCTTTATTGTATTACAAGCCTGATAAATAAAATAATAGCAAAAGAGAAAAAACAACACGAAAATACAACGATACTATGACAATACAATACATTATAATATAACTTACGGGTGCAATGCAAGTTGCATACATCCTGAGTGCAGCATTTGAAACAACTCTTTGGGCTGTACTTCTTTCCAAAGTTACACACCTAAAAAGTAGTACAGAATTATATTATATTGTTTATTAACCTAATGGTGAAGTTCATGAATCGAAGTGTATCCTCCTGAACAAAAAGCCCCCGTAGCTTACCTATTAAGAACCCCCTTCCTCTTAGTATGACCACCTTTGAAAAATAAAGATATGTGACTAAGACCTATCAAATTTCAACACACGCACACACGCACGCACACACATATATAGATTCAAATATAATTATTCTATTGCTTAAATGTATTTTCACACAATAATAAAGTAGAGATGGAACATAAAATGAGAGATAATAATAGAGTTGCGCTGCAACGGATAGTCAGCAAAAGACCAATTGATGCATTGAGTTAAAACGACCCGAAGTGTCATTTCTTCAAGAAAATCATTCATAAAGTTTGTGGTTGAGCTGCCTTTACCAACACTAGGTGAAGTCGAGAATACTTGATACAAGCGCAGTTTAAACTCTATAAACATTAAATATGTAACCAGATATTGTATATGCGTATATCTTTGCAACCAATAAGAAATCCCAAACATGGTGGTCACAAGGGACAACCCATAAACAACCGAAACAAGCATGACAAATCAAATTGTTGGGCGTGTCTTCAGTGAGGACTAGAAAGTTCATTTTAACCAATCCGAAAGGTGCAATAATTGCTTTATCCCGTATATGAGCTCACACGCTAGTGAAATCAAAATTAGTTCCCAATGCATACCTGCGTATTTAAATGGGAAGAACGTGTTTAACTTTACGCATGCGTACCCATGTGTTAGGGAATCACGTGCTATGCTTTTAATGCACACGAGAAACATGTGTTAAACTTTCAAAGCATACCTGAGTAATTCACCTTTCCGCGAGATCTAAAAATAGATATTACACATTGTGTATTAGCATGGAATTAGCCAATCACATCGCGTTGATTGACACTTTACCTGCGTTGTGCTGATTCTCACTTACACATTGTCCCACAAACAATGATTTTGACAAGCGATCAGTTTAAATCTGTTTGAGCCTTTGGTTCAATTTAATAGCAACAGGGTTGTTTGTTGTTTGTGGTTTGCAAGGAATCGTACGTAGCTGTAATCGCTTCTCTGTTTGCATCTTAAAATCTCGCTGAAGCCGGCAACAACTTTCTTTCATAATTTTGTGTCATGAATGCATCATTGGGTGAAACTGTCTTAATTTTCACCTAAACATCTTCATCACAAGCTCTTTGCATTTGGGAGATATCAAATTAAAATATTTTCGCGGATCTGTAAGCTAATCTGTAAGATCTGTCACTTTAAACCAGATTGTTTGTGGGCAAGGGGGGCGGAGCTTAAACTCTATTTTTAGACTCGCGGAAAGGTGAATTGAGCAGAAAAGTCCGAACTGTAGGTTAATGGTCCAACCGGACCTGGTAGGTAGAGCGTTAGAGCGTCGGCTCCATGTATGGGCGGCCCTGGCTTCCATCCCGGGCCGAAACATGCCGAAGTCGTTAAAATGGTAGTGGTTTAGCTCCTTTGCAAACGCTTAAGCAAATATAAGGTAGTTCCACGAACAGTTGGACCAGTGTCAAGATAATGTGACTGGGTGTGGCTTCATATGCCAGGTGTTCACGGTTTGCTATCCATAGTGAATGAAGCACTATATCTGCTTCAAGTGAACAACGTCTCCAAATAACTGAACAAATGTTGGTGGGACGATAAACCCAGCAAACATAAGAATTTAATATGCGGTGGTTGTATACAGCGATAGATAAATGGAAAAGGGTTTTATTATGCGTACCTGCGCGTCCATGCACTCGTGCGTAAATCCCAGCGGATCCTCCAACAGGGCGCATACCTATAGCAGAAACTATTCCTTAACATACACATATGCTGACTAGTAACTGCTCTCACTGCCTAGTCTTCCTCCGCGTGGTTTCGAGACC
Source organism: Sinonovacula constricta (assembly GCA_007844125.1). NCBI lineage: Eukaryota > Metazoa > Mollusca > Bivalvia > Cardiida > Solecurtidae > Sinonovacula > Sinonovacula constricta. The sequence continues at coordinate 35,491,481 of CM017569.1, forward strand.
AGTTCGGGGCAAAAGACTTAATGTGGGAAGGTCTTCCAGCTAACCTGCGATACGCCGGTGGTTCTTCCTAAACATTTGTTTGGGATTTCCCTCCACCCTAAATAGCTGGAAGTTACTATAATGGACATAATTGGTCGTTACAATGTATTTCAAAAACAAAAGCAAAAGCATATGCATACCGAATACAAGGAACGTTCAAAAGGTTTTTGAGCTAGATTTAAAATGAAAAATTCCTTTGCTTCAATGAAGTAATTATATACGGTTGAAAGCATAAGCATTTCTTTACATGTTTATACAAGAAAAGTGCTATTTAGAACATAATTTGAATTTGACGTGAATAAAACTCTATTGGACTTTATCATTTGACTGGTGTACACGCAACGAATGACTGACCAAACAGAAAGCAACCCCGTGTTGTTGCAGATGTAAAAGATGTGAATAGGTATTGTACGATTTTAAAACTATGTGTTTTGTGCTATATCGGCAAATATACTTTAACTGGACGGACGACACAGACTGGATGTAACTACCATGACCTTAATAATATTTTATTCATTGTTTGCTCTTTTTTTTGTAAACATAATAATAATAATAATAATAATGATAATAATAATAATAATAATAATAAATAATAATAATAAAAGTTCATTAAAATTGCCTCTCTTCTGGTTTTATCAAAATTCTAATTAAAGTCCATATATACAATGCATAACAAAGAACCTTTACAGAGCAATAAAAGAACGTAGATACCCGTGAATACTTATATGTCACGAGTTCAAACCCAAGCCGCAAAATGCAAAAATCCCGCAAATAGAAGTGGCAAATCTTCCTTGCAACTCTACATGTAACGGTTGTTCCAAAACTTGTCGCATAGGTGTCAGGATAATGTGACTGTGTATTATCATAACTGGGGTGACATTTTATCACAGTTTTGTGCTGCCTGGTATCTGCCATCCTTTGCCGCAGTTATCGTTTGGTGTTATAACATAATCCTGGCAATAGCCTGATGGCGATAAATATTTTGTATTGGCCAGAAAACATAATATTACTTGGATAATTAAACAATAACTACATGTATCAAATTATTTTCTGTATTTTACACAAAAGAGATAATTACGAATATAAACAATCATACCGTAGATTTATAACATAAACGTTTATTAAAAGACCCGAAAAAAGAATTATTAACTGGCATGATTTAATTGGACAGTTTTGAACTTAGTTATCATTTTCACAAGTCCACACTGTAGCCGAATTTAAACTATTTTCAAATGCATAAATTTGTGCCACAGATAAACATAATGAACTGACAGTTTAAATGAGTGTATGTTCGCTGAAAGTGGATAATGTCTCGAAGTAACTGAAATGTTTTTAGTGGGACATAAATCCAACCAAATAGAGAACGAATGAACGAGCGAACGCATACTAAACAACAAAAATGCAAAAGAAATAATAGACCGACCTCTCCAGCAGCACATGTGTTCACGATGGAGCAATTTCCTGGTGAAGCATTGTTCTGGCAGTTATAACACACCAATCTGGAAGCTGAAGCATTGTCACAAGACAAGTAAAAATACATATTATATCTGTCAAAAGTTTATCGAGGGAAATCAAGAATTGTAATAAATAAACATGGTATATTCTTTCACTCAAGACAGGTATATCCGGCATCTGAAATGTTTTGGAAGTCAAACGCGTCACTTCGACAAAAGACGCATGGATATAAGGAAATTACACACGTTCTAGCAGTTACAACGTGCCAATTAGGGACCAGAAGCATTGTACAAAAAGTAAACAGGACATGTCTTGGCAGCAAAACAGGTAACAGTTATGACAAAAGTAGTGACGTCATTGAAAAATAATGTCCACATAGTGTTAAGAAAACAATATGGTATTATTTCGATTTGAAAAACTACACAAAAATGGTTGACTATAAATAAAATTGACTTTCGGAATCATGATCAAACATGACCAGAGACGAATAAATGGTTGTAGCATCCTGTTTATGTGAAGATGGAATTGAAGAACCGAAGTCTAATGTCCATGAAAGGAAATACACGTAACAATCCTTATTGGATGAATTAAATGACAACATGCACGGGGAGATTTTTTTTTACGACCGCCACACTGCACAAGTAACATTGTTGTGATCATGAATAAGAATATATGACAAAGTCCTATAAGCATTGCAACATATACCAAACTCCGAAAAGGCATATAACAAAGGTATTTTACATGCAAGCCAAGCGAAAAGTAAGAACAAATTTGTGATGTGTCATTTAACGAAAAGAGCAAACCCGACAGATACCGCCTTGGAACAGTCAGTCGGCAATATGGACCGACTGGGGTGCTTAAACCGGTTTTACAGAGCTCTAACCTCGCACTTCCTGAAGAGTTTCTCAGCTGCAAGCAATGAAAAGAACGATCTATTTAAATATAAAATGTCAAAGCGCTGATATTTTCTATAAGTTATGACGAAAGAAGTGACGTCATTCAAAATTAATATCCACGTAGTGTTAAGAAAAGAATATGGTATTATTTCGATTTGAAAAACTACACAAAAATGGTTGACTATAAATAAAATTGACTTTCGGAATCATGAACAAACATGACCAGAGACGAATAAATGGTTGTAGCATCCTGTTCCTGTTCCTGTGAAGATGGAATTGAAGAACCAAAGTCCAATGTCCATGAAAGGAAATACACGTAACAATCCTTATAGGATGAATTAAATGACAACATAGATTACATGCACGGGGAGATTTTTTACGACCGCCACACTGCACAAGTAACATTGTTGTGATCATGAATAAGAATATATGACAAAGTCCTATGAGCATTGCAACATATACCAAACTCCGAAAAGGCATATAACAAAGGTATTTCACATGCAAGCCAAGCGAAAAGTAAGAACAAATTTGAGATCAGTCATTTAACGAAAAGAGCAATTCCGACAGATACCGCCTTGGAACGGTCAGTCGGCAATATGGACCGTCCTGCAACTGAACGATGTGAAACGTAAAAAGACATGTTGTAGCAATCACAACACATCAATCCGGCAACTAAAGCATTGTTTTGAGTAAACACATCACGTTTTGGCAGTAAAAACGGATCATTCGATCAACTGAAGCATTGTAAAACGTAAACAAGACATGTTCTGACAGCAAAACATAGGCAACTGAAGCATTAAAGTAAAAAAACAAGACACGTTCTGGCAGTAATATCTGGCCAATCTAGCAACTGAAGAATTGTAATACGTAAACAAGGCAAGTTCTGGCAGTTATAACACATCATTGAAAGCAATTGAAGCATTATAATAAGTAGACAAGACAGTTCTGGTTGTAATTAGGCGTCAATGCGGCAACTAAGACATAGTAACAAGTAACCGACACATCTTCTGGAAATTATATATCGTCACTCTGGCAAGGAAAGCCTTAATACCAGTCAAGAAGACACGTTCCGTCAGGCGTAACACGTAAATCCCGCAACTGAAGCATTGTAAAATGTTCACAAGGCACGTTCTGGCAGTTAGTATACGAAAATTCCGCAATTCAAGCATTATGAAAACAAGTAAAAACACATTCTGGCAAACATAAAATGGAAATCCCAAAATTGAAGCATTGTAAAAAGTAAACCAGACACGTTCTGAAAGTTATGACACGTAAATTCCGCACACGAAGAATTGTTAAATGTAAATCAGACACGTTCTGGCAATATAACACGTAAATCCCGCAAATGAAGAATTGTTAAATGTAAATCAGACACGTTCTGGCAGTAATGACACATAAATCCCGCAAATAAAGCAGTGTAAAAAGTAAACTAGACACGTTCTGGTAGTTATGACACGTAAATCTCGCAAATGAAGCATTGTAAAAAGTGAACAAACATGTTCTTGCAGTAATTACACATTATTCCATAAACTGAAAGCATTGTATGTTAAATATTTATATAGAAAACATGCACTGTACCTGCTGTCGTCGTGGAAGGCTGGGTGGTCGATGTCGTTAGTGGTGGTAGGCGTTGTAGTGGATGTCGTTGTAGTGGTAGGCGTTGTAGTTGTAGGTATTGTTGTTGTAGGTGTTGTTGTTGCCTTAGTCGCCTTTGTTGTTGTAGTTGTATGCGCTGTAGTCGATTAAAATACAACACGGATGTTCTTTTAATTTAATACTTTAATAACACGTAAGATAATAAGTTGTGTGTATATATATATATGTCGCATGTTTTATAAATGTCCGTGCTTAAAAGACATGACCGTAACCTTATCTTAAATGGTTTAATTCTATCCCACTTGCCTCTGCAAAATGTTCATGCTATCTGATGCATCTGAATAAACGTTAAAAATGTCACAATATATTTTCTAGGCGAATACATAAAAAAGAGTGTTCTACACATACTGGCCACGATAACGGACAAAGCAAACCGAACTAGACACACCAGGTGGCCTGTTTCATAAAAAAAAATGTGTAGGTATAGGTAAACTGCAAAGCTACGTAAACACCGGAAATACGAATGCTAAGTTTCACGACGCTATCGTATTATAATATACCGCACAATGCTGTTGCAAATATCAGGCAGCTAAGGGATACTATTTCTCAACGCAAATATAATAAAATTCAATCAAATAAAAATTCAAATTCTATAAGTTTATTTAATGAGTTTTATTTTAAGAATAAATGCCTTGATGATCTTATGCACACTGTCTAGCTACAAAAATCCTGCGTACCGGTGATATATTGATAATGTAACAATTTTAAATAAGAAAATAAACAACAATTTAAAATTACTTTATGCGTGTGCATTTTGAGGATTTTTTTACTCTATAAACATGGTAACCTATAAATGCAGAAATGTTTTCCTCCATTACCATGGTTGCTGTTATTGTGGAGGTGCATTGTATTTCCCATTATAAAATACGTTTGCCCTCAACATTCTGACCACAAATATGGTTTGCTGTAATTGCGGATATATTTCCAACTATTTATTGGATTTACTGTGATTGCTGATACTGTTCCCATTTACTTGGTTTGCTGTAATTGTGGTTATATTTCCCGCAATAAAATATGCTCGATGTTACTTAAAATCCATGTCCCTCTCTTAACTTGATTTGCAGTAATATAAACAATAGTCGCTTTAACTGCGAATGTATTTCATAAGGGTCGCTGTAACTGGAGATATATATCCCACCATAAACTATGCTCGCTGTAACTGGAGATATATATCCCACCATAAACTATGCTCGCTGTAACTGGAGATATATATCCCACCATAAACTACGCTCGTTGTAAGTGTAGATATACATACCACCATAAACTATGCTCGCTGTAAGTGTAGATATACAAACCACCATAAACTATGCTCGCTGTAACTGGAGATATATATCCCACCATAAACTATGCTTGCTGTAAGTGTAGATATATATCCCACCATAAACTACGCTCGTTGTAAGTGTAGATATAAATCCCACCATAAACTATGCTCGCTGTAAGTGCAGATATACAAACCACCATAAACTATGCTCGCTGTAAGTGCAGATATATATCCCACCATAATCTATGCTCGCTGTAACTGAAATATATATCCCACCATAAACTATGCTCGCTGTAACTGTAGATGTATGTCCCACCATAAACTATGCTCGCTGTAACTGGAGATATATATCCCACCATTAACTATGCTCGCTGTAACTGCAGATGTATGTCCCACCATAAACTATGCTCGCTGTAACTGGAGATATATATCCCACCATTAACTATGCTCGCTATAACTGCAGATGTATGTCCCACCATAAACTATGCTCGCTGTAAGTGTAGATATATATCACACCATAAACTATGCTCGCTGTAACTGCAGATATATGTCCCACCAGGTTAGTCGAGGGTTGTAATTTTGCTTTATTATGGGCTACTTACTGAACAGGTTAGTCTAGAGGTTGTACTGTTGCTTTACTGCGAACTACTTACTGAACAGGTTAGTCTAGAGGTTGTAATGTTGCTTTACTGCGAACTACTTACTGAACAGGTTAGTCAAGAGGTTGTACTGTTGCTTTACTGCGAACTACTTACTGAACAGGTTAGTCAAGAGGTTGTATTGTTGCTTTACTGCGAACTACTTACTGAACAGGTTAGTCAAGAGGTTGTACTGTTGCTTTACTGCGAACTACTTACTGAACAGGTTAGTCAAGAGGTTGTATTGTTGCTTTACTGCGAACTACTTACTGAACAGGTTAGTCAAGAGGTTGTACTGTTGCTTTACTGCGAACTACTTACTGAACAGGTTAGTCAAGAGGTTGTATTGTTGCTTTACTGCGAACTACTTACTGAACAGGTTAGTCTAGAGGTTGTAATGTTGCTTTACTGCGAACTACTTACTGAACAGGTTAGTCTAGATGTTGTACTGTTGCTTTACTGCGAACTACTTACTGAACAGGTTAGTCAAGAGGTTGTATTGTTGCCTTACTGCGAACTACTTACTGAACAGGTTAGTCAAGAGGTTGTACTGTTGCTTTACTGCGAACTACTTACTGAACAGGTTAGTCAAGAGGTTGTATTGTTGCTTTACTGCGAACTACTTACTGAACAGGTTAGTCAAGAGGTTGTACTGTTGCTTTACTGCGAACTACTTACTGAACAGGTTAGTCAAGAGGTTGTATTGTTGCTTTACTGCGAACTACTTACTGAACAGGTTAGTCTAGAGGTTGTAATGTTGCTTTACTGCGAACTACTTACTGAACAGGTTAGTCTAGATGTTGTACTGTTTCTTTACTGCGAACTACTTACTGAACAGGTTAGTCAAGAGGTTGTATTGTTGCCTTACTGCGAACTACTTACTGAACAGGTTAGTCAAGAGGTTGTACTGTTGCTTTACTGCGAACTACTTACTGAACAGGTTAGTCAAGAGGTTGTATTGTTGCTTTACTGCGAACTACTTACTGAACAGGTTAGTCAAGAGGTTGTACTGTTGCTTTACTGCGAACTACTTACTGAACAGGTTAGTCAAGAGGTTGTATTGTTGCTTTACTGCGAACTACTTACTGAACAGGTTAGTCTAGAGGTTGTAATGTTGCTTTACTGCGAACTACTTACTGAACAGGTTAGTCAAGAGGTTGTACTGTTGCTTTACTGCGAACTACTTACTGAACAGGTTAGTCTAGAGGTTGTACTGTTGCTTTACTGCGAACTACTTACTGAACAGGTTAGTCTAGAGGTTGTACTGTTGCTTTACTGCGAACTACTTACTGAATAGGTTAGTCTAGAGGTTGTATTGTTGCTTTACTGCGAACTACTTACTGAACACGTTAGTCAGGAGATTGTTAAGGCTCATGATGGCCGCATTGAGGTTGGTGAGCTGTGTGTTTGAAAGGAAGTAGTTGTTAGTTCCACTGGCGGTTGAAGGGACACAGTTGCCTGTACACATTGTAGAGCTGCTTGGTGGTGTGCTTGGTGCAGGTTTGACAGCCGGAGGACCAGAGGAACCCAGATGATGTCCGTGTGCAAATATGGAACAACCGCCATGAGGGCTGATACCAAAATAAAATAAAAATGTGTAAAAAAGAATAATATTTGCATGAATAAAAGGTCTCATGTCTATTCCAACTCATTCATAAGGAACCCATCGGTAATGTAGGCAAAAGGTTAGTCTCTGATCTTGTGCTAAGTAAGGCAGTTGCCGTAAATTTTGATGCTAATTGAAGTAACACCTATTTGTTATTTTCAGTAATCCACCAGCTGGGTATCGAGACGCAAATGATTGTTTACGTGACTTCATTTCCGTTGACGTCGCTTCCAGTAGCGAAATAGCAGTACATTAAATTTCATTCCAGATATTACAAAGTCAGCTGGTTTCTTGATTATGTTATAATTAGAATCCAACATACGTGTTCCTTGATTATTGAAAATATTAATCTTGTTGGATGAAATAAAACAACAACAACTTGACATTGCCTAGTTTCGTATGGTTTTCAACCAAAGTGGATGGTGTGTGTGTGTATGCGCGCGTGAGTGTGTGCGCACTCGTGTGCGCGCGCGTGCGTGTGCGCGCACGTGTGTGTGTGTGTGCGTGTGTGTGTGGGTGTGTGGGTGGGTGCGTGTGCTCCAGACACGCAGCAAAAATAGTTATTTTTAAACTAAAAAAACCACATGACAACTAACTCTTACGTAGTCCGCGCTGATGTTAGCATGTATTTTTAACAGACATATTCGTGCTTATGTATACATTTGGACAGAATGAACATTCAGAGTGATTTACTTTCACAAAATGTACTGTTTTATAAATAAAGGTAGTGTTAAAAATCGTCCTAACTTATGATTGTGATGATGATGATGATGATGATGATGATGATGATGAGAATGATGATGATGTTGAAACTCACCTAAAGGTCGACGTTATTGTATTGGGTTGGTTTTGTGTCGGGTTAAAAGGCACCGTTACAGTGTGATGGTGGTCATGACCGGGTTGATGCTGGTTGTGCACGTGCATGTGTAGGTGATAGTCGTGATACGAAAGGCTCACTCCGTGGCTGTGGTGGTCATGAGGGCTAGTGTGCGTGTTGTAAAGGTGGGTTGTGTGGCCGTGATGATGGTCATGACCGAATGTCAACGTGGTTGTGTGTGTAAAACCGTTCATGTTTGTGAAACAGTTGTGAACGTGCTGGTCATGGCAATGGAGGTTTCCACCGTGAGGACCTTGAATATGGCACTGGTTACCATGGTGATTATTTCGGCGTATGGGGTTTCCCACTGAGTTTCTCAGCTCCACCTGGCCGCTCAAAGTGAAGTTAACGCTCTGTGTAACTACTGTTTGTCCTACGATCTCCAGAAACGCCATGTCTAGTTCCGTCTTAACATCATCCACTATAAGAGAGTTTGATACCAGTCTTTGCCTCAAGCTTGCCCATACTGCCTGCTGTCAGATCCGTATCTACACGTTTTGTTGTCAATTCTCCAGCCAACTGGTGCGTGCACATTGGCGTTGTTAGCAAATAACTAAAATTTCCTATTGGTATAAACTGATATAGACGACAAAAGCTTAATTTATTTTTTTGTTATTATTAACAACTTCATGCAAAACGTATGTACAACAGCAAATAGTATGGGCCCTCCACAAACAGCTAGTAATATAAATGTTGAGAATATAACTGACAGTCGACACGTTTTACAATATATAAACATTACGCAGTAAAAAATAATGTATTGCTCAGTTTGAAAGTTCGAATTTATTCCCAATAATTTTAAGGTCAAATTATTACGCCTACGAGGTGGAGAAATAATAACACGCAAGTGCATTTCGGCGATTGGTTTTGATAAGTAAATAGACATTCAGTTACGTAAGTCGTTTCTCCATTTTCCACATGCTGGGACATGGTTTCGTTTTAGAGGTTAAATACGGACTGCCTTTTAGACAATCAGTGAGAGAGCATGTACAAATACAGAAATGGTACTTCGAATTTCGTATGAAAATCTTTCACGTTGGAGGTTTTTCCAGCTGACAGTCAGTGCAATGGTGGTTTACCAAGGCTTCTATCACAAATAACTGGCCGTCGCTTAAGTATTGTTAGTACAATGTATCTATAACAAACCAAAACATGAAAAGGAAAATAAACAAATGTATCTTACATGTCTGTCCACAAAGCTCTCCAACAAATCCAGGTGGACACTGGCACATGTTATGTCCAACGCAAGTGCCACCGTTCAGACAAGAGGTGGCATTGCATATATCTGGCAAACAACAGTGTCAAACATTGCAGCAAATTTAATAACAGTATAATATACATGTATGTGTGTGTGTTTTCTTTGCATACACATTTATAAACACTGTATAAAAAGTTTTAAATACAATTCGAACATGGTTCTACACTTATAGAAAAACGTGGCCCTTATTGGTATCAGTAGATAACAAACAGTCCTTGGCAGTAGTTTTTGTCCACTATATTCTCGTGTAATGCCTTGAAACCAATTGCACTTGTGGAATCAACACTGCAGACTTTCTAATAACGTTGACGTCAAATCGTGTTACACGTGGATACGCCGACATCTGACCCGACTTCAAACTATATTGAACTTGCATTTTTAATTTAGCAGTATAAATCACCTTAAAAGGTAAACATTACAATATTGTTGAGGCCACTCAATTGTATACACCCAAGAAAAATATTTAAAAAGTACAATGTCTACTGTTTCAATATATTTTAAAAGAATGAAACGTTCCCTTAAATCTTATAGCTGTTCTAACAAACTATTGAGGTTACAGTGACGTCATATTCGATGACTAATCGTTGTGTTTCGTACACAAGTAATCAAACATCGACACTATTTACCTAAGACGAACATTTTGAGAACAAAAAGTAATGATGAATGTGTGTTATATCGTGATAATGCATTATTTTGTGCATGGCTTATCGACAGATCAAGGGGAGATAACTCTAACTTTCATCAGAGGCTAAAGTATTCTATCTACAGATAATTGTTGCAATTAAAACATTTATTTAACAAATATTAAATAGCTGTTTGTAGAAAATCATGGAAAACTAAGTTTTAATATAATACAATGTAAAAAAAGAAGTAATTTTTCAGTTCACTACTGAAAAGAATTTGTCAAGGTATATCTCTCCTGTAAAATTTGAAAAACGTAGTTAGAATAATCTCCGTTGACCACTCGTAATGTGTATAAGAAAGTACAAATCGCTTTACTATGTAAACTTTGTAGTTTCCAAAATGTAAATAAAGCACCATGAATATATTTCATTAAATCTGAAATTCTGAAGTAAGAATTTGTAAAAGGACAAAGCAGTCCATAATTTTCGTGACACGCTATGTCATAGAGCTTTGGGAAAGGGGCCAGAAAGTCTAGTCACTGCACTTTGAAGAACAAATAATTAATATAAAAATGTAAAATTATGAACGCCACTGGGTGTCAGTTTTTCTTTTCATAAGAGCATATTGAAAGAAGTTTAAAGTGACCTTAAGGTAAAAAACAACACTGTCATTAAAATACCGCTGTTAGCTTTGTTCAGTGTTGAGCAACGCTGAAAAATAAAATAAAACGTAAACTGATAACATGTTCTGAATCACAAACTCTGATTGAGCAAAAAAAAATATCGAATATAACAGAGCAATATAGCTGCGATCAGAATAAGCCATGTTTAACTATGTAACTGTGCTCTTGGGTTGTCTTATTAGAGACGAAAATCCATGTGACTTACTATATTTACTTTCTAAGTTTCAACCTGCAATATAAAAAAGAATACAAAAATACAGAAAATAATGAGGCACATTTTGCATGGTTTTAATAAGATGGGACCAGTTTTGTATTGATTCTGAATTCAACATACACAAAAAGACCCCCCACACACAGACACACACATAATATGCAATGTTCAGTAGCTCACTAGTGCGTCGCCAGAACTACAAGCTACTCCTTGGTGGTGATTGCGGCGTCAAATACATACCTTGCAGCCTGCAATAGATGAAAAGTGTGTGGGCGCACTGAATGTCGACTGTCGTGTTGATCCAGAGACGGTTGGTTAAAATTGGCTTCATAAACGCCAACTGCAAAAAGGGGTTGGCATCCTGCAGCATCTGTTCAAGAAAAGGATAATCGTCATGAGGTTGTATTATTGCCAAAATGCCAGACGCAATCGTGTTGCTATGTAATTGGAGAATTGTTAACATTCTCACTTTCAACATTATATATTGTAAATATATATATATATATATATATATATATATATATATATATATATATATATATATATATATATATATATATATATATATATATATATACAAGATTTTACATTGTACATCTGCAACTGGAAGTTTTCAAGTGATATTACACAATTGTTTTTCTAATCTTTGTGGTGCATTGTCAACATCTGCTGGATAGGCAACAATGTTACATAAGTATTAGAATACCCGCTTAAAGGGACCGCCCATAAATGTCCGATCCCACTCGTAAAGAATCGTTAGTAACATTAGTAACATAGACCGGCCACATAAGTATATCACGCATGATAATTTTAGATACAATAAATAATGCCTCGCACCTGATACGAATTTAGTAAATACATTCACCGGTTCCCGGCCGTAGTGACTTTTGTTATTTGCACACAGGCTATCGTTTGAGGAGATGCTAAATTTGAAAATAAACCTCTACGCTGCGTTCAGACACTTTGCGAAGTTTGTTTTCCTCCCGATGTAACGAAGTGTTTTAATCACTATTCTCTTACGCCAGGTTATTGTTCGTTATTCTCACATAAACTTCCACAGTAGGCTTACGCAAGGTCATCGTTCGTTATTCTCACATATACTCTCACAGAAGGCTCACGCAAGGTTATCGTTCGTTATTCTCACATATACTCTCACAGTAGGCTCACGCAAGGTCATCGTTCATTATTCTCACATATACTCTCGCAATAGGCTTACGCAAGGTTATCGTTCGTTATTCTCACATATACTCTCACAGAAGGCTCACGCAAGGTCATCGTTCGTTATTCTCACATATACTCTCACAGAAGGCTCACGCAAGGTCATCGTTCATTATTCTCACATATACTCTCGCAATAGGCTTACGCAAGGTTATCGTTCGTTATTCTCACATAAACTTCCACAGTAGGCTTACGCAAGGTCATCGTTCGTTATTCTCACATATACTCCCACAGTAGACTCACGCAAACTTTAGATAAATACAATTTACTTCCGGAAACATTTAAGTACTCACACTAACGCTACATGGCCTTGCTGCGTTTGCATGCAATCAGCGTACACATGCATTTTTGTTATCACCACACTCCCCTATCCAATCACTATTTTACTTCACACTTTACATGCATGCAGTTAGTTCTTTTTTATTTGGACCTAACCGTGACGAGGGAATAAAATCATGTGTGTTAAGTTAGATTTAAGTCATATCCTTAATTGCAAGATATTTATGATAAAATCATCTTTCCTTTAAGCACATATATCAAATTTAAAAATAAAATCCAATTGTATATCATATTTTGAACATATTGTTTCATGATATAAACATCATCAGACATACGTACTGGCTGGTAATATTATCTGTATTTTAACTACACTCACGATCCGTCTTTAGTTATGAACTGTAAAAATCGTTCTAAGTGTCAAAGTAAAAACATGTTGTAATCATGTAATGTAACTTAGTTGAACAATATGAACCAATAGTCAAACACAGTTAAATGTTGTATTTTCAATAAAGGCTTAATTTACGGTAGTTAAGTTCTGAAAGGCTTATTTCTAACCGCATTTTTTCATTATGATATATTTTTGTAATTCATATAAAGAAGTTACACACGTGTATTTAATCTACCATAGATTAAGTAGTGGGGCGAAACACAAAACGAACACAATTGATATTTTATTCAATTATCCAATCTGGTAAATTTGAGGCTCACGTCGTCTCTTGAGCGGGAACACATCGTCTCACACACGCGGTCTATATCGTCTCGCACTCGAGGTTCACATCGATCTTGTACCCGCAATGTTAATGCTTTTTTTGCTTTTAAAAACTAACTCATCTTTCTTCCCTGACACCTGCTGACCTACATGGCATAGGTAGATTTTAGTTTGTTCCCAATTCGTGTGTACAGTGTCATTTAGACGCTCCTCAGTAATAACCGTAATCATTTTAACCATCATGATTGGCTGCAAGTGACGTTGGCAGAAGTGGAAATTCCTAATCAAGGGACCTAACGCGTGATTTGATAATGGACATAACCTAATTTCGGGAAAGGCTTTTACTCTCAATATGCCCCTACAGAAGGCAGACGGTCATAAGTTACGATTTTTAGGTTCATGCCTATTGTAAACTTGTTAAAATTATAGAGGGTGTGTTTGTGTCTATTAATTACAGAGTACTTGAGAAAATAATCAATAACTAAGGACATTTGTCGGTACGTTTTACGCAAGGCAGGTAAGTACGCGATGAATGAATTACGTGCATCATTTAATTTAACAACATTCAAGTAATTGTAGTTTTATCTCATATTTGCATATTTCAGACGTGTGTAACTGATTACTATTTTTAAATTCCAGACCTACGTTAAACCTGACGTCATTTTGAGTCAGGTGACATAAAGATATTATGAGCATGAGAATCAAGTACATATAATGAACCGACAGTATACGAGACGGTGCCCTATCTACAACCTGTTGATATATAACTATTGTTGGCGATGCAGGACGCGACACCTATAATTGGCGTCGCTCTTGAGAGCGGTGCCTCTTATGGAATGCATTTTTATGGGGACGACAGTGTAACAGTCAATAACACGATGTCGGAGGTGTTCCATGAGACACTTTTCAGAGAAAAGAACCAAGATGTTCCGTTTTTAATAGGATAACTTACAACATTAAATTGTAGATTGCGATTATAAAAAGTAGCATAAAAACGTAGGATTGTCTAATAAAAGAACCCGAGTATACCGATGTTACAAATGCAGCTTGTAGATACAGGTGTAGCAGAAAACAAGAAAAAACAAGGTAGCAAAAATACTCCACTTCCCATCAAAATTGTGGTTCGTTAATGTCAAATGTTTATGTAATTAATCAAAAGAGTAAGAGAGTGTTTAGATCACAGGATTGTCATCTTCTGTTTAAAGCGCATGCTCTCTACGGCGCCTTGGATGTCTTACATCCTGGCTCTTTCTTGTAAATAAATGGAATGCTTATTGAAATGGGGAAAGGTTTTTTAGCGGACATTTTGCAAAATCAGAATATGTTCAGACTAATTATTGCTTCCTTACTTCCTTAAAAATGGTGGAAGGGACAGTGTTTTTTGTTGATGAAACTTAGGCCGATTACTAGCGGATACGGCAGCATATATCATAAACATATGGAACGTTAATTGCGCTAACATTGATGAGGAAAATCTAATCTATACATAGACTCATCGGATAATAATCTCCGCGAGAATTACATAAACATTTAAATTAATAATATAGCTAGCATTCTATGTAAGCATTTACCTGGTCGAAAACAGGTTTTACAAGTCCAAGATTATCCTGTGTGTCGACATAGGTTATGTTCAGCGGTGCCTCGAGCAAGATACGGTCTACTGAACACTTCTGGATTTCGTAAAGCATTTTGGTGATGTGAATGGTCTCATTAAACATGTACTCATACTTGAATACATTCTCAGCAGGTTTTTTTGAATATTGGACGTTGCTAATATTCTTGCAGATTGGGGCATGGTCAGTTTTTGGCGTCACCCCATCTGTAAGTATTGATTAACACATCATAATCATAATTACCACCACCACCACTATAATCACCATCATCATTATCATTGTCGGCGTAATCATCATCATAATCATCGTCATCATCATCATCATCATCATCATCATCATCATCATCATCACTACCACCACCATCATCATCACCACCACCATCATCATCATCATCATCAATGCTTAATTATATCAGTTAAAATCGTTTCGTCGGAATAAGGATCTATATTGAATACAGGCAGATAGAAAGGGCTAAATAAGGTTGGTTCACCAAAGTCAAGGATGTGCGACCAGGGTGTATGATGTGTTCGTTTGAGAAAATAATCTAAGATTACAAATAGGATCAAAATTCATTTAATACGTTATATATAAAATGATGCACATATAGATTTTTAACGATTTGACATTTGTGTGGGTTAAGTAATTATCTAACTCGTGACATTTAACGTTGTTAAAAGGTTGCATATATTCTCAAAAACAAAACAAAAAACACAAAAACAGGCTAGAATAGAACTTACAAAAGTTTTCACAAATTTCGAACCAACATTGAAACCTTTTTGGAAGGTAATCGCGTAGTCGCACAAAATCATGACAAAACCTTTCACAAGAAAATATTAGCCAGCTTACGTGCTTTTTGTTAATTTTTCGGTAAAACGACAGAAGCATTCGTCCAGGCTTTAACTACAAGTACATACTTATTATAAGTGGAAGTCGCCAGTGTAACAATTTCCAACCCTTGCATTCCAAGTCCACCTTATTGGTCTTCATACGGCGAGAGCTTGAAATCGTTACTTCGTTGATAATAATAAACCAAAAAAGAACATATCTGTTTTTGTCGATTTACTGTCCAATTGGTATCTACCTACCTTGACATGAGGTAGCGGTTAAACAAAGGAGCACGACTAATATCCTCATAATGTGTCCGAGATCTGATGCCGAACTGTCAACCGATCCTAAGACAAGATAGACCGGCCCTGAATTTAAGTGTACTGAATATAAAGTTTATCTGAAAACCGTGCCCTCTTTTCACGTTTATTAATAATCGCGAACAAGAACAAAATGGGTCAAACAGCAAAAGAAATGACAAAAAAGTGACGACAGACAACGGTTCAAAGATTACTACATACATGACTGTTTTAGGAAGAATGCTTAAGCCATATTATTGCTTCTATCAATGAAGGTACTTCCCTTAAGTGTGTTATTTTCCACATTAATTATCTTGCCTGCCGAGCCAAGTTAATACAAAAGACATTTAATTTTTACAAAACAGAACTGACTAATTTCAGCGTTGAAGTTAATGCAAGTAATCAAACGTCAAGAGAAACCCCAGTGTTTGGAGGTTTTTCAGCTAACCTGCGGCGCGCCGGTGGTTCTGCCCAGGCATAATTCTGGGGTCTTCCTCCACCAATAATTAGCTGGACGTTGCCAATAAGACCATAATTGTGTTGGCACGATGTAACAAAAATCTTTGGACGACTAAAATCATGTTGAGTGTACCTAACACACCTTGACCTCATAAAAGCAACTAACGTCAAGCAAGATACAAAAGTTAGTGGATGAGCGTGCACGTTATCAAAACGACCTCAACAAACGCGTCGAACTAAGTCCATTTTCCCAATCCGGGCTCATTATCTGCTGAGACTTATCTCTGTGAAGCACCGTTAGCGTCCTTGCCGCTCAAAATAACTTTCTTAGGTTTAGGCAAACACTGTAGATCATGATCATGTAGACCATCTTCAGCTGGTAGCCGCCTGATCTGAAAAAGCTTTTTACGAATAAGCCACTTACCGTATGTATAAATAATGAATACTTCAAGTTTTTACAAATTATAAGATTTTGTATTGCTTTTTAAGAAATGCAGTAGGTAAAGTTTAATGTTAAGAACAGAAACCGCCTCGAAGCATTGCTAAGGCCAAGCTTTACATTGTCACCTGCAAACGAAGACAGGACTGCTGTATTCTAATCGAGGGTATTACGTCCATTTAATCCAGACTGCATGCAACAAAAATACTTTTTTGTTTTGCTTTTTGTAACATCGTGCGATACAATTATGCTCATTTTGGCTAGTCCAGCTAATTTTTGGTGGAGGAAGATCCAAGGCATATACTGGGTAGAATCACTGGCGCACCGAATGTAACCCATTTTAGAGCAGACGAGGGTTGAAGGCAATTTCAGTACGCTGGTCAAGATCCAAACTGGAACAAAAGATGCAGCTTTTACAAAATAACTATTTAAATTAACTCTTTACTTTATATGCCCAGATATACATTTTCATGTTTAAATAAGTGTCTTCTGTACAAGTCATCAGTCTCATCAGTTAGATGTCCGAAGTCAAACTAAGTAGCTCTGATTTCCAACCCAGCACGCCTGCCCCCCCCCCCCCCCCCCCCCCCCGGCACACTCACACAACAACAAGAACAAAAAACAAACAACGAAAAAACAACAACATGAGCATCACCCGCTTAATAGGGACGTCGGTTGCCCTTCATGAAAAAACATAGGTCAATGCGACGTCAATGGGATTTTTGGGACGATATGGCAGAAATACGACGATGGATGTATCTACAGCAGTCTCGATGTTCACAGTAATGAAGCTTGAGCCCCACTCCTTCTTGTGGCAGAGCATTTTATCATATATATTAGTAACTTTCATATAATTCCTCTTCAAGAAGGCAGCATGAAGTGAGTTAGGGCAAAGGACAATGCGATGTTGAGAAACTGCTCAACTGATTATTTCATAGCTAGGACATCGTTTTGATGCACGAGAATCCTTGATTAAAGACCGTAAAACGGGGCGTGACATTCGCAATGTCAAATGTACCTTTTTGACCACCCAAGTTGGAGAGTGCTGAACAGTACTCACGCAGAGAAAACCTGTGTATATGGAACTTCTCTCCACATGGCGATTTGATAGAGGGGGTTGTCAATTTCCTTAACCACATAATAAACAAACGACCAAAAAAACACACCCGATGAAGCAGATGCTGACATGAAATCTTAGTCTATTCAAAGGGCTCCTATTTAGACCAATGCCCAACATGTTTTCTCCAAGGCTGATATAAGTGATTCTCATGTACTAGGCAAATGCCTAGGAAGAAGATGCAAGTTATTTTGATATTTGTAGTCTCGTCAAGCCATCAAAACCATATACCGGAACAGGAAACTATTGAAAACCTCGTCGAACCCTGAGAATAAATCGCTGTTCATTATGAATGACGCCACCCCTTCCACCCTCCATAGGCTGAGAGAAGGCGGTGAAAAAACCTAGGAGTCAATGGGACATACATCAGGTATGACAACGTTTATTTTCGCTACAAAACAGTCTTTAAATCTAACCTCTCTCGATGATATTTTTTCTTTAACTTAATGTAGAGAGGACACGGTGAAGTCGCTTGGAACCGACAACTTCCTGTAGACCGGGCTGAGGGATAAGGATGAGAACACATCGCTCCTCAAATTTGGATACCTTAATGTTTGTGGCTTGAGCTCTTAATTAATTTACCCTGACTTTATATCATTCGTTACCAATTACGACGTTCTTTTTTTCTGAAACAAAACTAGATCGTTTTAATCAATCTTCTATTGGACATTATACATACTTTAGCCAGAAACCGCAAGTGTTTCAAGAATAAATCGGGTGGTGTAAGTATGTTTGTTAAAATGTATTTGCAGCTTACATTCAAAGTTCTCATTTATCAATGAGAACTGTACTTGGTATAAATACATGCATTCTAACATGGTGCATATAGTTGATACAGTTTTTTTCACCTGAGGGTTCAGTGCATGCCAAGTTAGACTTTTTTGACAACATTGAAGGTAATATTGTTGACATTTTAGAATTACTTATTGATGCTTCATTTTATACTATTAGAACATATCAATGCAAAACCTAGTAAATATGCTGATTGTTTTTCAGATTTGCAGGAGATTTTAATTTTGACAATTTGGCTTGGGAAAACATGTCCATTCAAACTTCCTAGATCTTGGAATCCCTTTAGAACGACACTCAGAACGTAAGTTTAGAGTAAACAATTTTGGCTGTCGGCTTACTGAGCTAGGTAAAGCTACTTATCTGTGGAATGGTAGATTTTGTAGTGACCTAAACATTGGCCACAATACGAGTCGAGTACAGATACCAGTCTCATTGATTATGTATAGTTATCACCTTATATATTTCTAAATATATGTAAATTTGAAATTGGTGTTTTAATCCATTTTTATCTGATATTCATAACATATGTGTATATATAACTTTTATGATAATAATGTACCAATAGAAGTTTTATCTTATAACAAGGACAACGTATTAAGATATGACAATGAACCTATTAAAAACCTTTATGGGACACCTCAATGGCTAAGTATGTCCGTTGCAGCTTTGATATGGATAATGTCTTGTTATATAATAACTTTCAGTTATCTTTGATAGTAAAACATACACTGCTTTAAGCATTAACATATTTTATATTACATGTATTAATAAATTATTTTATTATATATCTGATACTTGTAAGTTAATAACTGAGATTAATAAATCTGTTTTTAGAAATAAAATAGAAGGCAAAAAAGACAAACATGAGGCAAGATAGGTTTGAAGAGGACTATAGTTTAGGTAGAAAGAAATACTGAAAAAGATTATTAAAGATGTAGAAATGCCAAAATTGTAGCGCTATGGTTGACAGCGGTATATGTAAATAAAACAAATTAAGCTGGAGGTCCTCAAATTATAAAGCTTTTTCTCGTTGCAGCTATGTGTAATAGGAGCATTCTTGGCTGGTAATTAAAAGCAACTTAGAGTTTCACCACCACTTAATCGATAAGGCATAAAACATCATAGAGGATAAACAAATAAAGTAGATGAAAATTATAACAAGACCCTTTGTATAAGAAAAATATTTAGTACTTACTGAACTTTTGATCATCAGAACTGTGAATATCGATATTTAATAGCCTTCAAATAAACTTTAAAATAAAACACTAATTGTTAATACTTGAAATTTACTAGACGTAAAGTGACAAATAATACACTGATATTAAATAATCTAACACTGCCTTTTTTTATGGCCGCACTGCACGACTCTTTTGCACACTAAATTCTTATATTTAAAGGATAATTAAATCATATTGAACAATTAGCACGCAAACATGGCACACGTACAAGCAGTTTGGTTGATGATTGCATATACTGTATAACACTTTATTTTTGCGCATCAAAAAGTTCGCGATTTTATCATTTTAGACACTTTTAGACATTTCGCGTAAGTAAATGTTCGCGAGAAACCAATTCTAGGGGTGGTCGTAATATTAACACGTTTATAAAAATCACCAACTGACTAGAGATCACTGCTTAAGAAATATATACACGTCCTAAATATCGCCCGAGGGCAAGAGATCGTAGGCCAATTATGTCAAGCAATACCTGTAAAATATACCTGTAATTGGTTTTGTATACACAACCGGTCTTATATCCGTGAAAAGTTGTCACAGCTACCGTATCACTTGTCAGTTTTTAATACTTGTAGCAAACTCCTGATCACTTAACTGATAATACTATAATTATTCACACCTTTAACAATAGGTCACCTTTTTGCATGTTGCAGGTGTGATCAGACGGCGATTGCTATATTCGATGTATTCAAGGCTCATTCTTGACTCTGCAATAATTCCCATGTGCATATACACGTATTTTGAATAACACACAGCATACAAAACATGTCATGGTTGGTGAATAGTACGGTAGCTATTGACAGAACACCGTTTGGCCTGGTCAAAAAATTTCGCTGACGAAAATGTTCGCGAATATAGGTCGTTCGCGAAAAACGCGAAATTTTTCACCACGCGAACTTTACCTGTTATACAGTATTAATTGTTAACGAGAACTAATCGTAAATACGAAGTATTTATTTTAATATCTTTGAGCTTTTTGTTATAACCAAAATGATAGGGGTGTATCGATATACCGTACGACGGTATACCGCGGTTCTATAATCACGATTCGGTTCACGGTTCACTTCTCACGAAGTGCGGTACGAACCGTGCAATACAGTTAAGTAAACATCCTACACTGTGCTCTCGAGTTCACGTCAAATTGCTATTGGGTCAGTTGTGGACTATTATTTTACACCAGGAAAACGACAAAGTGGATCAAGATATAGCACTTTTATGACACTGTTTGCCGAGATGTAAGCATTCTTGTTTTCAAGAGTAGCTGATCGTTCAGAACAGTATTGTGTCATTCTTAATTCTAATTTATATATTAAGAAAGTTAAATTAGTAAGCTACATAGTGTATCTTGGATCGGTAAAGCACATGGGGTAAAGCTAATTAGTATTCTAAATGGCGGCTATTGCAGAAATCACTGATAGAATCGGACGATCTTTATTGCAAAAAGAAATCCATTATAGATTTTGGCATGATTGATGACATCTTTGGCTCTTGAGTCTCCGGCTACTCGACTGAATTGCCGTCATTATGAAATTGTGAAGGGATGACGAGAAAATACCAAAATTAGTTAAAAAATATAGTTTGTTTTATTACACCTAAATGTCCCTATCTCCCAATCAAAATGGATTCATAGTTATCATCCATCTGATAGTCAGAGCAAAAACAAGTGCCTCAGCCAATTCATATTCAGCATAATTGTAATGAATGAAACTGGTAGCAGAAGAGAAAATTTATGAGCGAGCTAATTTATGCATAGATTGACACCACCAAATGTATTAGACTACATGTACATAAAATTGGTGCACTTTTGGTTTTTGTGTCACAAACCTTGTTTGAATGATGTTTAAAATTAGTTACTGCGACTAATAACGCACTGCTTGCTGTTTTTGTTAAACAGCAAGTAGTTAAACACACATCCGGAACATGGCCGCCCGAATATATGTACACTTTTCGGTAATTTGTCGAACGACAATTTGTTAAATATGCTGGTGCACTCAGTATACATTTGATGTGACTAATTTAAAATGGTATGCTTTGTACTTACATGAACAGAGTACTAATAATGGACCAAATTTTTATTGATTTAGAGAGAAACTTCCGATATTCTGAATCATACATTGACATACCAAAAACAGTTATAATTGTTGTTAATATTTATTTGAACAGTA
The DNA here is from genome assembly GCA_007844125.1 of Sinonovacula constricta. Lineage (NCBI taxonomy): Eukaryota > Metazoa > Mollusca > Bivalvia > Cardiida > Solecurtidae > Sinonovacula > Sinonovacula constricta. The sequence continues at coordinate 35,513,834 of CM017569.1, forward strand.
CTTTTCCAGTAGATATACTATTTAAGTACATGTTATCCTTTTGGTAAGCATACAGGCTCACAGTAATAGACAAACAATCATGTCATATTTTGTCTTAAGCAGTCAACTTATTTTAAGCAGTGAAATTTAGGCTGTCCCTTGGTTGGCTGCTTAATACAAGTGTGACTGTAGTTAGAAACTGTTTAAAGCGTTGCTGGTCTTATTTAAGATAAGTGAAGAAATTGTAATTTGGGAGGGGTGTAATGACATTATACATTTTGAAGAGAAATGACATTTAATGCATTATCATTATTTGCTAATCTTATGATATAAAATAATTAAACCAAGACCCAGAAAAAAAATCCTAGGTGATGATGAAAATGAAAGCAAGAGACATGTGAAATTTAAGAGCACAATTGATGGAATCAATACAGATCGCATTTTTTAAAAAGCAGAATAATATCTTAAAGCTTTGGCCTCATCAGTAGGACATGAATGTTTTGATACCAGGGAACAAATTTCCCGCTGAAAAGTATTTATTTATTTATATTCATACTATAGATACCATGATTTTTAATGTTAAAGGAAACAGTCTCCTTTGAAACTCGACCAAAAATAAACACCATGTAACAGTAGAAGGACTGTATATATTATACTACTGACAAAAGTTAATTGGTAAAAACAATTAAAAGAAAACAATAATAAGCACTTACATGTATGTTCTGATACATAATATATCGAATATCGATCATTTTTGTATTGATACACATATTATATCGATGATTGCCCTAATGCAACATGCCGCCATTATTTATTTGATGTTTCATACAAAGCACAGACTACTTACTAGCTGACTGTGTTGACACGTCATATTGTTATTCAACTTTATCTTGTTTTTCTTTGATAGTGTCAAAAACTGCTGTATTTTTATTTGTGATGGACATTCAGAATTTACAATGACGATGAGACAAAAATCTCTAAAAAAATGTTATATTAATTTTATTTGTTAAGACCTTACATTTTAAAGTTTCAGCTTATTCTAATTGTTGAATCATATAATATGTGGATAACCTTTTAAGTTATACATTCTGATTATTGACTTATAGACTTACAAGTTCTTAGTTGCAGTAAATAGCTATGCTAACATATTGTTTTGATAAGCAAAAACAGTATCACAAGTACCAAACTATTACGTATCACGATACGTATCGTATCGTGTGGTATGTATCGCGATACTTATCGTATCGTGAGGGTAGCGTATCCTTACACCCCTACAAAATGGAAAAGTCATAATCAGCCAGCGATGTTCCCGACGGATCCCGGATATCAAGCTCAATGCGGTATGCTGGACGGACTCTCCTTCCTGAAGCTCAGCGAGGGCATGGACTACACACGATCGTCATCATCTCATGAACAGTCGGCAGTCTTGGATTACTTTGACAGTGCGACGTGGTGAGGTCCTTCAGAAAGGTGCCAGGGAATGGACGAATGCGTTTCCAGCGAACACGACCTCGCTACTCACCACCCACATGAAATGTCCACGACGCAACACTCGCAGATAGATCAAGAACTAACAACATCTGCGAGTCATGGAATAACGGTTTTTTAACGGACCGTGTTTGGGCGCTTTGAAAAAGGACGCAGCCGATGCCGAGGCATACAAAGTTGCCATTGGAGAACCCACCACCAAAAGCCGAAATCCAAGACTGTCCCCGAGTTTCCGGACTCCAATGGACACCGTGTTTGGCTTGAGAAGTGATGTGCGGATGATCTGTTATGTGGTGTCGTATCACTTAATACTGCTTAAACAGTGTTGTTGAAAAATATTTTCTTTAAAATTGTTATGTTAACACGTGCTTCAACAATTTTCATAGAATGCATGAATATAAAATATTTTATTGATATTGTATGATACTTCTTAAATAAATGTTTTGAAATGTGATATTATAAATGTTTTGATATTATTGTATTTTAGTATTTACTAATAATGAGTTAAAGAGTATCTACCTTCTAACAAACATGACAATGTGTTTAAATGTCAAATAAAATCTTAACATCAAATGGGGTGTAAAAACAAACGGCGGGTACATATCCGGGAGGTATTTTGACCGCCTTCAATTTTTGAATGGGAGGTTTTTGTCCGCGTTACAAAAATCATGGTAGACTTAGTCCAGGATAGATCGTCTTCAAGCAAAATGTCATAACATGGAGAAAACGAAAATTGCATTTTAAACCATAATGACAAATCGCAAGTGATAACTGGTTAAAGTGGAATAAGTTGATTAAATGTAAAGCATTAGAAAAAACAAGGACAATTTAGTCACGAATTGTCTCTGGGATTTACGTCAATAAGTTCCATGGCTGAATTTTGTGACAATTAAATGCAGTGACCATTGTGTATATAACAACCCATGAAAAGTACAGTTGTAAACGACGGATGAACAGATACAATTCTGTACACATCCCTCCACCAGATACTAACAGGTGTTATCGTCCTGATGACGGAATTATCTGAGAAGTTATGATTTTAAATACAATTTTAAATACAAGATTACAAAACTTGTCCCATACCAGTTGTTACGACCCGCCGCGCTATATAAGTTTATTTATAAATTGGCACGTTTACTAAACGACGAAATGGTGTAACAGAAAGAACCAATGAGAAAGAACAAGCCAGCAACAAACTAGTACAATATTGTTTTATTTTAAAAATAATAAAAATATGGCGTAATAAAACAACAACAAATAAATGAAACAAAATTTCAGAAGGCGAAATAAATATTAGCTTACAGTATTGTCCCTTTAGGAGGTGCCCCTTTAACAATGCAACAAATAATCCAGCGTCGAATAATCCTGAAGAGTTTTCGGTAGAATGTTCTCGTAGATAAGCACAGTTGAAATAATCCAATAATCCAAAGGCAGAACAACACAGGAAGGTAATTATATAATCCAAATTCAACACTTTAATATTTATGTCACTGTAGAAATATAGTAAGTCCACGTAAGTTCCAACACAGAAAGATTTAAGATAGAAGCTGCAAGTATTTCCAAATTATATGTACAATCTCTAAAGTAAACTTTTTATTCAAACTTCCAAACTTAAACTTTTTAAACCTAAAAGAATTTCCAGAATATTCACGTACACAGAACATTTTCGAAGGCCAGTTAAAAATAGACCAGTTAAAAATAAACAATTGAACTTTCTAGCATGATCCTTTTCTTCTAGTAGATACGCGAATGCTACGTCATCAAAACCACAACGGTAAACAACCCTTAACCTGATTAGCGTAACCTTAAACGCTGGTGTACTATTGTACATAACACAGTAGCTATGGAAAAGTCGATCCATGTCGATCAAACAATTTAACATCGCATTTCATGGTGAAAAATAGGGCATCAGTTGATCGCAGTAAATATACACCTTACCCTTAATAGTGTACTATTGTTATGAAAGATTATTTATTTATGTTTTCATTCTTTGGGGCGAATTTGTATGCAGCTGCGTGTTCTACGTGCAGACACCGTAATAGACAGCGTACAGACAGCGTACAACTCAACTCAACTTTATTGAACTCGTTACCGCTCTAAGCGGTCAATTAGCAATTTAGCATTCAATACAAATATTAGACAATAACAAATTCCAGTGCAAATAAATCATGTACAAAAAACACACAAAACAAGAGGCCGTCAGAGACGGGTGATGCTCCCCGAATGGGTACTTTGTCAACGTCACGCTGTGACCTTGACCTTCAAGGTAGGGACCCAAATGTTGCGCGTGACACGTTGTCTCAACATGGTGGTCATTTCTGTGAAATAGTTTCGAAATCCGACTTCAAATAACAAAGTTATGGGCCGGACACGATTTTGCTGCAAGGTCGCGGTGTGACCTTGACCTTCAAGGTAGGGACTTAAATGTTGCGCGCGACACGTCGTCTCAACATCTTGGTCATTTCTGTGAAATAGTTTCGAAATCCGACTTCAAATAACGAAGTTATGGGCCGGACACGATTTTTCTGCAAGGTCGCGGTGTGACCTTGACCTTCAAGGTAGGGACCCAAATGTTGCGCGCGACACGTCGTCTCAACATGGTGGTCATTTCTGTGAAATAGTTTCGAAATCCGACTTCAAATAACGAAGTTATGGGCCGGACACGATTTTGCTGCAAGGTCACGCTGTGACCTTGACCTTCAAGGTAGGGACCCAAATGTTGCGCGCGACACGTCGTCTCAACATGGTGGTCATTTCTGTGAAATAGTTTCGAAATCCGACTTCAAATAACGAAGTTATGGGCCGGACACGATTTGGCTGCAAGGTAACGTTGTGACCTTGACCTTCAAGGTAGGGACCCAAATATTGCGCGCGACACGTCGTCTCAACATGGTGGTCATTTCTGTGAAATAGTTTCGAAATTCGACTTCAAATAACGAAGTTATGGGCCGGACACGAATGGGACGTACGGACGGACTGACGGACGGACGGACGGACGGACAAGGCGGCGACTATATGCTCCCCCGAAAGTTTTCGGGGAGCATAAAAAACGGGGAATCAATGAGAAAGACTATAACATCTATGACGTAACGTGTAAACAAAGCGTATCATAATCCTAGTTGAATTTAACATGTTTGTGTGCCATATGTTAACCCCGTTTGTTGTTTCATGAATGAAGGTGATTCAAAATATTTAACATTGCGAGTGATGTGTTGTAGATTTAACCTATTTTACATTGAGGACAAAATGTGCAACAAAGATAGGATTGATTATTAAATCCAGAAAAGATAATAAATTATTATAAGGGTAATATTTTTAACTAATTTTGCTTTTGTGTATGGAATTGTCAGTAAAGAATTTTGTAGAGAACACAAATCTAAAATTGGTAGCTAGAATAAGAATATATAAGACCAAATCCTATGAGCATTGCAACATATACAACATATACAAAAAAGAAAAGACACAGGAACAGGGTATTCACATGCACGCCAAATGTAAAAGTGAGACGATAAGAGCAAACCCGAAGTCTGAATAATAATTGATGATGTATATATTCGCATGTAAGAAGATTGCTTGTGGAGAATCAAATCTAAACTGACTCAATGAGACATAGAACCATTTGAAAACAATTTTAAGAAGCTAGTAACATTAACAAAGTTTGGGACAAAGATAGGAATTAATGTCTCACAATTAACATTTTCTTATATACAGTAGCATAAAAAGCATAAGGAAACAAATTGACCCCCCACCCACGCAAAAAACAACAATAACTACAGCAAAACAAACAGCATACACTGTAGTACTTAAAATAAAATGTGACTCTAGTTCGTATCTTATAAGTTAAGACAATTGTCACAGAAGTTTAGACCGTATAACACAGCTAGTAAAATAACCAGGATATATGTCATTTTTTTAAATAAATTAATTATGGATGTAGCAAAAGAGAAAAAAAGTTCTTGTTAAACACCCACATGTGTGAATTAAACAGGCAAGAATTTTTATTATGAAAATGCATAACTTTTATGTATTTTGATGTTATTGTTGTTTAATAGTTCTTTGAATTTAATTATATTTGGATGATGGTGGAAGAACATGGGAATGTAAATTTCTCTAATGGTACGGAAATCTGGACACAAAAGTAAATAGTGCATTTCATCGCCAATGTCGTTTGAATTACAAAGTTGACATTTTCCATCTTAATTTTCCCAACTGCCTGTCTCAATAGGCAAGTAGTGGTTAGCTGTTCAATATTTTATAAGTGTGTAATAATCTTTCTTTTGAAGTGAAAGCAGATAGTGATCAAGATAGAGATCAAGTTCATAAGTTACTTTAAATATTAAATAATTTATTTCTTTTGTAGAGTTTTGGAGTGAAGCATGCCAATTTTGTTTGTATTGATCAATGAGATTTTGTTTTACTATGTACTTTATATTTCTGTTTTGTATTGTGTCTTAGTATTGCCAAATATCAGGTCTACCTATCTCGTTTAATATGTTTATGATATTGTTTAACCATTTAGACTGGAAGTTTGGTGTTTTTAGCATTAAATGATACATTCTGTAAGAGAGTTTATTAGTGTTACCAGTTATTAATCTATTCCAAAATCCAACCATTCTATTTTTTAAAATAATACTAATATCTACCATGCTCTGCACTTAACATAAATAATGGTGTGCTTTTGTGAACTTTGGTAATACATCTAAAGAATCTTGAGTGAACTTGCTCAATAATGTCTGAGTTTTAATATTAACAAAGTCTACAGTTGTATGTCAGAATTGGGACTATGGTATGATCAAATAATTTAAGTATCAAATCCACAGGTAAGTCAATATTACTTATTCTAGTGTATAGAAAATGTAGTGCCTTTTCTGCTTGTTCAACTAGGGACTTTCTTGTTTTATTAAAAGAGCATGACTTTGTAAAATATATTTCTAAATATTTGTAGCAGTCTTATATTTCTAGACTATTTCCACATATATTGAAATTAAAATGTAAAGTGTTGCGAACTCCAAAAATCAACACTTTTGTTTTATCCACATTAATATTTAGCTTCCATGTTTTACAGTAGGTAAAAAATCGTCAAGACATTTTTGTCGAGAAGTCTTATCAGCTGCTATTAGAATGGTATCATTCGCATACAAACGTGTAAGAATCTGAACTAATGGTAAAATTTCTGTAGTGAAGTTGTTCAGGATGATTCCTGTGTTGTCCTTGTCCAATAAAACATCTTCTAAATCATCAAGAAACAGAGAAAATAGTACAGGTGAAAGGTTTTCTCCTTGCCTTGCTCCAATGTTGCACCTAAATTAGTCTAATTGTAAATAATAGGGTTCATTCTCATTGTCTTTATCTATATTAGGTATTTGGCTACATGATTTTTTTATTTTGGTACATATTAAATATAGTTTTGAAAAAGTTGCCTGAAATATTATAGCTTAGAAGTTTTTGCTACATTCCAACCTTCCATACAGAGTCAAAGGCTTTACTGAAGTCTATAAAAGCACAAATTAGTTGCTTTTTATGGAATCTTAGTATTTCTATTATAGAGTTTAATGTAAATATGTGATCAGTGGTAGAAAAATGTTTGCGGAAACCAGCTTGATTTGCTTTGAGTATATTTTTCCCGTTAAAAACACAATAAGCCTGTCATTAAGAACTGATTTAAAAAGTTTGCTAATACAGGAAAGAAGAGTGATTTGTATGTAATTGTTCGGGTCTTGCGAGTCACCTTTGCTTTTGTAAATGGGTATGATTATTCCATCTGACCAATTTCATGGAGTAAAAGTAGTATTTTAAGGATCAAATTGAAGTAGTTTTCATATAGTGGAAGCATTTTTTCTGAAGATTGCTTTTTATACTCGTTTATAACATTATCCATACCAGGTGATTTATTATTTTTCAAATTTCTGATGCATTTGTGCGTTTCTTGTATTGTAAATGGTTTGTTTAGACAAGAGTAATTCTTATCATTTAGCAATTCGTTTTTTAATTCAAAGTTGTCATTGCTGTCTTCTGTTGTGCTCGTTTTTTTTGAAATGGTTAATTAAGAGTCTAAATCTGGTTGCTTGACTTGTTTTTTACTTTTTATATTATTTAAAACTCTCCAGTATTCCTTCGGCTGCTTACTGCACATTTTACGTATTGTTGATTTATTTTGTTTCTTATGTCTATTATGTATTTATTCATGGTATTTTTTAAAAAAAATTGTAGCACATTTTAATTTGTATTTATTTTCTTCAGTGTGATGTTTTAAGTAGCGTTTTCTTGCTTTATTATACAGTTTCTTTGCCCTGTAACGATTTGTCCCAAACCACTTATACTTTTTGTGTTTTATAAGTAAATTTAAGGTTTAGTGCTTAATATTTTTTCAACATTTGTTACAAACAATTGTGATAATTGTTGTGCAATATTATTTATATTTTCTTGTGTAATATTTCCACAGTTCGTGATGTCTGTTAGCGTACTTTCTAATTTAGTTAATATAATTTAATATGCTTTTTACATACAATTGTTGTCTAGGTCCCAGGATGGTTTGTTTCTTATTTATTGATATTGTGTTATATTTTGTATTTGTTCATATTGTATCTGTAAGTCACATTTTAGAACTGAGTGTCCATCTGAATATATATCATCAAGGTCTTCAATTTGGAATTTTGTTATCATGTTGTAGGCTTTGATAGACCATAAATAATAGTCAATGGTAGATAAACCTCTGAAAGTAAAGTTAACAGAAGTGATATGTGGAAATCTGCCATTAAAAATCACAAGGCTATTGCTTTTGCATAAGCTAATTAGACTGTAACCATGATTGTTACAGATACCGTACAGACAGCGTACAGACGCCGTACATACACCGTACATACACCATATAGACGACATACAGACAGCTACGCGTCTGATTTATATTCTTAATAGTTAATAGAATTCCCTATATTGTATATCTATATATGTACCCGGATGCAAATGAAAGGTTTGTCTGCCTGTCTGCCTACCTGTCCGCCTACCGGTCTGTCTTCCTTCCTGTCCGCATTGCCTGCCTGTCCGCCTGCCTGCTTGTCTGCACGGTAATTCAATGGGGGGAGAACAAAAGGAGTTTTAAACTGCACAAGCAGATGTGACTGACTTGAAGCACAAGTGTTAGTATTAAAGTGACACGTGTATTGATAATAATCTCCGAGGAGCAAATCACCAGCACGTGTTGTGTGCAATTTAAGGAGTTGTGACTACAAAAGAAGTAAAATCATTGCAGTTTTTGTTAGTTTAAAACATATATATATATATATATATATATATATATATATATATATATATATATATATATATATATATATATATATATATATATATATATATATATATATATTATTGTGTTTAATATCAATTGAGATAGATATCAGTCAAGCGAGGCAAATAAAGGAAGTAGTGATATAGGCTATACAGAGTTATGTGTTCTGTATGATAACTTGAAGGTACAGAATATCTGATGACGCAGAAGACACCCCAAGACAAAGGAGTTAGACATCTAAATTAAAAATGTATAACAACCCCCAGTTTACTTTCAGATAATAATTTTGCTGAAATTTATCAAACAGAAGAAGCAGAGAGGGTTGCCGGGAAAATGGATGTTTAATGAGAGTTTACTACAAGGCAATCATTACAAAAATATTATTGAACATATCTAAGTAAAATGGGTTAAAAGGAAACACGAGATTTAAAGATTTGGCGGGTTGGTTGGTAATGACAAAGAAAGGAATAAAACATTCGACAATATAATATGCTAAAGCAAATAGAAAGCGTGAAAACGATATACACAAATTAGAAAGTGAATAAAGTTCCCAAGAGTCGCTGATCCAGTCAAAAGATACAAATGAAAGAGTAAAGACGCGTAAACAAAAAATAAACACAATTTACGAAAAAAAAGGACACATTCTTAGTTATACCAAAGGCAAAAAAAAAAATATGTTAGAAAATGAAACTTGTTCAAAATACCTTTTCAATTTAGAAAAACAACGCTGTTAAAAAAATTATGAGCGCAAATCAAAACAGAAGATGGTGAAGATTCGGGAGCAAGTAAAATAGTGTTCAAAACTGTTTACATAAAAAGGAACTGATTTAGAATCGGGACGAAAAACATTAGTTGCAAATGTTAAAAGTAACCGAGTAAGAAAAGGATCACCTCGATCTGTTCATTACTGAAGAACTAAACACAGAAGCCACGTCTTTAAAAAAAAGGTAAATGCCCTGGATGATGGACTGACAGCTGAGTGGTATAATGCATTCTGGTATTTAATTGAAAATTAATTGAGCACAATGGTTAATGAGGTATTGGTAAGTGAGAAATTTACAAGTTTTCAGTACCGCGGTATAAGAACCTTGCTGTACAAAACGGAGATAGAGACCTTCTTAAAAATTGGCGACCAGTCACCTTCTTAAATGAAGACTGTAAAATTATTTTAAAATGTGTAGCCTCAAGTTTACCCAATCTTATACAGATCAATAAATGTTTCTTTATCAGGCCAGGCTGTCCGATCGTGCCCTGACTCAGTAATATCCAAGCAGAAGCTATGTCATCTGCTATTAGAGCAGAAACGAACATTAAATGCACTTCCAGTAGTAAAACTATGGAGAATTTTAGTAACAAAAATCATTCAATACAGAGATGATACAAAATAGGTTGTACAAATAAAGATTCTCTCCGTGCTATATTAAATAACATGAAGTTGTTAAAAACATACAATATTATTCTAAAGCAATAACAGATTGGGTCGTTTTCAGAGCAAGAGTAAATTCGAGCGATAATGACTCTCATAACTTTGGAAATAAATACATATGAACAGTAAAGGACACCAAACTCGCTCTCAGCAGTCAACAGACACAATTTAATTTAAAAGCTTAGTATTTTTAAGCTGGCATGTATGGGCGTTCACAACTCTACTCTTACCTGGTTGGGTTTGGGAGTGGGCGGGGTGTTCACCCCCGTGCACCTTGGATCCATCCCTGATAATAATACCTTATTTTTCAAATCTTTTACAAGAAGTGAAAAAGTATTTCTTAACAATGTTTAAGACCAAAAAAAATAATACCATAAAAATCTGACAATTATATACTATGTAAACCTAAAGACAGAAGGAATTGGATGAGCGAAATGTTTCTTGAAAGTTTCTATGCATAATCTTTAAAGAAAAGTCCCAGCATAAAAACAAATAATAAGATTATATTTTGTAAAAAGTAGAATCACGGGGAAGCAACCAAAATTCATTCGAGTGTGTAAGTTACAACATATCAGACATATATATAGTGACAAAGAAAAACCTTTGGTCTGCTATCAAAAATGGAATACACTGTAATTGTGGAATGAAGTGGGCAGGAGTGTGGCCAGCAATTTATCCGTCAAAAGCATCTGTGCATGCAAAACAGCAACAATTCAAAATCAATCACCTAGTGTGTGTTTTTTTATAGAGCATCCACTACAGTTTCAGATGGGACTATTCAATTGACTATGTACACTCTGTAAATCGGAGAGAGACACACTGAAACGCCTTCTTGTTTAGGATTGTATTTACGCAAATATAATGGACTGGTCTAATAAACAATTTAAAAGACTATTTTAATAACATTATAGGCCAAGAAGTAACAAATGATAAGCAAGTATGGTTTATCTGGAAAAAGAGAGATTAAAATATGGAAAATCTAAATGCAAATTAAGTATTTTAAATTTAAAAAAAGTCTGTCTCCGAACGCTTGTGTGCGTGCGTGTGTGTGTATGTGAGAGAGAGAGAGAGAGAGAGAGAGAGAGAGAGAGAGAGAGAGAGAGAGAGAGAGAGAGAGAGAGAGAGAGAGAGAGAGAGAGAGAGAGTCTTTGTTACTTAAAAACAACTTCTGAGCAAGATACCTCATTAGCTTTAGAAATGATGCTGTTTCCTTAATTTTATCTCCCTTATACAAGGGATAATACACCTGCAAGCTGTATTACTAAATCGAACTGTTAATAAATGTTTATTACTCGCTTTCGCATAAATTTTGTTAAGAACGGTTTAATATAAAAACAACATTTATTTCTTGTCTCATACAACTGTTGTTTTTTAAACTGCAATGTTGTGACGTTTCATGCTGTTATTTGCTGTGTGTGGTATAGTGAGTTTTTGTCTAATCTTGCTCCGTGGGAACGCAGTGAACCTGCAACGGAATACATTTATGTTCTTTGGGAATCCAAAACTATATATTGTGAGGAAGACCAATGCATTATCTAATTAACGGGGTTTCTGCGAAGGAAAGTTATGTGTTGTGAAGACGGCGATCCTCCCCTTAAAAATACACCATACTTTTTACATAGAGTACCCGTATATTTTCAACGAAATGGTCAGTTCCGGTCTAAATGGAGCAGTCCGTTATGGACCAAAGGAGTGCAGTTATTTTGAATTTTCATAATTCTACAACGTTCCAGCTTTGTTTTTCATCAACTTATCTTAATTATTGCAAAACAAATGATTCTACCTTCAAAATTTAAAACAAACAATTTATATCCGGAGTACTACTACCCGCCCGCCTCCTCCTCCGCCTCCCTAAACCCCCCCCCCCCCCCCCCCCCCCCCGCCCCGTTCCTGCTGCCCAACTGTCCCCAGCTTTATCTCTTTTGTTAATGTATGGCTAGATTCGGGCCGAGTTGTTTTGTTGTTGTTTCTTCTTAAAATAAAATAAAAATACCAAACCGGAAGGAAAAAATGTCGGTTACCAATCGGACGGTTACATGCCGAATAGTAACGAAAGGTTTCGGCATTAAACGAATTGCATTCGGACGTAAGCGGAATGCAAGGAAACCCGCTTACAAGCGTTTTGATTGGTTGACCTCAACGTTAACGAGGACAGAGCCGGTTTAAGGCAGCTGTTATTGCATCACTATTTGTTTACGTTGTTCAGTTTGTTTAATGGGGATTACTTCCAGCGATTTTGACGCAATGATTGTTTTGATACGTTTAGCTTTTTAAAAATTGTGTAAACACTATGTCGAGCGATTTATCTTGAAACGATAAGGACTTTTTGTTGTGAACAGACAGCGAATAAAGGGTTCACGACTTGTAGATTGTTGAAAAGGTACACCGCTAGCAGACGACAAGACGAACACGTGGCACAAGCTAAAGTGGCAACATGACGAAAGCTAAACTTTCAATCTCGGATAGTATGGATACGGATGAGAAAGTTGATGTATCAAAAGGTGAGGCAATCTATCTTTGTCTCAAAAAGTACTTTTAACATTCAAATTCTCGATCTTGTAGATCTAGGTCTATCAACTGTTGTAGTAGCTTATTGTTGTATTGTTGTCTTCATGTAGGTATAGATCTATATAGGTCAATTGGCCTTGCCGCCTTGATCAAAACTATGCCCATTTTCGCGCCCAAACGCTTTGTAATGTTTCAACAACTTTCTAGATTCAAGACATGTTGTGATCGCTAAACTGTGTGAAAAAACTTCAGCTATAACACGTCATGTACAAATGGTTCGGGTAGAAGAATATACACTAAACTCAATGCCAGAGTTAGAAACATGGAGTCATACATATGGTGGTAATACAACAAAAAGCGTCATAAATTTAAGGTATGCGATGAATACTTTTGTTCCTTGTTTATGTTGGCTAAGCTACCCCTACGATTTAAGGTTGAGTTAAGGTGTCCAATAAGGTATATTTAACGACAACATACGAATATAGCTCTACTCAACATCAAGTTATAGATCTACTTTGTAAAGTTTAGACCCATTTGTTCAATCTAGACGTTAATCTGGCATATGTAAGTTAGATGGAACATATTTTTAAATAATAAAAACAGTAGTAGCAGTGAGAGTAGAATATTGTTTTATATATTATCCAATCACAGTCTTTACACACGGCATGGACCATCGATACATTTAATTTGTTATAAAGTTGTTATTAAAAATCTCTTTTTTTTGTGTGGAGAAAAGTAATTAAATTTTACGTAAAATTGTTAATATATGTACAAGTATATGTCACTTAAGATTTAAATACTTATTGTGTACACTTGTATAATATTTACGGTAAAAGACAGATATTCTCTCATTCGCTCTCTCTTTCTCACCCCTTTTATGTCTGTTCTTTTGGTCTCTCTTCTTTCTTTCAGTACTCTGTTCTTTCTTTCTGTGTGTCTGTTCTTTCTGTATGCATGTTCTTTCTGTCATTTTCTTTCTGTGCTCTTTCTTTTGTTCATTATTTTTCATTTACTGCATGGAGAAAATAATTTCCATGTAAAGCCCACCAGCATATCTTTTAAGCATAAATCAAACAATTCTTTTGTTTTTCCTTAGTCCAGTTCCTTGGTGGACATCTTGTCGACTTGGGCTTGCTATTCTGGGTTTCTTTGGTTTTGTGAACGTATACGCTTTGAGAGTTAACATGAGTGTGGCCATTGTATGTATGGTGAACCAGACAGCGCTACGATCCAAGGAATCTAATTCGAGTACCAATGTGACTGACCAACAATACAGCAGCAGCCATTGTGGATTGATTGAAACAAGTGTCAGCAACTCAACCAATAGAGAAAGCTTTAGGGGTAAGTCTTTTTAGCGGGCCGTTACTAAGCAGGCTTGGTTTAAGAGGGGTGAAGCGAGGGGAGGGGGTCTTGGCAAGCTGGGCCTCAGCTGCCCAATCCCTGGCCCAGAATAGGCTTGGACACAGTTTTTTGTAGACATTGTTTGCATAATCATTGTATTTCAGGCCCCAAGGCATTAATATTTTTACCAGCCAAAGCACTAATTTAGGCCAGTTCAGCCCCCTGTTGCTAACCAGACCCTGAAGCTATCTGGCTAATGTACATAAGCATCGTCGGATACCCACACTCGACTATTCCGTTTGACTACATTCGTCGACCGGACCGTGTGTTTATTGGTAAATTTTCTGTCGTCTTATCGAACTGAACAGAAAAAAGAATTGAAAGAAACGAGCTGTATCATTGGACTGAAATCTTCATCGTATTATGAAGCGACCAATGAAATATCATTACAAGAAACGGCGAAAAGTAAACTAAATATTTCACAGGAGATGAATGGAATGGATCGGTCGTAGGTGTCCGACAATGGTACAGTAGGGCTGCCGCGCTATATCACCGGTATATATAGAGTAAAGGAGATGCAGTACCGCGATACACAAGGAACTTATTTTTGAAGGAATCGCTGATAACTAACTAAAAGTTTGCCTAAAGTCGAATACATGCCAGTGATTCCTAGAAACAGGCCTGGGAAATGCGACGTACTTGATTTGCATTTGCGATATTCCGTACAATGATATTTGTTATTAGGAATCGACTTTTAATATGACAATTTAATTTCTATATTTAAGAAAACGAATTTTGCATAGAAACATTATCTTTTTGGACATAAAATTTACTATATTTAGCCAATTATTATGAGATATTTTGTTGAAGAATACTTAGAACATAATAATTACCTATTGGTCGGCAATTTAATCATACACGATCGTTGTCTATTGTAAACAATATGAACGAGCTGGCTGTTTTTTTCAAACTATCGAATTTAATTTTGATGCGCTTGTAAGATAAGTAGAGGTACAAACAATTTAATTACACTGAATAGTCATCACTCTAATATGAATTTTACAGCTGATTTGTTGTTTGATTGTTTGTGCTTTGCGGCCTTCTAGTCTTATTACTTTCTTATTCCTGTGTTTACTTCTTATAAAGCTTTCAAAGCTATGTCATATTTTATTAAGCAATTTGTTGTTCATTCTCATTATATTGAGTAAAATAGCAGTTTATAATAGTTTGATCAACTATGGCAATATATTGTAGTAGTATTACAAACTTACCTTGTTTAGCTTTTCAGTGTTTGTTTCGACCAGTGTGTGTTTGTATACAACTGTCACATTATCTGCTGCCACTCTACCTCTAGGCTTGTAGGGACATGTTACCATGTGGGTAACCAAGTCATAAACTGTACAATGGTTTGCCTACCTACCTTAAGGCACTGTAGGCTCTTGCCAACTTATATATTGTTTAATAAAAACAACCCCACCCTCAGTATAATATAACTAGAGAAAGTCAATATATTAAAAGAAAAAAAATAGCGAAAGGATGTAATAGTTACTTTTAGACTGTACTACTCTTGTGTCCATTTTTTGCACTGCTACATTTATAGTAGATCCATGCTGCTTATAGGAGACCCATGCTGCTTTTAGAAGATTCATGCTATGCTGCTTATAGGAGATCCATGCTATGCTGCTTATAGGAGATCGTGCTGCTTATAGGAAACCCATGCTGCTTATAGGAAACCCATGCTGCTTTTAGAAGTTCCATGCTGTGCTGCTTATAGGATATCCATGCTGCTTATAGGAGATCCATGCTATGCTGCTTATAGGAGATCCATGCTGCTTATAGGAGATCCATGCTGCTTATAGGAGATCCATGCTGCTTATAGGAGACCCATGCTGCTTTTAGAAGATCCATGCTTTGCTGCTTATAGGAGATCCATGCTATGCTGCTTATAGGAGATCCATGCTGCTTATAGTAGATCCATGCTGCTTATAGGAGATCCATGCTGCTTAGAGGAGATCCATGCTGCTTAGAGGAGATCCATGCTGCTTATAGTAGATCCATGCTATGCTGCTTATAGGAGATCCATGCTGCTTATAGTAGATCCATGCTGCTGCTTATAGGAGATCCATGCTGCTTATAGGAGATCCATGCTGCTTATAGGAGACCCATGCTGCTTTTAGAAGATCCATGCTATGCTGCTTATAGGAGATCCATGCTGCTTATAGGAGATCCGTGCTGCTTATAGGAGATCAATGCTGCTTATAGGAGATCCGTGCTGCTTATAGTAGATCCATGCTGCTTATAGGAGATCCGTGCTGCTTATAGTAGATCCATGCTGCTTATAGGAGATCCATGCTGCTTATAGGAGATCCGTGCTGCTTATAGGAGATCCGTGCTTTGCTGCTTATAGCAGGTCAGTGCTGCTTATAGTAGATCCGTGCTACTTATAGGAGATCCATGCTGCTTATATGAGTTCCATGCTATGCTGCTTATAGCAGGTCAATGCTGCTTATTGTAGATCCGTGCTGCTTATAGTAGATCCGTGCTGCTTATAGTAGACCCATGCTGCTTATAGGAGACCCATGCTGCTTTTAGAAGATCTATGCTATGCTGCTTATAGGAGGTCCGTGCTGCTTATAGGAGATCCATGCTGCTTATAGGAGATCCGTGCTGCTTATAGTAGATCCATGCTTTGCTGCTTATAGCAGGTCAGTGCTGCTTATAGCAGGTCAGTGCTGCTTATAGTAGATCCGTGCTGCTTATAGGACATCCGTGCTGCTTATAGGAGACCCATGCTGCTTTTAGAAGATCTATGCTATGCTGCTTATAGGAGGTCCGTGCTGCTTATAGGAGATCCATGCTTTGCTGCTTATAGCAGGTCAGTGCTGCTTATAGCAGGTCAGTGCTGCTTATAGTAGATCCGTGCTGCTTATAGGAGATCCGTGCTGCTTATAGGAGACCCATGCTGCTTTTAGAAGATCTATGCTATGCTGCTTATAGGAGGTCCGTGCTGCTTATAGGAGATCCATGCTGCTTATAGGAGATCCGTGCTGCTTATAGGAGATCCGTGCTGCTTATAGTAGATCCATGCTTTGCTGCTTATAGCAGGTCAGTGCTGCTTATAGTAGATCCGTGCTACTTATAGGAGATCCATGCTGCTTATAGGAGTTCCATGCTATGCTGCTTATAGCAGGTCAATGCTGCTTATAGTAGATCCGTGCTGCTTAAAGTAGATCCGTGCTGCTTATAGTAGACCCATGCTGCTTTTAGAAGATCCATGCTATGCTGCTTATAGGAGATCCATGCTGCTTATAGGAGATCCGTGCTGCTTATAGTAGATCCATGCTGCTTATAGGAGATCCTACTGCTTATAGGAGATCTGTGCTGCTTATAGGAGACCCATGCTGCTTTTAGAAGATCCATGCTATGCTGCTTATAGGAGATCCATGCTGCTTATAGGAGATCCGTGCTGCTTATAGTAGACCCATGCTGCTTTTAGAAGATCCATGCTATGCTGCTTATAGGAGATCCGTGCTGCTTATAGGAGATCCGTGCTGCTTATAGTAGATCCATGCTTTGCTGCTTATAGCAGGTCAGTGCTGCTTATAGTAGATCCGTGCTACTTATAGGAGATCTATGCTGCTTATAGGAGTTCCATGCTATGCTTCTTATAGCAGGTCAATGCTGCCTATAGTAGATCCCTGCTGCTTATAGTAGATCCGTGCTGCTTATAGTAGATTCGTGCTGCTTATAGTAGATCTGTGCTGCTTATAGTAGATCCATGCTGCTTATAGGAGATCCATGCTGCTTATAGTAGATCCATGCTTTGCTGCTTATAGCAGGTCAATGCTGCCTATAGTAGATCCCTGCTGCTTATAGGAGACCTAAATGCCATGCTGCTGATAGCAGATCAGTGCTGCTTTTTGTAGATCCATGCAGTTGTTTTAACATTTCTTAAATAAGCAGCTGAGGCAATTCCTAGCATCACACAGGCATTTATGAAAATAGTTTCAGACTGCTTAATTATTCTTCCCTTTTGTTTGACATATGGGATGGGCATACCACTGTCATACAAGTAAGAAAACTTCACCAAGTCTTGTCAGCTATTTTCCACACAACTGACATGGTTATATGATTCAGAGCTCTAGATAATAAGAAACATTTGTGACCATCGCAAATCGTATGGCTGTTATTCAGTCATAATTATATGAGACATATATGTCATGCTATAATAGTAGGGTACATAGATATTTAGGTTGTTTGGTTGTCTGCAGTAATTCTTTCTGCTGCAACACTATCATCTTCACCACTTCCTGTATACAGTAGTACATAGAAAATAAGTTTTCCAGATTTAGAAGTCTTTTCTTGCTTGAACCAATTGTTTCTTAAATTACAAAGTCATTCTTCATTATCCACTTTCAGGTTAAGGTGCTGCATCATGTATTTTTGTTTCTTAAAGCCACATTGTAAGCATTACAGTATTTTAAAGGGACAGTCTCTGTATGCTAAATGGATCATAACACCTTTAAGCAAGTTAAGTTTTTCTTTAAGTATTAATCATTGGGCTGTGTGTGGTTGTACCCAAATATTGGTTTGGGATCTTTCTCCACCATGACATTGTCCTACTAATCGTAACAGACATTTGACTGTGATTTAGGACAAAAACACAAAACACTAATCACTGTAGTTAAGCATGTTTAGCACTTATTGGAATGCCTATAAAAGAAAACTGCAGTTTGTCTGCCATTGCAGTTTGACAGTCATATAGACACATTGTCTTGTGAATCATCAACTGCCACTCAGTTCTGTTCAGGATAATCCAATCAATTGGATAAAGAATGTACAAGAAATATTACCAACCAAGCAGAATACCCACAATAATCCAAACAGTTGTATAGTGAATGTACAAGAACTATTCTAACCAAGCAAAATACACACAATAATCCGCACAGTTGTATAATGAATGTACTAGAACTATTTCAACCAAGCAAAATACACACAATAATCCAAACAGTTGTATAGTGAATGTACTAGAACTATTTCAACCAAGCAAAATACACACAATAATCCACACAGTTATTACATTGAAGAGAAGGCCTGGTTCTGAGAGCACAGGCTTGTTGTCACATTGAAGAGATTGCCTGCTTACTGGAACCAGGGCCTGTTGGTACATTGAAGAGATTGCCTGGTTATGGGAGCAAGGGCTTGTTGGTACATTGAAGAGATTGCCTGGTTATGGGAGCAAGGGCTTGTTGGTACATTGAAGAGATTGCCTGGTTATGGGAGCAAGGGCTTGTTGGTACATTGAAGAGATTGCCTGGTTATGGGAGCAAGGGCCTGTTGGTACATTGAAGAGATTGCCTGGTTATGGGAGCAAGGGCTTGTTGGTACATTGAAGAGATTGCCTGGTTATGGGAGCAAGGGCTTGTTGGTACATTGAAGAGATTGCCTGGTTATGGGAGCAAGGGCTTGTTGGTACATTGAAGAGATTGCCTGGTTATGGGAGCAAGGGCTTGTTGGTACATTGAAAAAATTGTCTCATTCTGGCATGTTGTGTTTTTACATTACAGGATGGAGAGTTTGTTTGGAGCAAGTCAGTCCAGGGAGTGATCCTTGGCTCGTTCTTCTGGGGCTACCTGCTCACCCAGATACCAGGTGGTTGGTTAGCAACCAAGATTGGTGGGAAGCGTGTCTATGGTTACAGTATGATGGGAGCAACCATAGCAACATTATTAACACCGATAGCTGCACAGACTAACTACATCTTCCTAATTGTTCTCAGGGTGATTGTAGGAATTACCTCAGTGAGTGTTTAACGTTTATATAAAATTCTAGAATATAACAATATAATCAGGTATTTGTTTACATGTTTAATTGATGGTGTATAAAATGAAGACACACTGTTCTATATACTGTATTCACTCTGTGCTTGCACAGACTTTAGCAGCCAGGTACCATTTTTAGCTTACCTGAGCTTATGTGATCACCCACTGTCCGGCCTCGCACGTCCATCAACATTTTTAAATGATATTTCCTCTGAAACTGCTAGACCAATCCAGTCAAACTTTCTCAGAAGCTTAAGTATGCAGGGGGAATGAGAATTTGTTCAAATAATTTTGATCCATAAAAAAAATGGCCATTTTCCATTTATGGCTATATAGGAATACTTAAAAAATCTTCTTGTTAAGAAACTACAAGAGATAGAGCCTTGATATTTAGTACACATGTTCCTTAGGAGGCTCTGTATGAAAGTTTTTCAAAGAATTCTGATTCGTCAAAAAACATGCCGGCCAAGGGCATGGCCATTTTCCATATATGGCTGTATATTTAGTTAATGTATTTCTTTGTGGCCTTGTATGAAGATTGTTCAGCGAATTTTGATCTGTCTAAATGTATAGCCACAAAGGCTAAATGTCTTCATGGCCCACTCGTTTGATAGATACGTTATTGCAGCATATTTTTTAAGCTTTCCTGGTTGCTCAGTTTAGTTCTTTATTGCTTACTGGATGATGATATGTGGCAGATCATTAGCAATTGGTATTTCTGACATTTTAGCTTGGTCTCTAAGTTTTAGGACATTTTCTAAAAACATTTTATATGAATTCAAGTTTTGGGAAAAGAAACAACAAATATTTATTTTTTAAGTACAGAGGGTGAGAAGGGTAACATGTAGTTTTGTAAGGATGCAATTAAGTTTTATGTATGAGGCATAGACAGCAGAACAAGGTCTGTAGGGGCCATGGCTTCAATATTTTGACAAGCTGCTGTCCCAGTCCTGACAGTATTACTTTTTTTAACATTAAGTTGATACATAATAAAGTTTTAAATAAAATAAGAAAATGAACATAATTCTACTGATTTTGTTGTTCTTTAACTGTCTTTCTGTTATTCCTTCTGTTTGTATGCAGAAATGCACACAGATTCTAATTACGGTACTAAAAATTTTTGATCCATCAGGTAGATTGTCTGCATGAAATCTTGGATGACTTCATTATCGGGTCACCTGGGGTCAAAAAGTAGGTCATTAGGTCAAATTTTAGGAAAAACTTGTGAGCACACTAGAGACCACATTTATAGCCCAATCTTCATCAAACTTGGTCAGAATGTTTGTCTGCATAAAATCTTAAATGAGTTTGTAGCTAAATCATGTGGGCTCAAAAAGTAGGTCACTAGTTCAAATCTTAGAAAAAGCTTGTGAACATACTAGAGGCCCCATTTATGGTCCAATTACCACCAAACTTGATCAGAATGTTTGCCTGCATGAAATCTTGGATGATTTAATAACTGGGTCATGCGGGGTCAAAAAGTAGGTCACTGGGTTAAATATTAGAAAAAGCTTGTAAACACACTTAAGAGGCCATATTGATGGCCCAATCTTCACCAAACTTGCCAGTATGAAATCTTACATATGTTTTGAAGTGAGTCATGTGGATTCAATAGGTTACTTGGTAAAATTCTAGAAAATGTTATCAACCCAGTGGCCACACTAATGGTCCAATCCTCACCAAAGATTTCGAAAGTAAATAACTCTAAATTACTTGATGCCAGATTTAAGCCTACTAAAAGCCTGTGTCATCTGGTGACCAATTAAGGGCCATCATGGTGCTCTGGTTAAATTGTACACTGATAATTTCTTAAATGCTCCAAATACAACATAGAAACATGAGCTGACAGGACACAAACACCTGCCACTATTTTTAGGTTAATTTCACAAATATAAATATTGTATTGCAGTAGCATTTTTTGATCCAGGCAAATATGTGGCCATGGTCACACCATGCTCATGTATATTGTACTATAATTAAGCTTACCAATAGAGATCTGGCTCACTGTATCCAACTAAATCCTGTGTGCTATGGATAAGTGAGGTATAGATTTTTAATAATTTTACCTCTAAAGTAATAAGAACTTAAAAGATACCCGACAGTTTGCCTGTATCAAATTCATGTAAAAAATACCTAACCATTGATTTCGGGAACTAGGGAATACTTTCTGCATAAGCTCATAATTTAGTATAAGTAAAGATGGTTTTGAACACTGCCTACATTGTTGGACAGTACAAATCATGATAAAACTACTCTAAAAGTTCAATCATTCCAACTCTATAAATAAGCACAATAGTGATCTCTGCTAAAAATAGATATCGAAATCTGAGCGGATTACCCGGATGACGATATAACGTCATCTCAAAAGTGAGTTGTCACATGGTTTTCCTAGTTAAAAATAGCTGTTTGCAGCATGGCTCAGTTAGGAAATTCCTGTTCGCAATGAGAAATAGGTTTCACTATTGACACTGATCTAGGACATCAATAAGCAGCATTTTGCAAGATCTTTTCAGGTAACAAAGACTTAGTTGGTTATTTGAGGAAAAATATTTTTGTCCAAACTGTCGGATACCACCTTTAATGTGTCCTGAAGGATATTACAGAATACAAACACAGTTTGTGAGTACAGTTATACACATACAGTGGAAACAGTTGTGGTAAGAATAAACTGTGTAAAGACTACCAAGGTACAACAAAGACAGGCAAATAACTTAGCAACATAAAATGTTGTTTCTAGAGAATTTACTGTGTGTGAAAATGTATAACCCTTGCCTGCATGTATGAATGATTATTTTCAATGGTGTGTGACTGACTCATTTTACAACATGGTGACTGTTTATTACCTTCTTTCCATTTATTTATTATACCTGTGTAACTGCACTATTGATCATCAGAGAAGTACTCTACCGAAGAACAAATGATTAATTCTGTAAAGATAGTAAAGACTTAACACAAATCTTGCTGGAATGTCATTTTTTGGTAAATAAGGAAAATTTCCTTATGATGCAGCAAATTATATTTTTTTCAGTTTTGAATTTTATACTTTTTAAGCAATCTATTTCACGTGACATGTTTCAGGGTGTCTGCTATCCATCGATGCACACCCTCTGGGGATCTTGGGCCCCACCCATGGAAAGAAGTAAACTTGTCTCCTTCACATATGCAGGTAAGTCATGTGAGGAATACATGTATACATAAGAATTGTCTTCATGTAGTTACTGGGCCACTATTCACAAATGATGTAGAAAACTTAGTCATAATGACAGTCTCAGACTCAATCAATCTCAAACTTAGTCAAAATCTCAAACTCAGTCACAATCTCTAACTCAGTCACAGCCTCAAACTCTGTTATAGTCTCAAACTCAGTTGCAGTCACAGTCTCAATCTTCGACTCAGTTGCATGGGGACATTGACCCAAGACCAAAGATGGATTCTTCACTCAGTCTGAAGAAAAGTAGTCATGTAATTAGTTTTTGCAGAAACCTTTAGTGATTAAGTTGCTCTATCCAGATATTTGTCAGGTATGTTCTCCATCAGCAGTGGCTGTTGTTGTCATGACAAACTGATGCCCATCCTCCTAAGGAGTTCTGATATATCAGCAATACTGTCTTAACTGTCTTAATGACAGTTTTAAGCAGATACCCCCATTCTTAGGAGCTTGGATTTATAAGCAACACTGTCTACACTCTCAAAAGGAACTCTGCTTTATCAGCAAAAGTGTATAAAGAACTTATCTTCTTCTTTAGAGTGCTTTAACAGAAGCTACACACATTCATCAATATCTAGTTGATTACAAAACATCAAATTAAAGTTTCTCTTATTTGATAAATAGATCTTACTGACACAATAAGGTTAATTATGACAACATCCAAATATTAAATGTCGTGAAAAATGTTAAATATCTGGGTAGAACCTCTGTAGCCTTCTCTGCACAGTGTTTTGTGGGCAGCTAGAATTGCCTAGACTCAGCCATAAAAACAATGCTTATGAATAGGAAAATATTAATCATCTTTGTCATGCCTAATTACCAAATGACCCACATGGTTTGAGTTTTTATGTTTAGTAATAAAGCTTTTCAAGATCTTGGTGCATTAAGCTCTCGAATAGCTATAATCTGCTAAGTCTGAAGTGATCAAGCCTATGCAAAATATTTAAAGCCAGATCTTCATTACCCAGATTCTTGCCTCTGATTCTCTAGCAATGCACATAGATTTTTTTCATGCAGTTGTTACTCTAAGAAATAATGTTTATGTGCTATAATAAATTGTAGCATGATCTGGATTAAATTAATGATTTTTAGTGGATTCATAACAGAGTTATCTTTACTGAGTTACTGACTCAAGTTTCTTATGCCAATTTTTTAAATCTGATTGTGGCAAAACAACATTCAGGACACCTGTATGCTTACCTAACAACAAAGGTGTATGATGAAAGTGTGGAAGACAACAAGATGTCTTCTCTTGTAGAGGCACTCAGAAACTGTTCAATTACAGCAGATACAGTGCTGTTATAACTATGGTAGCTTGCTACAATACAATGTAAACCCTGGTCATTGGCCTCTCTAACTGCAGCTCAAATTGTCAAGCAGATGACATCCCTTTTGTGGGTTAGTATTGCTCATTACTTGTGGATATATGTACATTTTTGTGTTGAAGTCAACAAAGAGAGGAAGTAGTGAAGTGTCTACCTGTTTAGATATCCTGATAAAAGATGTGGTAATATCAAAAGGAAAGAGTTAACTAAAATCAAAACAGTGTGGGTGTATAGTGGTAAGAAGATAACTAGAAGATGTGTGTATGGATCAACCCATGTAAAGGAAAATAATGTCCTGGACTTTTAAGGCATAGAACACTGCCTATGTTTACGTGCAATACAGAGAAATAAGGGTTGTATGTGATACTGACCTTCAACTATGTTCAAAGCATAAACAAGAGTTTCTTATCTCAGGTGCAGCTTTGAAGTTCCTTTTGGTTTTGAAATATATATACATGAACATTGCACAGAAACAGCTATAGACAAGCTATTTTTGTGATTGACTACCACAGAAAGCTATCCAGGTAGAATCTCTATTGCACCACAAGCTCTCTGGAAAACTGTCTCACATGAAAGTTGTTTCCCTTTTTAAGGCTTAAACCCACTTACCTTATACATGTTCAAGTAACCATACAGAGATTGAAATTAAGGTAATATCAAATGAGAAAATACTTTTATAGTTTTTTATTAAAGGTGGTATCTGACAGTTTGCTTATATCCATACATGAAACAACATCTAACCTTTGTTATGGAAAAGCTGTGTAAACTAATATTTTAGAATAAGCTGTTTAAAACATTACTTCAATAGATAGACAGTACAAAGTATGTAGTATATCACTTTAATTGTCCATTATTTCTAAGTCTATCGATAAACACAATGGTGATATAAGCTAAAGATAGATAGAAATGTCAAAGCTGACTGCCTGAATGGTCTTGTAATGTGATCTTAATAGTAAGCGGTCTCATGGTTTTCTTAGTTTAAAATGAGTTTAAAAAAGAGCAAACTGTGCAGTGTGGCTCAGATAGGAAATGGGTATGAATGTAGGGCACCAATACACATCAATCTGCAGGATCTTTGCAGGTAACAACTTTTTTTTTTGGTTGCATGAGAGAGAAACAATAGTCCAGACCTTTGGATACTACCTTTAATTAATAAATATATGTTCACAATTGTTTTTCTTGTAAGTGGGTCCATTTTCAGGTATTATTTAAGTTAGATGTATTGTGTCGTATTTTCAGGTGCCCAGGTTGGCAATGTGATCACAGTTCCCTCTTGCAGGCCTGCTCTGTAAATATGGCTTCGCTGGCGGCTGGCCCTCCATCTTCTATGTCTTAGGTAAAATCAAAAGTAACATTTCATTGCTCCAATACAGGTAAATATACATTTTTTAGTTATGGCAAAGGTTATAAAATCAGTTACAGGTTAAAGCCCTAATAACATAAGAGACACGATGTTTTACCTTCTTCTAATCAGAGTTAATTGATCTGAGTTTAATAACAACATCAAGAAAACATGTTTTAACAATTTTAGGACCATTAAATATGTAAACCTATCCAAAACATTAAAGAAAAAGAAATATAATTGAAGCCGAAATAAAAAATAAATGCTTATAATTTTTGTATTAATGGAACCTGGGGCATTATTTATGGCCAATTATGTAGTACTCTGCCATTGCACCATCGATTCTTGCTACATGTTTGATGTTACCACAGCTATGTTGTATTTCTTGGTCATGGACATGTTTTAACACCATGCTAGGTTAGAGGTGAGCCGATTACTTGAATGGTGGTTTAATGGCTGAATAGGGATTGAACAGGCAGTTAATATTTGGAATGGAATGGCAAAGTAAATACTGAAGCATATGTAAATAGCTATATAATCTCATTTAGTAAGGTTATTCAAGCATCCCTATACTCGTTGTAACATGATTTATTCTCAGTATAACACCTCATATCTTAAATTCAGTTATCTTACCATTGACATCTCTATATCTTGACTCACACACTGAGGCAATGTTTCATCATACAACCAACCTTAATATGTCAGTTAATAGGTTGATAAATTTAAGCTTTATCAGGCAAAGGTCAGGTTGACCTTGATGTTTCTTTGATGTTGGCTTATGTCTGAAGCTATGTCTGAACAGTATGTTAATTAAGAGTGAGATGTCTCTGCCAGATATTGCCCCTAGCACCAATGTCAGACTGTCTGTGTACATGGACCTCGAACAAAGATACCTTAGATGTTGTCAAACCCTCACTGCCTTCATGCACATGCTATGTCCTGTTCCTGCATCTTCCCTTTGAAGTTGTTGTTTCACACTGCCTTTGAGCATGTTTCCTGTTACTGTCAGTATCTTTCCTGTAACATTGTCATTTGCGACAAATATAGCTTCCTAACATGGCTATATAGTTATAAATCATGAAAGTATGTCTTGTGTTTTTTTTCAGGGTAACAGTTGTTATATTGAAGTTGGCTTGTCAGGAATGCATTGTTTTTGTTTTTTTAAGATACTCGGTATCATTGACTTTATCTGGCCTGGTTGATGTAGCTTTAATGGGCATGCTGGTTAAACTGTTTCAAATTGCTTCAAGATTGGTGTGTTGTGTTTTCTACATCAATAATACAATATAACAGGCAAAATCAAAGAACTGAAAATCACTGGACAGTGTGATCCTGTTAAAGGTATAACAAAATGTTTACTTTAAATTATTCCATGGTAAATCAGTGCAATAAAATAGGTAGGAGCGAGAATGTCAGCTGCATAAAACACCTCTTCTAAACACATAGATTAAACACCGAGACAAAAGTTACAACACAGACACTAATATCTGATTAAGAGAATCTATTATTATATAAAACATGTAATACTTTTATTAAGATTGCATTTTAACCAAAATAAGATCTAAAAAAAATGTACATAAGTTCAGCCAGACATGCAGAGAGATCCCAGTTATTTATTTCTTCATCACTGCTTCCTGTGATCTGACTCTAATCCTGATTGCACCATTCTTTTCCAAATATGTGCATTACCTTCAGACTGAGATGCCGTGAGTGACAACATCAGAACTACCATAGATGGACCATAAATGATACAAATAACATGTCATTAGCTTGTATAAAGCTGCAGAAGGCAGTGAGACATCAATGTGGGATATCATAAATATTTTGGCCTAGTAGATAATGCATAGTCAGTAGAACACTAGTTCTTATAACATTTTGCTCCCTTTTTCTACACTTTCCTGTAGTCACTTAAGCCTGTCTCACACAGAACTTGGTTGGGCACAAGGTTCCAATACAGTATACTCAGTTATACATGCATTGACTGGTATAAGTATTGAGCTCCAACCTTGCTTGGGGATAAGTTAGTACGATTTAGACTCGAATGTATCACGAGTATGTACGAACAAAGCACGGATATACTCTGTCAAGCAAGGTTTGTCACGGTTTCGGACATGATTTGCAAACGATTTTCATACGATTGTTGTATGGCTCCAAGTACGGTCTACGGTCTGTTATGGCCTAGTACCATTAAACACGACTTTTACTCGATTAACTGGACATTTACAGGGTTTACATACGGTCCCACCGACTTTTGATCGAGTTATGCTCGAATTATCACACATTCGTGTATGTTTTGATATAAATTGACTCGTTTTGATGGCTTGGCTTCATAAATTTTCGAACTTTCAACAGAGAAGTTATAAAAATGGCAGATGACAGAATAAGGGAATTAGAAATCATAAGAAGACTGATAGACATTGAGATTATTTTGGCCAGAAAGTGTGATGGGAGACAAGAACAAGCCAACAGAAGGAGAAGAAGAAGGAGGCAAGTTTGGACAAGAGAATGGCTCAACAGAAGGGTCATGTTTGGTCAATATGATACTCTGTTACATGAAATGGTGATCGTATGAAACCGTATTGGTCATATGGCAATCGTATAAAACCGTGTGTACACTCGTGTGAATCGTATGTAACATTTGATCCGGGTGTTGGATGTAGGACTTTGGGAACGGTTTCACTTGATTCCATATGATTTATATACAATGTTGACATGGTTAAGCTCACGTGTGGAGTGGACTTCATGTGCGGTTGTATATTCGGTCTCACACGGTCTTGTACGATCGCTAATACGATCATACACAGACATGGGACCCGTGCCAGTTTTTTAAAACACCGCTTTCATGGATACACTCGAATGGCCTGAGTGTAACTCCGATAAGGCCACAGTTGGTTTGGTTGTATGTACGGTTTACACGGGTGGCCAGCCGTATAAGCTGTGTGTTCTGTGTGAGACAGTCTTTAGTGATATTCCTGCGTGGCATTGTAAATTCATAAATCTGCATTTCATGTATATCTGCATTACACAATATAATCACTTGAACATCTAGTTTGAACAAATTGCAATATTAATGCTAACACTTGCAGGCTGTAGGCTTCTTGACGTATACATATTTGATTCTGTACTTGCACTTCTATTTTCTGTCACAAAAACTGGTCACTAGTAGTAAAGGTCATTCAGGGTCAATCCTTCATGCCTCTGAAATTATTTTTTTTCATAGCTCTGGATGCTGTTGCTAGTGACTGCCCAAAAATCAACAACTTGAGTTTGTACGCATAACAACATTCTTACGGCTTTATTCCCATGGTGATGAGTCTAGATCTAGCTTTTGAGCAAAAAAGTCATGTCAATTTTAAAATTATATATTGTTTGAGAAAGAACTGCTTGTATCATCAGTCTGTTTTGCTGTTCTTTATCCTTGCTTTTCCAACAAATTAATAAATTAAATATTACCTTTATCTTATTTGCCATACATATTGTAAATCTGAATATTTTAGCACCTGACTCGTCCTAAAATTATTTTATTATTCATTTTGTAATTTCTGCATTGGAATATGATTAGAAAGATTTGTTTGTCCTTCATCTACATGTATTACTATAGTATATGTCTAACACAACATACTGAGACAGGTTGTTTTTTTGTTGTTGCTTTTTTAGCTCACGTGAGTACAATGTGCCCAAGCTGAGCTTTTCTGATAACTCTTCATCTGTTGTCAGTTGACCTATTCTTAAACAAGTTGCTTGTGAACACACTGGAGGCTAGAGTTTTTATCAAATAAAATTTTATCAAATTGGCTATTAATTTCTGGATCATCTTCATCTTAATCTATAATACAAGGGTCCTTCATTATATAATGCAATATGTTAAATAATTTCAACAAAAAATAATCTTAAACTTGCTACCTCTCTACCTTCCTTCAAAGTAATATCCCTTGTGATCAATGACAGGACTTCCACCTCTTTGACAGATCATTTATACCTGTTACTATGCAACCATTCTTAAGGGTCACATCGTTAAAGTAGACAAGTGGCCACTTCCAAATGACGTTCTGCTTAATCCAGTGTTAAATGTTGTGACTCCCACCTGGCGGAAAACCTTTCTCATTTTTAAACCATGCGCTAAATAGTATGAACTGACCCTACACTTATTTCCAACTCATGAGCTATTTCTTTGCACATAATTCTTCGATCAGATTCCAACAAATGTTTTAACCGTTCAGTGTGATAATCGTCATTAGCCATCACACTTCTACCTGCTCGGTTGGTATCTTTAACACACTCCCTGCCATTCTTGAACTCCTTCTCCCATCTTGTAACTTGACAGTACGATAGAGTAGATGTGGCACAAGCTTCTTGTAAAGCATTCAATATTTTTCTTTTGCTGTTTTTATGACATCGAGCAAAAGCTCATTGCAAAATGAAACAAAGTGAGGAAAGTTTTTCTCAATGAAACATTAACATAATTCTAATTAAGGCTAGTTAAAATTATGAATGAATACTAAATGAAAACAAGGTCAAATGGGCAGATGCTAACATAGTATGCTGTGTGTAGAAGCATGAGTGTTTAATATATAATTATGATTCTTAGGTTTTTAGGAATTTGTTAAAAAAAAATATTAACAAAAACTAAATCATATTCTTCAACAAGTCTTCCCTGTGCTCACTCATGGCTCAAGCAGTTTGCTGTGTTGAGGGGTGGGTGAAATAAAGTAGTCTGAAGAAGACTTTTCTGCCGTAAATTTGTAAACTAGCCCCAAAACTACCAGTATTAACTGAGACATATTAATCATCATTTAATGTATTTTAATAATGTCTACAAGACATTTGATGAAACAAAATGTCTGGATGAACATTTTTTATAATAATAAGGTTAAGGTTATATGAAAAGTAACTAATTATTATTAAAGTATAAACCCTGTATTACTGTCACTTAAGCGTAGCTAAGCCATCCTTTACTGCCATGTAAACCACTCTCAGCTGAGAGTCTGTTGGCCTTATCAGTGTTGTACCAGCATTGACATGTTTATAAACCATGCCTGTTTCTATCTCTACCAGCACAAAATGGAGGTAAACTGTGCATAAGCCTTTGTCAAAAGTTTGAAAGACTCATCATAGTTTTCTATTTTGTCATTTTTCTTTTTACATTGTGCATGTTGATATAATCTCAAACTCCCTTATTCTGTTTCTTTTAAAAGGTCTAATCATGTTTTTATATGAATACAGGTTTTTTTAGCTCAGTGTGGCTGGTTCTATGGATGTGGCTGGTCAGTGATTCCCCATCCAAACATAGCCGGATCACAAAGGAGGAGAAGGAATATATCATTCACTCCCTCAAGGGTTGTGTTAGAACTAATGAAGAACATCAAGTGAGTATATTTGGTGATAGTGTGCAAAGAATAATTGAACTGAATTATAATGTGACAGACGAGGCACTAATATGTCAGAACTAATGATAATCGGGCTTTATTATAACCATGTGTATCATTATGTTTTTTTAAGTGTGTGTGGTCAGTCATGATGTGTTCATGCGTCTTCTTTGTAGGTGTACTTGGCCTTTGCTAGTCATCTCTTGTCAGTCACCTTGTTGTATATGTATATGACTTCACATAATACATATACATGTAAATATGCTGGATTGTTTAGAGAAATGCTAATAATTTTTTTTTTACTTGAGGACTGGTCTTTTTTCTTGTTCACATGACACTGTTCAAATATATAGCCACATTTTTATGTAGTCCCTGTCTTCTAATTCTTGTTGTCTCCTGTGTTCCCAACTCTACTTACAGTGAACAGATTTAAAATACCTAAAGAGTTTTAGAAAACAAAAGATAGATTTTACTCTGTTTGAATTCTTATTACATTTGACACTATTAAGCTAAATGTTTACTGTTAAATGTCTATGGCAAAAACAAAAAAACATTTTCAATCGTTACTTGCCACAAATATTAATTTCTATGTTAATATGCTAAATTGTTTAAAGAAATACTCATATTCATTTTTTGTATTTATAACTTCACAAATTCACTCATGTAAAGAAATAAAACTATTTCTTACATGATGAGGAATTTATAAGTCTGGGCTTTGTGTTTGATCTCATAAAAAATTTAATGGTCATTTTTAGTGAAATTTTGAAAAAGAAAATATTCCTTTTCAGATATATCTATATATATGTTGATAATTTTATTTTTCTCATAGCACCCATTTTATGAGTTGTAAGAAAATAAATAAAGATAAAGAGCTGTGATCTTTTTATGTTGAACTTCCCATGTTTTAATAAAGAGTAAGTAAAATATGGTTTAGGTATTTTGAAGAAGGGGTCTATGGAAGAATTTACGACCACTTTCTTAAAGCTGAAAATCTTTTTTTCAGGGGCTTTCCTCACTGATCCCCCACAGAGGGCATTGCCCCTTCACCCCATGCCCAAATCCCTCGCCAAAAAATTGTCATCCCTTTTCGTATCTGACCAATCACAGTTCTGTTCATTGTACTGTGAAAGCATTTTATTTCGTAGGGCAGAAATTTCGTCGTTTGAAGAGGACGGGCATATTCGTGGGTACTTGACTTCGTAAATTGCACTACCCACGAAATTAAAAAAAAAATGCCTTCGATTTTTGACAGATGCGAAACTGAGGCCTAACACTGAAACAGGGTCAATTGCGAAACTACGGATTAGCGAGCGACTCTGCCTATTGCAGGGTTCCCACAGAACCGGGAAATCAGGAAAAAGCAGGGAATTCGAACATAAACACTCCCGGTCGGGAAAAGACCTTAAATTTGACATAATACGAAAAAAAAAAACGGGAAACTACCGGGAAAACTGTTAGCCATTTCACTCATGGTTTGGCGATTTTTGGCGTTGTGCGGTAGGCTCATAGTTTGGCAATTTTTGGCGTTGTGCGTCTGGCTCGTACATGCGCCATTTTACGCTATGCTGTCATTTGCATAGTTTGGCGAAATTACGCCCTCGAAGTTAAGTGCAAAATCATAAGTGAATACTTCATGTAAAGTCTTTCTTTTATCTTTATTCAGTTAGATAAAGCCTTTATTTATACATTTAGTGAATAAAAAAGAGGGGTTGTTCTGAAAAAATTGTGAAAATTTGCTCAGTTTGTAGAGCACCCTAATGGAATTTTCCATTGTTTACACTCGCTGGCAAATCTTACCATTTCTAAACCGCAACAACTCTCACATGGTCAGCCTAACAGTAAAAACCGAGTATGCCGATGTAATAAACATCCGCTTCCTTCACAATAAATGGAAGTGAAGTATTTGATGTTGAAAAGTTTTGCTGACTTATCGGAACCCCCTGTTGCTTCGGGGCAGTATTGGGCCATAAAACCCACTGACTAATAAGAGGGGCAATATGTTTTATTGCTCTGTGGATCAGCTTCATTTGATTGCCTCGTTCATTAGCATTCTAATCGGTGCATATTGAAAAAGATCTTGTACACAAATTGTTTGATAATATTTATTGATAGTCTCACTTTATCTTGCTGCAGAAGTATGCCTGATGCTTATGATATTTTGTATGGTAGTGACACTGAGTCAGAATTGTCTGGTTTTGGGAAATCAAATTTAAATGTTGTATAGTAAATAAAAAACAATAGCAATTAATGAATATTTCAAACATAAAAGAATGATATTGCCTATGACAAATTCCTTTTGTTTTATTCAAACCCTCTTCTAACAATTTATATAACCTCATATGCATGAAAATTATATCATCAGAAAGAAAAATTATTTCTGAATAAACTTTTTAATTACATAAATATGATTTAATAACTCATTCTAGCTTAAAATAAAACTTAAACATAACTACTGTCAGCTTCCCACACAAAACCATGTATGCTCTATGAACCTGAGGTACCTTTGTCACCAGTTTACCTATGCATGCCAGGTGGCCTGATAAGCCATTAGGCATATGGTTATTTAGGAGAACTGTATGAGTGAAAGGGTTAGTGCATTTTAACAATCATAAGGCATTTTAACTGAATTTGATTTAAAAAATCAAGAGTATTTGTTGGCATACATTTGTAAACTCCCATAAATATTTACCACAAAACTCTTAAATGTTCACATTCATAGACCTTGAAAATGGACAAAATACCTGGAAAAAACCTGGAAAAGACCTTGAATTTTTCCCTTCAGAAATTGTGGGAACCTGCTATTGTCTTACGTCACGCCTGATGATATTGATCCACGACAGCTGGTCAATGTTTTCACAGCCGAGTCTCATCAGACGACTTTTATGACACCAAACTGTCAATTGGCGTGTCATTTAAGGGATTATATTCATAAAGATGTTAGGGGCGCGGGTTCTTTTAAGGGTCTAATTTAATGAAGCCATTGACTGTCAATTAACGCCAATTAGCGTACTATGCAAACTGACACAAAACAGACCTTGAATGTAAATAAAGTGTGGTGAAATCGTCTGTTTGTTTGAGCTTAATGTCCTGTTTAGTAAAAATATAATAAGGTTGATTGACTAAGTAACATCTGTCATAAGTTAAACCGGTTTACCAAATGAACGAAATTAAATGACATTATTGCACAGCTACTAAATAGAAATGATCGATTACGTGACAATCGAGCATACTTCATCAAGCGTACCTGGGTCAAAGGTTAATAAAAAGAACACGATGCTTCACTTTATTTGAGCACAAATAAACACTTAATACCTTATTGAAAGCAAAAAGGTGTGATATTAAATTGTACAGGCCAATGATTTGTAATAGCCATTAATTACAGAGAATCTGAACAAATTAAACCATCGTTTAATTAACGTGTTACAAACTTGCAATATACGTGGCTCATACCAAATGTTGACATGATTTACAAGTAAATCTAGCATTCAAAAGTCTAACCGAGGGGATTTTATATTGTTGGTACTTAAATTCGTGGATTGTCTTGCCCACGAATTCCACGAAATTAAATGCCCCACGAAATAAAATGCTTTCACAGTATATTAACTGTGCTGTTTTGAGTGAGTGGTTCAGTGTGGAACTGGTTTGATACAATTAATTTTACAATAAATAGTCCATTACTAACCAATCAGCAGGCCTCTTTCTTTTCCTTCTGAGGACTAAGTACAGGCTAGATTATGAGTGCATTCTATGTAAATTAGAAATGAGCAAAACAAATGTGATCACACGACCCTTAATTGTGACCTCTCTAACAAAAGCCTTGCTAGCTGAACAATTTACTGTTAACGAAATCTCGATTATTACGAATTGATTATAATGGTCTCTTATTTTTGGTCTGTCCAAAGAGAAATGCATTTTCTGTTTAGTAATGAATTTTTCCCTGTTTTTCTATATCTATTTTAATTCTAGTTTCCATCATATTGTATCAACATCTTCACTTTCACACTTTTCCTTTTCTTCATGTCTTCTTTGTTTTTTATTATTTGCTTCACATCCCATTTCTCTTTTATCTCTATTTTTTTTCATTATAGGACTAAATTGGAAAACTCTTTAAATGTTCTTGTCAGAGACCACAAGAGCTAGAGTCTTGATATTTGGTATAGTTGTTTCTTTAGTGGCCCTGTATCAAATTGTTGGAATAATTTTAATGCATTAAAAACAGAGCTATCAGGGCTTGAAAATACAGATGATTACAGTTAATCGAATAACAGTTATAAGCAAATTCTGTTTACTGAATAAAATTTTCAAACACCAAACCGTCTCTTCTTAATCTAGGTTAATAATTAATGGCTATATGCATAAGGTGTCAGCCTGATTTTGGTTACAAGTATAATCCATCGCTGCTCAACTGACTGCTGAATCTCACTTATTAGTTTATCTAGGGGCAATTTCACACACTTTGCAATACCATGTATCACAGAAAAAAAATGAAGGCCCTTCAGAAAAAGAATCTCCTTTTTTAACTGGAATTGAATAAAAATAATTACTAGCTAAGTAATTATTTTATATATTGATTTTCAGTTTATCGCATCTTCCGGTTATTTGCATAAATTTATCTAGGGAGTTATGTATGCAGATCCTTAGCAGAATCAACTGTATATGGCGAAAAAGGAAAACTTGGAAAATCTTTTTGTCAGAAACCATAAAAGCTGGAGCCTTGGTAGTTAATATACTTGTTCCATGGCTGGTCCTGTTTAAAGATTGTTAAAAGGTATTTTGATCCATCAAAAATCATTTCCACCTGGGGCATAGCTGTTTTTCATATATAGCCATAAAGAATTATTTTTAAATCTTCTTGTCAGAAACAATAAGAGCTTGAGCCTAGATATTTGGTATTCATTTTCGTTGAGTGGTCCTGTATCAAGATTAGTAAAAAAATTGGATCTGCCAAAAAAACATAGCCACCAGGTATTTGGCCATTTTCCTTGTATTGTCATGTAGTAAAAAAAATAGAACTGATTGTCCAAATGTTTCTTGTGTACACATATTGTAATTGTTCTGATCTGTTTAAACATTACTGATATTCCTTGTTAACTTTTTGTAAATGTCTATGCCACGTAGGTGAATGCTATTTGGCCATCATGGCCCTCTTGGTTATTTCCTTTTCATTTCTTCTATTCTTCATTTTTCATTTTGCACTTTTTTGCCATCTCTCTTTTTATCATTCTGGTACTTGTTCTTTCTTCTTCGCCTTCTGTTTCTGTATTTATTTCTTATTTTCTTGCTTCCATCCAGTAATTCTATCTGGCTTTTTTTACTGTCTGTACTTTTCATATCTGCCTTTCAAAGACACTAATGTTCCCTACTGTCAGAACAGTGGGCATATTGTTCCTTATGAGATTCATTGGTTAAATAAAATCATACTTTAAATATCCCTACTTGATATAGAAGTGCTGAATACTGACCAGTGATTGGCCAACAGAGGTGGACCATGGTCTTATACTTTAACTAGAACACCACTTGGGGCTATGTCTTTGACCAAATGGTGTCTACATTTTTCCACTGGGGAGGTCCATGGTTTAAATCCCAGTGACAACTCACACTTGTCACACGCTATCAGTACTGACATTGTTACATATTTTTATAACCTAAGTCTGTATATCGTATATAACTGCTGACATGCAATGGGTGTGCCATAGTGCAAGACTAGGGAATATTAACATTTGGGGTTAATATTCTTTGTTCTGTGTTTTGATCATTCTCAAGAGCATCTGCCCTGGTGGAAGACTGTTGTGCCTCAGTGTTTCAATTAATCACAGCACGTGCGGTGATGCAAGATTTAAGTTTTATCAAACATTGGGGTTTTATTCTATGTTTTGTTTGATTGCAGACAGTACATGTTCCATGGTGCAAGATGGCCACCTCCCTGCCAGTTCTGGCTATTCTCGTGGCCAACATCACCTCAGATTGGGGCACCTACACCCTTCTCACAAGCATCCCCACCTACATGAGTGAAGTGCTCAAACTAGATATATCCACGGTAATTGATAACTTTTATAGACAGAAACTGATTGTTTTGTTTTAATCTTTTCACTGATGTCTTTATTTTTGTGTACATCCTGCAGTTAAGTTTTATTTGCTTTGTCATTTGCATCACATTTTACACTGGGTTTTTTATTAGTGATAGTTATGATATACATTAATGGTCATTGTGGTATAATCAAATGTTTTTATTGCTGAAAATATAGGTGTTCATTAGTACTGCTCCAGACACATGTTTTGGTAGATCCATGTACACTCCACAGGTCAGCTGGGAGATCTGCCTAGAGGGTAGATCCATTGACACACTGCAGGTCAGCTGGGAGATCTGCCTAGAGGGTAGATCCATTGACACACTGCAGGTCAGCTGGGAAATCTGCCTAGAGGGTAGATCCATCCACACACTGTAGGTCCGCTGGGAGATCTGCCTAGAGGATAGATCCATCCACACACTGTAGGTCCGCTGGGAGATCTGCCTAGAGGGTAGATCCATTGACACACTGCAGGTCAGCTGAGAGATCTGCCTTAGAGGGTTGGTCCATTGACACACTGTAGGTCCGCTGAGAGATCTGCCTCGAGGGTTGATCCATTGACACACTGCAGGTCAGCTGGGAGATCTGCCTCGAGGGTTGATCCATTGACACACTGCAGGTCCGCTGAGAGATCTGCCTCGAGGGTTGATCCATTGACACACTGCAGGTCAGCTGGGAGATCTGCCTCGAGGGTAGATCCATTGACACACTGCAGGTCAGCTGAGAGATCTGCCTTAGAGGGTTGATCCATTGACACACTGCAGGTCAGCTGAGAGATCTGCCTAGAGGGTAGATCCATTGACACACTGCAGGTCAGCTGGGAGATCTGCCTAGAGGGTAGATCCATTGACACACTGCAGGTCAGCTTGGAGATCTGCCTAGAGGGTAGATCCATTGACACACTGCAGGTCAGCTGGGAGATCTGCCTAGAGGGTAGATCCATTGACACACTGTAGGTCAGCTGAGAGATCTGCCTAGTGGGTAGATCCATCCACACACTGCAGGTCAGCTGAGAGATCTGCCTAGTGGGTTGATCCATTGACACACTGTAGGTCAGCTGGGAGATCTGCCTAGAAGGTAGATCCATCCACACACTGCAGGTCAGCTGGGAGATCTGCCTAGAGGGTAGATCCATTGACACACTGCAGGTCAGCTTGGAGATCTGCCTAGAGGGTAGATCCATTGACACACTGCAGGTCAGCTTGGAGATCTGCCTAGAGGGTAGATCCATTGACATACTGCAGGTCAGCTGAGAGATCTGCCTAGAGGGTAGATCCATTGACACACTGCAGGTCAGCTGGGAGATCTGCCTAGAGGGTAGATCCATCCACGCACTGTAGGTCAGCTGGGAGATCTGCCTAGAGGGTAGATCTATTCACACACTGCTAGTCAGCTGGGACATCTACCTAGAGGGTAGATCCATCCACACACTGCAGGTCAGCTGGGACATCTACTTAGAGGGTAGATCCATCCACACACTGCAGGTCAGCTGGGAGATCTACCTAGAGGGTAGATCCATCCACACACTGCAGATCAGCTGGGAGATCTACCTAGAGGGTAGATCCATCCATACACTGCAGGTCAGCTGGGACATCTGCCTAGAGGGTAGATCCATCCACACATTGCAGGTCTGCTGGGAGATCTGCCTAGAGGGTAGATCCATCCATACACTGCAGGTCAGCTGGGAGATCTGCCTAGAGGGTAGATCCATCCACACACTGCAGGTCAGCTGGGAGATCTGCCTAGAGGGTAGATCCATTGACACACACTGCAGGTCAGCTGGGAGATCTGCCTAGAGGGTAGATCCATTGACACACTGCAGGTCAGCTGGGAGATCTGCCTAGAGGGTAGATCCATTGACACACTGCAGGTCAGCTGGGAGATCTGCCTAGAGGGTAGATCCATCCACACACTGCAGGTCAGCCGGGAGATCTGCCTAGTGGGTTGATCCATTTGACACACTGCAGGTCAGCTAGAAAATCTGCCTAGAGGGTTGATCCATTTGACACACTGCAGGTCAGCTGGGAGATCTGCCTAGAGGTTAGATCCATTGACACACTGCAGGTCAGCTGGGAGATCTGCCTAGAGGTTAGATCCATTGACACACTGCAGGTCAGCTGGGAGATCTACCTAGAGGGTAGAACCATTGACACACTGCAGGTCAGCTAGAAAATCTGCCTAGAGGGTAGATCCATCCACTCACTTTAGGCCAGCTGTTAGATCTGCCTAGTGGGTACATCCATCCACACACTGCTAGTCAGCTGGGAGATCTATCTAGAGGGTAGATCCATCCATGCACTGTAGGTCAGCTGGGAGATCTACCTAATGAGTTGATCCACACACACTGCAGATCAGCTCGGAGATCTACCTAGAGAGTTGATTCATTGACACACTGCAGGTCAGCTGGGAGATCTGCCTAGAGGGTAGATCCATCCACACACTGCAGGTCAGCTGGGAGATCCATTTTGTGGGTAGATCCATTGACACACTGCATATCAACTGGGAGATCTGCCTCGAGGGTAGATCCATCCACACACTGCAGGTCAGCTGGGACATCTGCCCAGAGGGTAGATCTATCCACACACTGCAGGTCAGCTGGGACATCTGCCTAGAGGGTAGATCCATCCACATACTGCAGGTCAGCTGGGACATCTGCCTAGAGGGTAGATCCATTCACACACTGCTAGTCAGCTCGGAGATTTATCTAGAGGGTAGATCCATCCATGCTCTGCAGGTCAGCTGGGAGATCTACCTAGAGATAACCATACCTGGAGCAGACGATCTACCGATTGCGCTACCAGGTCTGGTCCCCAGATTGCTACCTGAAACCCAAAATTTGATATTGGACTGTTTTATATTTTTAATGTATAACATTATATATCTAAAATGTATTTTTTTGCCATATTTCTTCATTTACAGAATGGCCTATATTCTGCACTACCCTACATTGCTTTCTGGGCCATTATCAATATGGCAGGTTTTGTGGCAGATTTCCTTCTCAGCAAGGGATGTTGCTCCATCAGAGTTGCTCGAAAATGTTTCACAATCACAGGTCAGGATATTAATATTTATATAATTCTGATATTTTTTAGTTCAACTGAGCACAACATGCTCAAGGTGAGCTTTTCTGATACCGCCTTGTCCGTTGTTCATCACATTTTAGCTTGTGAACACGCTAGAGGCCACAGTTTTTATCCAATCTTCATAAAACTTGGTCAGAATGTTTGTCTGCATGAAATCTTGGATGAGTTTATTATTGGGTCACCTGGGGTCAAAAAGTAGGTCACTAGGTCAAATTTTAGAAAAAGCTTGTGAACACACTAGAGGCCCCATTTTTTGCCCAATCATCACCAAACTTGATCAGAATGTTTGCCAGCATGAAATCTTGATGAAACATTGATTGCCCAAGTCGGTCATGTGGATTTAGTAGGTTACTAGGTAAAACTCTAGAAAATGTTATTTACCCAGTGGCCACACTAATGGTCCATTCTTCACCAAAGATTTCTAAAGTAAATAACTCTTAATGGGGTCCTACCGATATACAGAGTTATCCTTGATTTCGCTACGTATTTACCTCCCTTGAACGAGATGGCGCTTCTTTGGGTAGTTCCGGTTTCGGTTATATACAGTAAACTATATTGAGAGTATGCCGATTTTATGTTGAAAATAGCTGTGGATTAGAAAAAAGCGTGGTCACATGTAAGGTTTTTATGGCCTGAAATATATGTATTGGAATTTCATGTAACCCGGATGTAAACACAATGAATTAATTATGTTGAGACAAAGAAAAACGGCGATGTGCCTTATTGTTAGCTTTAAAATTCCTATTTATGCGCACATGTATCGGCAGATATGTGGAATTACCTGTGTCAGATCCAATTATAATATAATTGCAAATATCAACAGATCAAAAGACAAAAGCTAACGCTTGGAAATAGCGGAAGTTTTCAATCAAATATGAAGTTTAAGAGCGTTATTTTTTCAAACTACCGGTAAATCGCAACTTTCAATCAAAGACGGCCGACTGTTTTAAAGTTACTCATTATATGCTATTCGTTCATGCTGAAAAATGTACAATAGAAAAAAAAAACATGAAAAAAAAGTTTTATGCATTGCTTATCTTACTTTTCTGAGTAGACACTGGTCTTCTAAATTGAGCAGACGCTTTCTCATAAATTCGTGTCTTTTGATTGTATGGCAGGTGTTGCCGTTGGAAATCACGTGACTTATTTTTCCATACTGCAATAAATTAGCTACGACTATTTACAACGTTAGGTGTGAATCAGGTTATGAATTTAGCACTATTGTCTGGATCAAAAGAACATTTTCAACATAATAAGATTTTTTTAATGATAATCAAGAGTATTTATAATAAAATTGAACATTGGACAATATTTACCTTCTTAGACCGCATATTTTTGGTCGAAAAAGTAGTATTAGCGTTCTTGTCAAAGTTGAGTAGTATTTTGGACAATCTTACAGATCGCATGAGCGCGCATTCCGTATATTTTATGACGTCACGAATTTATGAGAAAACCCGAAAATATGAGAAAGCAGTGTTAATTACGTTATAAACATAAGAAAACTTAATGAGGTCAATTATATCTTAGTTTAATCATTTGAATTGTAATAATTTTGATATTATTAATCTTACTTGTTCTTCAGATTTCAGTCATTTTCTTTCTTTTCTGAAGTATTTCTTTTCTTACAGTGTTAAAAATTACACGGTTGTGTAAAGCACTTTCTGTGCTGCAAGTATGTGAAAATATACTTTTAGAGTATATCCAAAATGACATGTTTATTGTGTTGTGTATACATCCACCCCCATTATCTTACACTGACCGGTAATCCACACCAGATTATGTCACAAGGCACGAGAGGCAGATAAGACCCCCACCAGGTGTAGGGGATGACTGGAGAAATGCCTCAAAGGGGATGACTGGTTAATTGGCTATAGGGCTCAACAAGATAATGAAAAAAGGATAAAAGAGCAAAAAATGCACACACCAAAATAGGTTGCATATGTTGCCAACTCCCTACATGCCACACATTTAATTTCAATCATGACTACTATAAATATGCATAAATATAGTCGAATTGCTCCAATTACCACTTCACTTCCAGCACATTTACATTAAAAGCTTACACAAATTATCTGCAGCTCATCAATGACGAAAAAAGACAACAAAAGTAGCAAAATTAATCGCAACACACCAGTATTACGGGACGATCTGTCGAGATTAAGTACCAACTTATTTTACCCCACCAATACAGTTTCTTGAGAAACTGTTCCGAGTTTTACTCTATCATACATAATTTCCTTCTTAGTTTTGGCTGTACTGCTGTTCTGCATCAGTTTCCTACGTTTAATATAGAGCAAACATTGAAATTCCTTTAAGAACACAGGGATAAATCTCGATATTTTATCTGATCGTCGTTTTTTCTCAACAAACCGGAACTACCCAATACCAAAGGGAAATCACTCTAAACTGACTTTGCAAGGGAGATAACTGTGGACATCGGTAGGACCCCATTACTTGATGCCAGATTTGAGCCTACTAAAAGCCTGTGTCCTCAGGTGAGCGATTAAGGACTATCATGGCCCTCTTGTTTGTAATTTTATTTTGGTATTTACGTAATCACATGCCTTATCTGAAACTCTGATCCTACAATTTTTAGTTTTTTACTTACCTGAGCTCAGGCTGGGCTATTGTAATAACAGTCTGGCTTCACGTATCTGTCAACATCCATTAAAGGACATCTCCTCAGAACAGCTGTTCCAAATTCAACCATACTTTACCATAAGCTTTAGCAGGCAGGGGGAATGAAGTTAATCAAAGTATGTAGATCCTTTCCAAACATGCTTGCCAGAGGTGTGGCTTTTTTCTTTATATGGCTATTTGCAAGACTTCCAGTATAAGATTGACATCAATAGAATATATTGAACATTATAAATTATAGCAGTGTTTGACTGTTGTTTATG
Source organism: Sinonovacula constricta (assembly GCA_007844125.1). Lineage (NCBI taxonomy): Eukaryota > Metazoa > Mollusca > Bivalvia > Cardiida > Solecurtidae > Sinonovacula > Sinonovacula constricta. Next base: position 35,556,975 of record CM017569.1, read on the forward strand.
TACATTGAATATTAGTTCTACCGTGACCTTTCTTGTTTTAATTTAAAGCTTTTTTGTTTATTCACAATTGTTTACTTCACCCAGAGTCAGTAAGCTATATATTAGTTACCATTACAAGAAGATGGAAGCACATGAGGATAAGCATCTCTGTTGGTATAATTGTATCTTGTTTCTGTGGTGACCAGGTATGCTGATCCCGGGGGCACTGCTGGTGGGTCTGGGCTACATTGACTGCACACAGCCCATCATGGCCATTGTGCTGCTGGTACTAGGCGTGAGCCTCACTGGCATCCAGTACAGCGGTTGGGTGGTCAACCACATGGATGTTGCCCCAGCCTTTGCCGGCATATTGTTCGGCATCACCAACTCTATAGCAGCAGTCACAGGCTTCCTATCCCCAGTGATTGTAGGAGTCATAACAGTGGTAAGTAAGTTTTGAAAACTCGTTTATGGGCATGAATTTACTTTATAGAGAAATCATGAACAACACATCTGGATTTATTTTTTTTAATATATTAGTTATGATGACAATTAATTCTTTCATGGGTCCATATTGTAAATTTTTTTACATGAAATGTTGATTGCCAGTGGCTCTACTCTGTTTCCTTTAAGTTGGAGAGATGTTGCCACCTTTCATGTTATCTCTTTTCTGTTACAGAACCAGACAAGAGAGCAGTGGCAGATTGTGTTTTACATTGCAGCTGTTTTCTATTTAATTGGGGCCATTTTCTTTGGATTGTTTGCAACTGGTGAGGTTCAACCATGGGCGTCGCTGAAACGAAGAGGAGAGTTTGAACATCTCCAGAATGGAGAACTGGAGATGAAGATTGTAGCAAGGGATGAAGAGGGTGCTGCTGAACCCCTATGTTAGCCCATGCTACCACCTTGTCTACTGACCCTGAGCTTAAACAAAGAATCATGCGCTAACATGTTTGTTTCTTATCAAAGCCAACAATACCTGGTACTCATCTGAATCTAATCTAACATTTCATTTGACTACCAAATATTGATGGATTGGTTGAGAATTTTAGGATGTGTATTTGAATCAAATTAGATGAACTCTCCTTGTCTAGAGGTCCGAATCAAGAATGGTTGCAGTAGGCTTCAAACAATTTCAAAATTACTTAGTAACAGCAATATGTTACATGTGTTAAAGGTAACCTTTAATCTGAAGACTTCCATTCTGTTTATATAGAGTATCAGTTTGTAGAATTATCATTTATTGACTTTATTTATTGACTCTATTTATTTTTCACAAATTGAACAAAAGTGCACTTCAGTTCATCATGACCATTTTAATCATTGCAGTCCTAAAATAGATACATTAAGGCATGTCTTTTGTCATTTTCCTGTTAAAAAGGCAACATTTTCTAATCACTGCAATAACAGGCCAGTCTAAAGATTTTTTCCCAAGTGATTGCATCAATCTGACTGACTAGTTCAATCTTACAGATAAGCTCAGTCTGACCGACTAGTTCAATCTTACAGATAAGTTCAATCTGACTGACTAGTTCAATCTTACAGAGAAGTTCAATCATATAAGGAGCTTATGTATTGTCTATCGTTACCAATTTTCATAGTTTGAAAAATGTGCTGTTTACAGGAAACCTGAAAACAAACTTTATTTATATAATTAGTAAAATAATAAATTACATGTTTAAATAACATTAAATGCTGTCTAATATTTGCATTGAAATGTAGGAAACTTTCGGTCCAAACAAGTGATTTAAGATGTATTTGGAAATGTGTATAGCATAGTCTTGAAGTCTTTTCAGCCTATGAATAAACTACCAGGCTGTGTTTGCCATGTATTTAATGTATTGTGATCAACATTCTCTATGCTCTTATCAGAACAAATACATCATATTCTGAACAATGACTGAGGCCAGAGAAGGTTTTATAATTGTGCTGAAGTGTGCTATGTTTGTTGTGTGTTGTAATTAATTTAAATATCTGTGCTGCTTTAATTATAAAGGTATAAGGTATTGTATATAGGTATTAAGCAAATGAGATATTTTACTGTATGTTAATGAAATTTATTATAACCCCAAACCAAACTACTTTTAGAATCTTTATGTTATAACCTCAGTTTTGTAAACATTTCTGGCATTTTTTTAACTTATGGCTCATACCATTGAACTAATATTTAAATTTAATATTTAAATATTTAAACCATATGACAAAGTGCTTGAGGCAGTTTGTCAGCCATTTTATACACTCATTATTAGAGCTCCCCCCCCCCCCCCCCCCACACACACACACCGAAATTAAAACTTATATGATAAGGAACTGCGGAAAGTATGTCTGGGATTGATACTGCTTGGCCCTGGGAACCACATTATTGTATTGGATCACATGATGTACCTTATAACCAATTAATATGTGTTGTTACATATATCATTGATTATATGCATTTTTTTTTCATCATATAATAATTGTTTTAGGAATGTTTACATTTACATTTTTTTTTCTTTTCTTTGAAGTAATAATTTTAAATACCAACTGCCATTTTAAAAACAAATTACTGTTGCTGTAGTTTTATAATAATGCATAATTATACATTGTTTTGCTATTTATAAAATATATATTTGTTATAGTCAATTTTGTCAGGTAAGATTTACTTTTATTTTACACGTAAGTTATATATTGACTGTTTTCTTGTATTGCAATGACACAAATAAACATGAAAAATACATGAATTTTTGCCATTTTATGGAACTATACAGGTGCATACATTTTTATGATATTGTGCAGTTGAATGATTTATTTTTATGCAGATGAGTCCACATTGTATTATTATACATGTACATGACATTATATGTTATTTAAATAAATTAATTATACATTTCAATTTATCGTATATGTGTTAGAACCTTTGAACACTTAAGTTCTCTTCATCTATAGTGCAACATGTGCTTACCCTGTAACTATCTGTCATGATTGTTGTCAAGATTATTTTTTTTATAATTATGAATGTTATCACTAATACAATAAACATGTATGTATGTATTGTACATTATATTCCAATTCACTACACTATTGTTAAAAATCACCATTTCATCCTCTTATCTGCTGAGTGATTATGTTGGTAAATATTAGGATTTATATAGATTTGACCAGCTTCTTCTAGAGGTTAAATGTAAGTAGATGTGTATAATGAACATTTTCATGTATATTTCAGATGTACGCATTTGTTGTAAAGTGAAAGTTATCATTTTGTGAAAGAAGGTAAGGGGGTTACTAATGTTTTATATACAAAAACAAACTTTTTGTGGTTTAAATGTGCTTATAATATACACATTGTTTGTTGTGCATTAATTTTGAAATTATGTTCCAAGATATTGTTTTGTTTTTTGCTGACAAGGTGTGTATGTGTGCATGTGTGTGTATGCATTTGTGTGTGTGCATTTGTGTGTATGTATGTGTTATGCAATTTGTGTAGATGTTTTGTGATCGTTGATGTTTACAATAAGTGTCAAAGTGAAGACACATTTCTTTATTGTAACAGTCTGTAAAAAGACAAATTGTATTAATGTATTTGTGGTTTCTTGTATACGTTTTTTACTTTTAGGCTCTTATTGAAATTTGAAAGTTAATTTCAACCTTAGCATACCTTACATGTTTATGTTCATTTCTCCTAGCCTTGGTGCATGGCTTAAAGCCATAGTACCTCCCAAGTAACAATATTCTCAATATTCAATCATTCAACACAATAAGTATATGGAACAATAGCCATTGATCAGTCCATGGGCCCAACTTTTAATCCATATAAACTAATAATCGCAGGCAGGAATTATATTCATATATACGAAATTTAAATATATGTTATGTTGAAATCTGTGTGTAAATCTTGTGCAAGTCTAAATACTAAATTCCTGAATCCTAAAAAAAAAAACAAGATTTTTTTTTTTTTGCTTCTATTATGGAATACATTTGTATAATTTCGAATTTTCACTGGTGAAAATACTTTCCAGCTCCTGAATGTATTGACAACTAAATATACCAGCATGCAGTGAAATTTTTAAATTACAAACCGTTTAGGAGGGGAAATTATGGCTAAAATCATATTTTATGATTGTTTTGAATTGAATGATTTTAGAAGTTGTTGTCATGCCTATTTGAAGGTAAAATCTTTATTGATTCAGAGGATTAACTACAACATTAGTTCCAATGGCATAAACACACAGGTCACATGATGGTAACATGTTTCATGTTATTAATGAAAATGTTCTTGTTTTATTTTTCCTAAATGAAAAGAATAAGTGTAGCCAGTTCTATAGCAATGGACATTTTTATACGTACAGATACAGAATTGATGTTTATATTTGTGTAAGATTGTCCAAACTTTAGAGTACATGTGAATATTAAGCAGAAGCTTGATGACCTTTATACTGGAGGTCGTACACGTTAGATACATTATACATTGAGGTGTCTGAAAAAAAAGCAACTTGATTCTCAAACGCTTTAACTCCTCTAAGTAACTAACTGTAAGAAATGTCAAGTACTTTTGTTAGGTTGAAAAATAAAGCCCAGATACATTTCAGGCCCTAATTTACAAATACTAAACTATGAATTTGCTTAATTTTGAATTAGGTATAGAATTATGCTTTCTGATATAATTGAGAATGAATTAATATACTGTATACTGGTGGTTATATACTTCAATGTTGTTAATTTGGTTGTATCTGTTATCAACTACCACTGAATATGCCACTGAATTTTGAATCTTTGGGCTGTATGATATGTTTTATTCCTTTGTAGATGTTCAGCATTACTATCACTACCCTGTTGTATAACATGGCTTGTTTAATATGTGCATCATCATAACCACCACCACATGGTGTAACATTGCTTGGTAAATATGCATGTAGTAAGGGTGACAGGTAAAATAGATGTGTCTCGGAGGAGTCAATAAATAAACATGAAGCTTGTCTTGGACATTCCTTTACTTTTTTAACTCAACAGTTGAGCGCAGCGTGCTCAAGGTGAGCTTTTCTGATACCTCTTCGTCCGTTGTCATGTCGTCAACATTTTAGCTTGTGAACAAGCTAGAGGCCAGCAGTTTTTATCCAATTTTCATCAAACTTGGTGAGAATATTTGTCTGCATGATGTCTTGGATGAGTTCATTATTTGGGACCAGCCGCAATAGCTCAATTGGAAGAGTGGATCAGGAGGTCGCGGGTTCAACACCCCTGCCAGGTCAAACCAAAGACTTAAAAGTTGGTAGTAGTCGCTCCCCTCCTAACGATCGGGGTTAAGGGGACAGCATTACGTCTGACTCATGGGTGTCTGTATTATGGATCTGCCGGGTTCAGTTTCTGGGCACCTCATAAGTACCCCTGTGCTATAATGATAGAAATGTCGCTACACAGTATCGGAAAAATGCCGACAAATCCCTCATTGGGTTACCTGGGTCAAAAAGTAGGTCACTAGGTCAAATTTTAGGAAAAACTCGTGAACACTAGTGGCCACATTTATAGGTCAACCTTCATCAAACTTGTTCAAAATGTTTGCCTGCATGAACTCTTGGATGAGTTCATAACTGGGTCATGTGGGGTCAATAAGTCATTAACTAGATCAAATATTAGCATGTGAACACACTAGAGACCACATTTTAAGCCCAATCTTCACCAAACTTGATCAGAATGTATAATTGCCTGCATAAAATCTTGGATGACTATAACTGGATCACGTGTAGGTTACTAAGTCATTCGCATCTCAGCCCACATCCGGTTACAACACAAAAAAGTATACCACCTCCCAGCTATATGATAATAAAAGCTTTTCAGGGTTCTGCATTGCTTTCAAGTGATTGTGTGTTATTAACACCAAACAGAGTCAAGTTATTTATCACGGTCCAATCCCTTACAGCACAATGTGAAATACTGAATTATTGCACTACTGTTTTATTTGTCCAGTATTACCCCTCCCACTTTTATCACTTGTTCAGATAGTAGGTGTATCTTCAAAATTCCAAAAGAATCCTACCAGTATCTAGATGCGGTACTCTTATGTCTGTTTATTATACCCCCACCACAAAATGTGTGTGTGTGTGTGTGTGGGGGGGGGTATAATGGATTTGTTTGTCCGTCTGTCCGTCCGTCTCCATTATCGTGTCCACTCTATAAATCCTATACCAATTGAAGGATTTTCTTCAAACTTGGCTGAAATGTTCACCTCAACAAGGGGCTGTGCAGAACCCATGTTGCCCATGTGTCAGCTCAAGGTCAAGGTCACAATTGAAGGTCAAATATCAAACAATCAAATATTAGACATTATGTCGTGTCCGCTCTGTAAGTCCTACACTAATTGAAAGATTTTCTTTAATCTTGGCTCAAATGTTCACCTCAACAAGGGGATGTGCAGAACCCATGTTACTCTTTTGCCGGCTTAAGGTCAAGGTCACACTTGAAGGTAAAAAATTGACTTAGAAAATATTCTTAAATTTTAACATGTATTTGAATATTTCTGGAACTAGAAAAGGTATTTGCTTAAAACTTAAAATATATATGAAGTGTCGCAATTAGGATATGCAGGTCAAGTTTCATAACTCTGTATTGCATTTTGACAAAGTTTTGCCCCTTTTAAGTCTTCAAATTTACATACAATCAAGTATTAGACAATATGTCGTGTCTGCTCTGTAAGTTCTACACTAATTGAAAGATTTTCTTTAATCATTGGCTCAAATGTTCACCTCAACAAGGGGATGTGCAGAACCCATGTTACTCTTTTGCCGGCTTAAGGTCAAGGTCACACTTGAAGGTCAAATATTGACTTAGAAAATATTCTTAAATTTTAACATGTATTTGATTATTTCTGAAACTAGAAAAGGTATTTGCATGAAACTTAAAATATATATGAAGTATCACAATTAGGATATGCAGGTCAAGTTTCATAACTCTGTATTGCATTTTGACAAAGTTATGCCCCTTTTAAGTCTTCAAATTTACATACAATCTTACAAATAAGTATTAGACAATATGTCGTGTCCGCTCTATAAATCCTATACTAATGGAAGAATTTTCTTCAAACTTTACTCAAATGTTCAACTCAACAAGGTAATGTGCAGAATTCATGTTACCTTTGTGCCGGCTGTAATTAGCACAGGTATTTGCTTGAAACTTGAAAGATATATGACGTATCACAAGTAAGATATGCAGGTCAAGTTTCATAACTCTGTATTGTATTTTGACAAAGTTATGCCCCTTTTTAAGTCTTTTAATTTACTTACAATCAATACTAGACAATATGTCGTGTCTGCCCTATAAATTCTATACTAATGTAAGGATTTTCTTCAAACTTGACTCAAATGTTCACCCGAACTGGGCAATGTGCAGAACCCATCTTACCCTTGTACCAGCTTTGTCAAGGACATTGGGGGGGTATGAATCGCATTCAGCGATAGTTCTAGTTTAACACTAGTCTTTGGTTTTGTTGGCTGTGTGGAGGAGAGCTGCATAATAATAGTCAAATTATTGTTGTTTTCGGGGTTGATTTAGTTGGTCGATAGGCCAACTATAACTGTATACCCCTCACACTTACAAATTTACAAACATTTTTCTATACTTAGACTTACTCAGTTGGTCGATAGGCCAACTATATTCTTGCTCAGATTAGTAGTCAGGCCACGTACCTAACATAGTTGGGTGGGGTTTAAAAGTGCACAGTGTAGTACTCAGCTTTTGATCACAACAGGTTATAGTTACTTGATAGAACACACGGTGAACCGAAATAAAGAGAACCTAATTTCATAGGCACCATTAGAACAGGAGGAAAACCATATTGACAGTGGGATCTTCAGTAGAAATAATCAGTTAAAATAATAATTATCTGTCAACAAAATATGCAATCTAAAGAGACGTCAAAAGTCAGTTAATTCACAGCAAATTAGCCTGGAAGCCGAGTATGTTTATATTGTCGAGACACAATGCCTCGTACAGAGAATGTGACGCAATGAACGATATATGTTTATACACAAGACGAATTGAACTAGTATAAAACTGCAACATAAATATTCTAGCTAGGGAATGACATAAAGAAATACACGATCAAAGAGTGACGTCGTTGACAGCTAAAATAACTGAAAACTAAGCTAACATGTGTAGCTTTGACCGAATTATGTGAATTAAAAAGGGAATGTGACACAAAACACAATACATGCTGATCAACACCACAAGTTTCCGTAATGAAAATAGGGCAACAACAACAATTTAGATTGGGGATGATATAAGAATTTCTCCGATCGAAAACAGGCGTCTAATTAAATGTAGATACAGAAAGTTGCCATAAAAGTCTGGTATATTACAATGGCCACTGTGTCACTCACAAGGAATGTGACCCAATTAACTATACATGTTTGCAAACAACATTAAAATGGGTAATGAAAAAACGCAGCAACAATACCCAGGCTAAGGGTTAGCATTGGGTAATAGCCGATCAACAACAGACGTCAGTAACAGTTCAATCACATTACACTAAAAAAGGATACAATGGGTAGACCCTTGTGCCTTGTACAGGGAATGTGACGCAATAAACTATACATATTTGTTAAGAGAAACATAGTCCTTATGAAAATATGCAACAATGATACCCTAGCTTGGGGAGGACATAACAAAATATGCAATCAAAAGAGACGTCAAAGTCAGTCAATTTACAACAAATAAGCCTGGAAGTCGAGTATTTTTAAATTGTCGGGAAACAATGCCTCTTACATTGAATGTGACGCAATGAATGATATATTTTTACACACAAGACGAACTAGTAGAAAAATGCAACATAAATATTCTAGTTACGGAAAGACAAAAGAATACACAGCTAAAATAACGGAAAACTAAGCTAACATGTGTAGCTTTGACCGAATTATGTGAATTAAAAAATGGAATGTGACACGACAAACAATGCATGTTCATCAACACAACATGTTGCCACGATGGAAAATGACAACAATAAAACCATAGCTTAGGGATGACATAAGCAAGTGACTGTGCGAAACAGCCGTCAAGTAAATTGAAGATTCAGAAAGTTGCCGTAAAAATATGGCATATTTGAATGGTCCCTGTATCACTTACTAGGAATATGTCGCAATTAACTATATATTTTTGCAAACACCATTAAAATAGCTAATGAGAAAACGCAGCAACAATACCCTAGGAAGGGATTGGCATAGGGTAATAGCCGGTCAACAACAGACGTCAGTAACAGAAAAATCACAGAAAATATTACACTAAAACAGGATATGACGGGTAGACCCTTGTGCCATGTACAGGGTATATGACACAATAAACTATACATATTTGCTAAGAAAAAAAACATAGTCCTTATGAAAATATGCAACAAGGATACCCTAGCTTTGGGAAGGACATAACAAAATATGTAATCAAAGGAGACGTCAAAAGTAAAGTCATCTCACAGCAAATTAGCCTGGAAGCCGAGCATGTATATTTTGTCGGGGACACAACGTCTCTTACAGGGAATGTGACTATTCTAGCTAGGGGATGACATAAAAAATACATGATCGAAGAATGACATAGACAGCTAAAATAACGGAACACTAAGCTAACATGTGTAGATCTGACAGACGTCTGTGGATGAATAAAGGGAATGTGACACAACATACAATGCATGTTCATCGAGACGACATGTTGCCATAATGGAAAACGGCAACAACAACACTCTTGACTGGGGATGACATGCGTATGTTTTCGATGAAATCAGACGTCAATGAAGATACAGAACGTTACCGGCATCTTTGTTCCATTCAGGGATTGGTACGGTATAACCTATATATGTTGTTAACCAAACTTTCATTTCAAAAATTGCAGTAACATTGCCCTATCTAGGGATGACATGGGAATAGGCGCTCAACTATAGACGCTAGTGACAGTTAAAATCCATGGTAAAAGCGGGAAACAGTTGATAGTAGTACCTCGTGCTTCTCACAGCGAATATAACGCAATTAACTTCACTGTATATATGTTCATAGAGAAGAAAGATTGCCCTAATGAAAATGTGTCGAACAATACCATAGATTGCGGAAGACAAAAGTAAATGCTTAAATAAAAACTAGGGATGTCAACGGATATCCGGATATCCGGATATCCGTCCGCATCGTCGGATATCCGAATCGACTTTGGTATCCGGATATTCGTTTAAAAATGAAATATTTTAAACATTTAATTAAATGTTTTGGCCATTTAGCTAAGTTATCTTTCTGCTGTCGTGTCAGTGTGCATTCACACATACGCAGGTGGAACGGATTATCGACAGGTGGTGACAGGTGGTGACACGCAGTATTGTATATTTGGCTTCACAGTTTTAGAAATGTGCTAAAGCATGATGGTATGTATAATAACATGCTAATTAGCCGCCAACGTTTGAAGCTTCTACTGATCCATTTTGTTTAGCGAATACTATCTTTAATTTTCTTAATGAACTTCACAGTTTTAGAAATGTGCTAAAGCTTATGTATAATAATTTGCCAATTAACAGCCATTGTTTGAAGCTATTACTTATTTATTCTTTTTGATTAAGGATTATTATCTTTAATTTTGTTAGTTCAGCTTTATTATGAAGAGATAGAGCTACAATTATGTAGACAATTAACATGTTTGTCGGCAAAGAACAGTTACTCATGTTTAATTAAGTCCGTTTGGATTGTATAAATGAATTGATGAATTTATTTTGTTTTCATTCGATCACGGTGATCTGCAAGTTGATGTGACGCATGTACGCATGTTTTCTTTGCTCAGATATACGTTTGATGTATTCATTTTATTGTGAATTAAAATTACTAAACGTGTTTTATTGTTCGTATTTCATTAATCATCAAAATAATGAAGTGCCTATGCCTATGGAAATTTTGATTTAATTATTTCCATTAAAATGACGATCTAATTATGTCAATGGAAACGTTAGTAACCCCCCACACATCCGACTGCAACATCAGAATTAACTAAGATTTATATCCGGATATCCGGATATCCGTTCGGATCGTTCGACGGATATCCGGATACCGAATATATTATCCTTTGACATCCCTAATAAAAACAGACCTCAACGACAGTGAAGTCAAAAAAGAAATAGGATGAAATACGGGTATACTTGATTGGGACTCTTTGTCTGTACGGAAAATGTGACGCAATGAAAGAAATAAAGTCATTAACAATACTTAGTGACCTAAAAGAAAAATTCAACAATAATACTCTTGCTTGGGTATAACTTGAAGTAAATATGCGATCGAATATTGACGTCAAAGACTGTTAAAATTACGAAAGGCTAAGCAAAACATTTTTTTTTTATATTTGAGAGAATTATATGAATTACAAAAGGGAATGCTACATATTTAATTACATAGAAAAGTATTGATGAAGGATATGTGTTATGGAACAGGGCAACACAAATACTGGAAGCAACATTTAAAATAAGTTTATTTGTAAGGTCTGTGCGTCCCCCAAAAAGGGACGTGACGCAAACATATCTATGTAAACAAAATTTAATTACCTTATCGGAAAAATGCAGCACCGAAACCCTAGCTAGGGGATGACAAGTGACAAAAATGGTCCACATTAAACATAAAAGATAAAACTTCACATAAAAGTACATTAAAAGCATGGTTTATTTGACATAATTATGTGTATTTGACCGGGAATGTGACGCAATAAACAATATTGGTGTATAAAGTTCATACTATAAACATATTTAATGGAAACATACAACAACAACAACACAGATTGGGGTCGACAAGAAGCGTTTGACTCAATATTGATGTAAACTGATTAAAAATAATATTAATCAAGAAAGCTTGTGATGGTCGTGATGAACTCACAGTGCCGTCGGTTTAAATATGTGACACTGAGAATGAGACCAAGAGACAGATGTACACAGACCTCCAGAAATCACGTTAGGAACAATGATAGAAGACCTGGCTTTGCCCATTTAAAGTAGGATCCCGTGGATTCCCGACCAATCCGTGTGGGATTGTTGGAAAAGATAGGAAATATTCAGCCTACATCCTTGGACAGGCAGCTCACGCGGCATCCAGCTTGTTCTGGAGCAAAGGAGAGCACGAGTGCTGGAGGCCTTTTACTGAGGGGTAATGTCCGTTCATTACTACCGATCTGCCATCCGGGAGAGTCCTGGTCAAAAAAGATCTAAACTCTCCGGGTACTTCTCAGTTGATCTCAGTAAAAGGCAGTGACCACTGTATCCTTCTTCATTACCGGGCTTTTTAATGATTTTACTGAGTTTGCTGTCTATGCATACTTCTTTATGTCTTCCCTAAGTTAGGCTTTACTTGCTGCAGATTTTCATAAGGACCATTTTTTTCTCAACAAATATGTATAGATTATTGTACACATTCGCTGTTAGAGGCACAAGAGTTTGTCAATACTACCATATTTTAGTGTTAGTTTCTGTGATTTTACTGTTACTGGCGAATGTTGGTGACCGGGTATTACTTTATTAAACTCATAGCTTTGGTATTGTTGTTGCTTTTTTCCATTGACTATTTATATGTTGTTTGCAAACATATGTAGTAAATTGCGTCACATTCCTTGTGAATAATACAGAGACAAGTCAAATCTATCGGATTTTACGGTAGCTTTCTCTGTCTCAGTGGTAATTGAAGTCTTTTCTGAGCGGACATTTGCTTATTTCATCCCATGCTAGAGTTGTGTTGTTTCCCTGTCCATATTTGCCTTTGCCTACAGGTAGTTAAAATTTAAATATCTGTGGAAAATTGTGAAGACATTTTATTATTTACCTATTCAATTTTCATAAAACATATCTGTTGTGTTCCATTCCCTTTTTAACTCACAGAATGGAAACACACATATTAGCTTAATTTGCCGTTGTCTGTCCATTGCGTCTATTTTCCATCTAATATTTCTTCATATCAACTCATACCACAATATTGATGTTGCATTTTTTATTTATAAACATACATCGCTCGATGCGTAACATTCCCTGTAAGTGACACTGCACTGAGTACCGTCAGTATTAACGTATCTGGCTTCCAGACTTATTTATGTGATTTTACTGAGTTTGACGATTTTTGGATTGCATATTTAGGTATATCCCCACCAGGCTAGGGTATTCTGTTGCACATTTTCATAAGGCTTACGTGTCCTCTCAATAAATATGTATAGTTTGTTGAGTAACGTTCCTTGGGAATGACACAGAGACCATTAATTTATATATTGGATATTTTAAGGCATGTTTATGTGCATTAATTGTAACTGACGTCTGTTTCTGATCGGCGATTTGCTTAAGTTATTATCAAGCTAGAGTTGTGCTGTTTGCATTTTCCATTGTGGCAACATTTAGTTTTAATAAACTTATACTGTTTATTGTGTCACCTTCCCTTACTTACTCACATAATGCTGTCAAGAATGCACATTTTATTTTAGTTTCCTGTTATTGTAGTTATCTATGACGTTTGATAAAATATTTCCTCATGACAAACTCTAGCTACAGTATTGATGTTGCATTTTGATAATAGTTTAATTCGTGTTGTGTATAGACATATATTGTTCACTGCGTCACTTTCCCTGTAATTTATACTGAGTACCCTCAGTATAACATATCTGGTTTCCAGGCTAAGTTTATTTGATTTTACCGACGTTGACGTCTTTCTATTATTGCATATTTCCTCTTGTCCTCCCCAAGCTAGGGTATCCTTGCTGCATATTTTTATCAGGACATATTTACTCTAGTAGGAGGCACAATGGTCTGTCAATTATATCATGTTTATTGAAATTTTCTTTGATTTTACTAGTTACTGACGTCGGTTGCTGACCGTCTTGTGCTTTATCCTAACACCTAGCTTGGGTATTGTTGCTGCATTTGGCCATTAGCTATTTTAATTTAATTTGCAAACATATTATTGTGTCACATTCCTTGTGAGTGACACCAATAGCATTCAAATGCACCTAACGTTTACAGAAATTGTTGACGTCTGTCATCGATCGAAGATTTTCTTATGACATCCCAAAGCTAGCATGTCGTTGTTACCCTTTTCCATTTAAGTAACATGTCGTTTTGATGAAAATGTATTGTGTCACATTGCCCTTTTTAAATCCGCAGAATCCGATCAAATCTACACCTGTTAGCTTAGATTTCCGTAATTTCAGCTGTCAACGACGTCTATGTTCGATGGAGTATTTCTTCATATCAACACCCACGTATAATATATGGCGCATTTTTCTATCAGTTCCATTGTCTTATGTATAAACATATATCGTTCATTGCGTCACATTCTCTGTAAGAAACACAGAATCCCATTAATATCAAGATACGCGGATTCCAGGGTTAGTTATTGTGATTTTACTGACTTTTACGTCTTTGTTGATTGCATATTTCGTTATCTCCTCCCCACGCTAGGGTATCCTTGCTGCATAATTTCTTGAGGAACATTTGTTCTCTTAATGAACATGTATAGTTTATTGCGTCACATTCCCTGTACAATGCACAGGAGTTCGCCAGTTATATCGTTTTTAGTGTAATTATATATGATTTACTGTTACTGACGTTTGTTGTTGACACGCTATAACCCTATGCCATCCCCAAGCTTGGGTACTGTTGTTGTGTTTTTTCATTACCTATTTTAATTTTGTTTCCAAACATATGTGGGTGCATTGTGGGTGGCGCAGGGACCATTTAACAAAAGCATACGTTTACTCTCTGTATTTTCATTTTAATTGACGTCTGTTTTCGATCGGAGATATGCTTATGTCTTCCTCAAGCTAGAGTGTTGTTGTTGCCTTTTTCCATTGAGGCAACATGTAGAGTTGATGAAAATGTATTGTGTGTTGTGTCACATTCCGTTCGACACATGCTAGATTAGTGTTAGTTATTTTAGCTGTCTATGACGTCATTCTTCGATCGAGTATTTCTTCATGTCATCCTCTAGCTAGAATATTTACTTTGTATATTTCTGTTAGTTTAATTCGTCTTATGCATTAACATACATCATTCATTGCGTCACATTCCTTGTAAGAGGCACTGTGTCCCGACAGTATAAACATACTAGGCTTCCAGGCTAATTTGCTGTGAATTTATTGACTTTTGCGTCTTTTTAGATTGCAGATTTCCTTATGTCCTCTCCAAGCTAGGGTATCTTGTTGCATATTTTCATAAAGTCTATGTTTCCTTTTAACAAATATGTATAGTTTATTGCGTCACAATCCATCTACAAAGCACAAGGGTATGTCAATTATATCCTGTTTTAGTGTAATTTTCTGTTACTTTACTGTTACTGACGTCTGTTGTTGACATTATTACTCTATGTCAACCCCTAGCTTGGGTATTGTTGCTACAATTTTTCATTAGCTATTTTAATTTTGCTTGCAAACATGTATAATCAATAGCGTCACATTCCTTGTGAGTGACACAAGGATCATTTAAATATAGCGGACTTTTAAGGTAACTTTTTGTATTCCACTGTAATTGACGTCTTCGAATGCATATTTATTGATGCCAATCCATAGATTTCGTATTGTTGTTGTCCATTTCTATTTGGGCAACATGTTTACTTTTGAAACATGTGTTGTTCATTGAGTATCAAGATTATTTAATTCATATAATTTTGTCAAGTATACACACTTTAGCTTATTTTTACATTATTTAACTGTATGTGGCGTCTATATTCGTTGGCATTTTTCTTTATGCCTTTTCGAAATGCCAGACCGAGGTCTGGGAATAAGTAGGTCAGGTGGTTGCGCGCGCATATTGAGTCATATGCGACAGCTGAATCTACATGTAAACACAACATTTCCCGTAATATTTCGACAACATACACTTGATATAGAAGTGTTATGTCTACGAAACAGAAGAGATCTGACGATGCACAGAATTCACTTGTAAGTAGTTGTGTTGTAACCATTTTTTAAAAAAAAAAAAAGAACTCGCTTGTAACCGGCCGCAATAGCTCAGATGGTAGAGCGTCGGCTTGCTGATCGGGAGGTCGTGGGTTCGAACCCCGGCCGGGTCATACCAAGGACTTTAAAGTTGGTAGTAGTGGCTTCCCTCCTAACGCTCGGGGCTACGGGGACAGCATTACGTCTGACTCGTCGGTGTCAGTATAATGGACCGGCCGGGTTCAGTCCCTGGGCACCTCATAAGTGCCCCTGTGCTGTAATGATAGAAATGTCGCTGCGCAGTATCGGCAAAAATGCTGGCTAATCCCTAATCCCAGGCTTCCCCTTTACTCCATGTATACATGTTTTATTGCAATTTCCGTCCGGTGTAGATCCAGATCTGCTGACACGTTGGTGCTGTCTGATCTTGATCTACACTGGTTGCATCTTGCACAGAAATAACCTAATGGATCAAAAGCAAATGGATGTTCTGGTTAATCTGATTTTTACACTGACCACACATGCGATAAAACCCATACAAATGGAGTAAATGGTTATAATTAGTAATTCAATTTTTGGTCACCCCAACCAGACATAAAATGTTTGCATAGAGTGACAGTTTAACAGTTGTTGTTTACATTTAATGATATATTTTCAGTTTATATTTATACGGATATGCCTTCCAATGTCAGGGAAACCTTGCAGATGACAAATGGTGACCTGAATACTGTACTAGACATATTGACCTGTCAATTAAAGGAAAGAGGAATCATAAAGTCACATGGGTAGCTAATCAACTTGGAATCCATACAACACAAAGTATTCAGAGTGATCCATTTTTACAGACATTGATGAACGTAACACATACAGTGAAGGATGGATAGAGGATATGAATGAAGTTGATGTTTTGAAATTCATCTGTGTAAAGTGCAGTCGAAAGTTGTGGAATCAGTTAATTTTGAACATTTTGATTTTGTTTTTTACATGTACGTGTAATTTCTTATCCAGTTCATAAATATATATTGAATCTAATTATTGATAAACAAAAAACAATAACGAAATGTTTGCCGGCAGGAAACAATAATTTTGTTAATTTTATCTCTGCAAAATTACCAGATCCCTTAGCCTTCCTAATATATTGTGATAACTGAGTTTTTATTTTCTATTAAGATTGATCTTGAACTATGCAAGAGAAAAAATATTGGCACTGATAAAATTTGCAGTAATTTTTAATTTGTCGTGTTGTGAGACAGTAATCGAGTCAAACTGTTCTGCACTTTTAAGCAGTACAACATTTTAACTATCAGAAATTACAGTTTGACCTTTAGCTAAAGCTAACAAGTGGAGATTAGGTCGAGCTGTGTGCAGGCTTCCAGTGTACCAGACTGCAAAACAGAATACATGTTTGCGATTAAACATATACATTATTTGTGTTGCATAATTTTGCATGCAGACAGACTCCAGCTCCAATGTTCACTAGTATGTGTCTCCGGAGTATTTTAGTCAACCGCAAATAATATCCGGTTACTCAAGGAATACATAAATATAAACATTTTTTTCTTCTTCAACAACAAACAGATTTTTTTTATCGGAGGGTTTCATACAAACAATTAACTTTATTTGAAATCAAATAACTGAGGGCTTTCTGGTTGTTTTTTTGCCTGTTGGGGGTGGGTGCTAATCAAAAGAAATTAGCTTACCAGGCATAGTTTTTCTGTTTTTCTTTTAATTGTCATCTTACGTTCTTTCTTACTGCTGGTCTATGGGTGCATATGTTGACACTTAAAACCATTTTTTCCTTGACTTCCCTTGCCTGGGCGGGGGGAGGGTCCATTTCTCAATTTAGTCTGCCATGCAGATCTGAGTTTTTTATCGTCAGGAATCTTGTGTATTAATTGACTGCATATAGTTTTCCATGAATCGGCAGTAAAATATCGTAACCACGTGTAAACAAAGAACCAGAATTCTGATTGAATCATAGACAACGTTCCATTCAGGCCCAATTTTCGCTTTTTTCCATAAATACTTCCAAAGCTAATACTGTGTAACTAGTGGTATTTATTATGGCTTATATTTGCCAAAACTGTACGGAGAAAAGCATAATATTTAATTAAAATTTAAACAAGTCGTTGCTAGGAGAAACAGAAGGAAGACTGCGCAAATACTGATGGTGGGAAAAATTACGCGTGTAAGGGATCTCAAATTGGTAAGAAAAAATTTTTATGTATACATCCTACATTATTGACAGACAGAGCTTATTTCTTACTGCTGACATATAGTTTTAACATTTCATATCAGGGGAACCCTGGTTTACGTATTTTAGCACACTAATTACAAATTTAGTAAAGGTAGAAACTCCATTTAGGCATTATCTGAATTATGTTTGTTTAATGCAGTAATTTAAGTTTATTTTTATTGACACATCGTTTCTCTATTGTTTGTATGTTGTTTTGACAATATAATCATGCCAAAGTCCAGAGTTAAAATAGTCACAACAATACATGTTTGTTTTAAGTATTAGCAAATAAATAAATAAAATTATATAGTTTTAGTTAAATATTTGTATTGACTGTGAATAAGCTTTATTTGTTTTCCTGATTCAGTGTGCATTTTTAAAATATAAAGCAATTAGCTAAAATTTGCTAAAATAACAAACATGTCAATTTAACAAATCATATATGTTTTAGTTGTTGTAGGGTTCTTTATCAACTAAACTGAATCGATTAAAAACCATTAGATAAGTAACAATACAGAACCAAGACCTAACTCAAAACACTGTTTAATACTTAATATAAGAAATAATTGGTCCATGATTTAAAACTGACAAGTGTCTATTAATTTACATCTGCTCAAGTCCTAACTTCATATAGTATAACATTTCTTCTTACGCTCAAGGGTTTAAAAGTATTTAATCTTGCATCCAGAGATGACAGTCTTACTTGCACTGGCTTATAGCATACTTTAAATTAATGTTGACAGAACAAACAAGAGTAAATAGGTATTTCTAATCATTTTATTCTTTTACCAATTCGTTCATGTTAAGCAAGAACACAGATTTATATATAATGTGCAGAAAATATTTTAATGTGGAATGAAAAATGCATTTATGACAGAAAAATACAAATACATATAAACTAAAGTATGCAAACAATGATGATGCAACATCATTGTCTTTTAAATAGAAATAAAAGTAAAATAATTTATGAAAGTTGTTTTCTCATGAAATCTTAATAATTATATGTGTAATATAACACATGTTTTATTCTCCCTATACTATTAAATGGTTAAATAATTTTGATATAAAATGACTATGTGCAAGTACTTGATAAATGTGTCATTTAGTGGTTCTTTAAAAGTTTTAAACATGTGATATGGTAAGGGAATTAGATTCTTCTGCTATGCTGATGTTTGTTAACTGTCAAATTATTTTGTAGATTATATGGAGAAATAAACAATATTTAATATAAAACTGCCTTGTGATGTGTTAAAACAGTTTTATGAAAAGTAAAGTTTAAGAAATGGTCTACCACAAAGATCGCAATAATGAAACAGACTGAAAATTCAAAATCTTTTTATGATATTTAATCTTTTTCAAAGGACTGCAAATAACTGATATTTCCTCTCTGCTTTCCTGACAGCTGTGCTTCTGTTGGCTTGCCCTTCGCATTGAATTTAGAAGTTAACTGTCGCTGAAGAAATGGTTCATGTCATGGTAACTGAAAAAATAAAAGTATGCTATACAGGTTTCAGCTTTATATGAAAAGTTGCAGTAACCCACCTAACATCTTTGGTTCCATTTTTACTCCGGACAAATACATTTATTATTCATTCACCAATAATAATATAAAACAAAACATACAAAATTAGAACAAAAATATAAAAATCTAGTTATGTCCTAGATTTATGTGACAGTTGTCACACACAAACATCTTTGCAGGGTAAATTCTACCTATAATTATTATCATTGTTTATTGTTATTAAAACCTTTCTGACAATGAAGTTAATGGTGATATCCAAACGTTTAGACTAATTTTCTTTCTCAAACAACCAGATAAACTATTGTATACTGAAAAAAACCATGATGTTGATGATAACTAATGTCCTCTAGCCAAGTGAAAAGTGAAGCACAACACCCCACTCATCATTACAAACATGCATTTCCTACCTGAGAAACTGCATTTAATAATAATTAAGGCAGTTTCAAAATTAGTCCTTACTTTGACTAAATAGTGAGTTAATGCAAAAACGTTGTGCCATAATTCCCCAAACAGTGGGTGAGATATTATATGTATTTTATTTAGACAAAGTCGGAACCACCTTTAATATATAAACATCTTATATTTTTATTATTATAATAAATATAAATATAATATAATAGAAAGTCGATTTTGAAAAAAAAAGTTATTCTGTGCCATTCAATAGCAAAGTGGTATCAAAATTTTATCAACTACTGACCAACTTTGAATACAAGTATAATCTGACAGTATATACATACTTTTTTAGTGAAATGGCATTTATTAAACTAAGAAATTCCTAATAGGTGTGTTAATGTTTAATATGTATCAGATTTTTACATTCAGATGATTCATTGCATCACCTGAACCTCTTGATAGTAGGTTTAATCTGTCAAAACAAAATGCCTTTATGTGGACCGAAAGGCTCTTTCACAAGATTTAGCAAAAGGTCTGAAAGTAGAGGAGTGAAACAAAAGACTATGAAGGCTTCAACTATAATACAAATATGCATTCATAACATTATTTTATACACTTTCTCTTTTTATAGTTTTTTACATGCCAAGATTGAAAAATAATGCTTATATTGATAGACACACAGCACATTACATCGAAATACCTGTACACTGTTGTGTATTAAGTAAACCATATTACCTCTAATAGCACTTCAATGCATGGGTTAGGGTCCTGGTCAGGAACAGAACATATTTTTATTCAGATTTGTACTCATGTACATCATCGTATTATAAATACAATATACAAATATATTATCCGGTTTAGTTATTAATATGGAAGCGAAGAAATAATAATGACAATATATTAAACATTTTATGTGATAGTTGTATTATAAAAGAATAAAGGAAACAACATTAGAGGATGAACTTTAACGCATTTTTAACGCTTATGTTCCTTCTTACTAAGGTTGCTTTCTTGATAAAAAGGGCGAGATTAATAAGTATGTTCTTGTCTTTTGAATCAAACAGTCAGAACAAGAACTATCAGGGTGAGAGGTTTTCCAGCTTACCTGCTGTGTGCTGATGGTTCTGCCCAAAAATAAATCTAAGGTTTTCTTTCACCAATAATAAGCTGGACATCACCAATATAACCATAACTGTGTCGGTGCAATGTAACAAAAACAACTCAACAACAACAACAAACAAACAAGATCATAAAAAACATGCACAGGGTTCAGTAAAATACAGATTAGCTGTCTCCAAATAAATTTTATTGAGGTAAATTATTTAAGGTACAGATTTGTCTGAATTACCTTGCAAATGCCTTGGGTGGCTTGACACCCTATAACCATTTGTTCAAGTGTGGAAGGAATTAATTTTGCAGGAACTGAAAAAAAGTGCATATTATGTAAAAAATCACATGAGGCACATATATACTACAATGACAACCTGAAAATAAATGTTTTTGTGAGTAAGTCAAGGAAAGTATTGCTATATTTGTGTCTAGCACATCCATCCCAGAAAAAGAGGGCGCTTAAAGTTAAAAGCTTGATCCTAAGACGCGACCTTAAATTGTGGTACATACATTTGGAAGTTCAATTTCTTGACAACACTCAAACTGAAAGTAATACAACACTAGTCTCAGCATCAAATTATTGGGTTTAATTGATATGTCAGGTGTTCATGGCATAATGTACAGAAAAGGCAGCACTATATTTGTTTAAAATTATTCATTGAAAACAAAAGTATCGGAAGTGGTAGGTTTAATTCTATAAATGGTTTTATTTCATAAATGATAAACAATTAATAGATTAGACTCAACCCCCTCCTGCCCACTAAAGGCTGCAAAGTAAAAAATAAATAATGCCAAAAAAAATTCTATGGAAAATAAAGCATATATATGTACAAAGAAATACACTTCAGTACGTTCCAGACATGATTTGTTGTTAAGGATAATCTAATCCAGAAGTTTAAATTGAACAGTTGCTATTTGTTACAATGGAAACCGAAAGTAGAACAAGGTTTTCTGATAGCTGCTATTGACGTGCTGATTTTCGATTCAGCCATCTATATAGCAGGAAAATAATCGTAAAGTGACTGATTATATATAAGGATAAACCCTAATATTCAGATTAAAAACAACAAACGAATAAAGAAATAACATACCATGTGATTGACGTCACGAGTCAGCGGTCCATTTACTATATGTCTATGGATTTTCAGATGAATTGTATAGAAGTGTAATTTTTTTTTTTTTTTGTAATTTCTTCATTTGTAGTCCAAAAATAAAAGGCTATACACCATTGGAAAGCTCTTAATTCATATTTTCAGAATATAATATTTTTAAAGCTAATAAATGCACAAAGAATTAATACACATAAATAAATAAAATTATTGGCTCACCCTTAAACAAAATGAACAGTTTATCGTTTTGGTAGTATTTTCTTTTTACCTTTTAAACTATCAAAAAATAGTTTTGATATTTAAAATAATAACAAAAGCTTTTAAATATGATATATAATTCAGTAAAATAGACAGAAAAATAAAAACAGTGGTGAGTTTAATACAGCACATATTTCCAGATTTCGGCCTGCATTAGCTTCTGCCTTCAAAGATAGCTGCCTTAAACTGTCTATCAGTGCCTATGACATCATATGGAAACAATACCCGATGGCAAAATTGAATATAGTTTTATATAGCAATTATGAAATACATGTATATAATTATAACACACATATATTTTAATTCAACCTACATTTTTAAACGGTCCTAAAAAGGGTCAACCGGGCGTATACTTTTACCAACGATAATATATATTTTTAAATTAATAATTTTCTTAAAACCATTTTTAACATGTAAAATCATCTAGCCACCGGGCCGTACTACTCAACATTATCATTATACTATATACTATCATAGTTGATAGGAAGACATATTTTATACTATACTAGAAAATTTGTGTATATGGAAAATATCAGTTTCCAACTTTGTACATAATGTGTAAATAAAAAATAACAAACGAACATTATTGCTTGTTGCCAAAATAGACCTATAAAATATGCATACCATACAGCTAGAATATATACATTTAGAAATGAGTAAATAAATCAGATAATAAACTACACGACAAACAAACTTGTGAAAATGAGACCACATTGATGGCTTAATCTTCACCAAACTTGGCTAGAATGTTTGCCAGTATGAAATCCTACATCTGTTTTGAAGTGGGTCATGTGGATTTAGTAGGTTACAAGATAAACATCTAGAAAATGTTATCAACCCAGTGGCCACACTAATGGTCCAATCTTCACCAAAGATTTCTAAAGTAAATAACTTAATTACTTGACGCCAGATAAGAGCCTACTTAAAGTCTATGTCCTCACGTGAGCGATTAAGGGCCATCATGACCCTCTTGTTACAGGTACTTGTATATATCTAGATCATCATAAACAAACCAGATATCGAAGTTAACCTTAAGGCTCTTGGCTATAAAATATTTATAAATCAGAACGCTGAAGTTGGTTGGCATAAGAAAGGCAAGATTTGGGGGTTATTTTGGAAGTTATAATTACAAAGGCAGACACTGTACTATACTCATATTAAATCCTTTACACAATAAAGCTTTTAACAATATGAAACTATCATCCATGATGTATAAAGTAAAAATAATAATAGATACATAAACCACCACCAACATTGGCAATATTATAGAGTCGTGTTGACTCAGGACAAATGAAAAGGAATATATGTGTAGCCTTTAAAACAAAAATACTACTGGAATTGACATTTCATATATGTCCCGGGCCGCACTCGAAGATGGACCATGGAAATGGAATTTACTCAGGGTTGCATATGCAAATTGCATATGTGACACACATTAATTTCTTAGTATGAACAATCGTGACGTTTAAGTATTATGAAATGGTTATTCGGAGACTTTTCTTGACCAAAAATAAAAACATTTTAAACTTGTAACTGTGACATTTAAATGTGCAGTTTTAAATTTTATCTTTATAATGGTGTAGAGCGAAGCTTAAGGGCATATAGGGATCATGCTGTGTTAACTTTCTACATATTATAACGATATTATAATTATAATTACTGCCCTGCTGTTTGTTCTTTCTTTGTAAACGTGTCTACATTATCCGGAATATCAGTTGTATAAAACAAAACAACAAAACAACATCCTTACGGTTCAGGTTACAGGCACAGTAGTTCAGTTTTTTAATCGCTTGGGTCTACTTCATTAGTCATTATATCATTATGTTCAGCTTTCGACGATAAACATTGACGTTAGTATTTTTCACACGACGCGCTGTCAAAGTAACATCGAGAAAACAGCAAAGACCAAGTCCTTTAACTTTTGGCCCACGTACACAAAAGTTGAATTACAGAGAAAGAAGATGTTGACTGAAATTCGCCCTAGGTGGAACTATATTTAGATCTTTGGCTCCGCCCATAGATTCAAGCCCAAACTGTATTGCACATTTGTGAATCAACATCAAACCATACTGGCATCATTTTGAAATAGTTCATGGCGTCGTCTCATTTTGCACCAAAGTATATAGGAATGTATATTAACTAATTAATTTATTAAGATACCAACTAAAGACATACGAACTAAATAAACTTCATAATAGGCCAATCCTAACAAAAAAAAGCTATAGACTGTTGGCACAATTCAAAGGTACACATGTATGTTCGGAACAACATTTAGTACTTACTTTGACATGTCTAATAAGTACGGCGTATGTAAAGCGTTAGAAGTAGCGTCGTTTGTACAATGGTTAAGGCGACTCGGGGTCGGGAGGTCCCCAGTTGCAACCCTAAACCAGATGCTATTTGCTAGTTCCTGATCAAGAGTTTAACTACCTGTTGCTCTACGAAGTAATTACCCAAATACAAGTGTCTGGTTAACTGGGAAGTGTAAAAAGCGGGTTTGAGAGGGCGCACATGCCGTCTCTAAAATTTCTGAAACATACTTAAAATTCATTCAGATTTCCATCGTTTATTTCTGGACTCTAAGAATTCTTTTTACGACTTAAATATATAACTTATATATCAACTTACATGAAGTCATTACATCTGCATACTGTTCTCCTTTATTGTACATATCAGCTTCGCAATAACATGACTTATCTAGGATAAGTGATACTGGAACATATATCGCAATTATGAAATAATTGCGTCTTAAATAACATAAATAAATACATAAATAAATAAATAAATAAATAAATAAATAAATAAATAAATAAATAAATAAATAAATAAATAAATAAATAATTGTAAATAGGTGTTCGAATGTACGAGGGCTGTTCCATAAATCCGCGGAATTTTCCTCTAAAACACTCATTTTGGAATACAATTGCACAAAATTTCGCGCACATACTCTCTGACATGTATTTAGATGAATGTAAATAGTTTGAATGTTTGTTATAGTTTATCGCGAATTTAGCGGTATCTATAGCAACCAATATATATACACTTGAAGCACGCCGGATTTTCAAACTTTAGAACATAATATAAACGCTATAAAATAGTCAAAACGGTCGCAATTTTAGAGCCAAGTTGTCTGAAGTTACGTCAAGGTATGAACGTCCTTTCCTATCCGTTTAAAATAGTTGTGTTGAACGGTACAACTTGGTACCATTCTTTATAGTTATCTGTCAGGGGCGTGCCTGGGCTTACGTACTTACGCACGTGCGTAAAGTTGTTTCCAAAAATTGAAAAAATAAAAACGCCTAATAGCGAATTTAAATCGTCGCCAAACCCGGGTTAGGTACTACCAGGTAATTGTCTTTATTATTTAAAACCATGTAATTTAAGCATTTTTTTTTAATTCTACACAATCTTCAACAATCCAACTTGACGTATTTCTGTCTCTTCCTGCTTCTAAGACAATTCTTTGTTCTAGACAGTGAGAGTAACTGCCCCCCCCCCCCCAACGAATGCATCTATGGGAAAAATCCGGATTGGGGGGGGGGGGGGCACGCCCCCGGACTCCCTAGGAATAGTGCGTATACTTAAAAGTCGCCCAGGCACGCCCCTGTCTGTAATATTTTATGTTTGATGTATTGCAAAGAAATATGGCACATATGTCGGAAAAAAGTAAAGGTATGTCACAGTATAATTTGTTTTTTATTCATATCCCTTATATTAAATATATTAACGAATTCCGCGGATTTATGGAACAGCCCTCGTATAGTGAATATCAATACAGACATTCTGTTACAATCAGGAAAAAATGTCAGCATCAAGTATTTGTTTGGCGACGCGCTGGAGCCGCGCTGGAGCGCGCCGCCTATATATGGAATGCTAAAAAATTTTGAACATGCGAGCGGATGTCCTCGGACATTTTCGTTCTAGCTAGATAATGGTCGGGGGAAAATGAACAAGGCGTTCCGAATTCCGGAAGTTCCGCGATAAACACATTCCCAACGTACGGGTCCTATTTCGGTAAATGACGTTCTTTTTATATAAAACTATAGCGATTAGGCAGAATTATTGTTATATGTAAAGTTGTTTTTGTATGAAAGACTACGGACTCTGGAAATTCGTTATTTTCCGTGTAATTTCGTAGAACCCCGGAACACCATGTTACCGACCATGTGACCATAGTAAAATACCACGTGATCGCGACATCCGGTTTGCAAAAATAGAGTCGAAAAGACGTGACCGCCGCGGTCGATTGAGAAAATCATGTCCCAAAAGCAATGTCAAAAAGGAAATTAATGAAAAACAAGATCATACTTATATTGTGAGTGACCGTGTTTGTAATTATGTGGACATTGAAAGTTCGCCCAAGGAGAATAAAAGTTGGAAAATAGGACGCAGAATGGTCGAATTCTCCCTGTTCGTTGACGGACTTAAAATTTTGTACTTTATGTAGACTCAGGCCGATTCCACTGTGTCATTGGGGAACTAAAGAAAGCATTGGGGGTTATTTATATATGAAATGTTTAAATAGGGACTGTGGACACGTGAACACTGGCATATGGAAAGATGGTCAGATGAAGTTTTGCCTTGAACACAAAGCTTGGAACAGGTAAGAATTGATTTGCATAACAGATGCATAGAGGGTTGTAGGACGTAATGTACCAGGACTTAATGTACCATTTTTGGATCGAATGAACCATATATAGAATATATAGGGAATTATTGTTAACGTTTATATATATTGTTTTTAGTTCAAATAAAGTTAGAACATGTTGTAAATTTGTGTATATGATATTTAAATATGTATGTATTGAAATTTTAATGAGTTTTTAATTATTTGCTACTATTAAACTTTATAGATAAATTCTTTACTTAAGTAAAACAATCTTATAATTTCTTAATCACATGGAACAATTGTTAATAACCCATACAAGATACCCATACAGGGATATTTTCACACCTAATTATCACCCCTCAATGGGGTCCTCCACACTGAACAATAGGCCTTACCATAATCCCTATATAAACTAAAGATGGTACATTCGATCCAAAAATGGTACATTAAGTCCTGGTACATTACGGTAATGGTACATTAAGACCAGCACCCTGCATAGAGCATCTGCAATCCAATTGGTTATGTTAGTTATTGATTTTTTTTATACCTTGCCATTGAAATAAAACTCCAGTTTAGTACCCAAAACATTTCGTACCAATATGTGAGTTAGTTTTGTTAAAACAAAATAAACATATTTGCATTGGTATACAATATTTTTTGACATGTATACATTGAATTCACTTGTACAACTGGACTTCAGTGGTGAGTAGGTCCTCTTACTTTTTTCACAATCTTCTGGACCAGCCAAACACTATTGTGCCAATTAATTTTACAATAAAATATTGTTTTAGAGATGTACAGCATCCACCACCCAGTCTTTTTTACTGTTATGCTTACAAATAAAACAGAATTGTTAGTCCCAGATACCAAGCTTATCAGTTCTTTTCTTTTACAGCTATGATTGACAGTCTGGGAGGTCCACAAAAAGTAAACCACATGTTAGCGGCACTTAACATTCCAACTATTAGCAACGCCAATCTGAAAAAGATGGAGAGACGGGCAGGGAAGTCCATTGAGAAAATCAGATCTCAGTAAGTATATTAGTATACATTGAGTTTTTAAATCAAAGACATGGTTTATTGGCTTTGTTTACAACATTTTTCGAACATGCTCTTCAATATAAATTGTAGGACTTCGATTAATATGGTTCAGTAAAAAAAAGAATTACTCTCATAATTTTCTACCAGCATCTGTAAATAGACAACTTGTGTGACTGAGATGTCAATTATGATTTTTGTGTGTGTGTGTGTTATTTAAGATATGAATTTTATTTATGCTTTCAGTTCATAATGGAAGAAAGCCACATATAATACAGATGGCTGCCAGAAAGGAAGATAGTGGTAGTGAGTTTTCCACGTATGTGCTGCTAAAGGAACCTAGTTTGCATGGTTTGCAACAGACAACTGGAAAAAGTGTGGCAGATGGTGTTACATATGTAAATGGGGCTACAGTAGAAACTGTTAGTAGACAATGTGCTGTTGACAAGTTTGTTAAGTGCAGGGACCGACAAATCCTTTGCCCGGTGCCCGCGGGCAACCAGCTTTGATCTGCCGGGCCAGCCAATTCTTTTAGAGCTATTCCGCCGGACCATCATAAAACTCCGTTAGTTGTTGCCCGGGGTGGTGGTAATTATATCAAGATGCCAAATAAACAACGCCAGGTCACAGTGCACTCGACGTACTGTGTATTGTAATTTGGGCCCGTACGCATTGTTAATCACCGTATGCGTGTTTTCATAGCGCCTCGATCGATAATAATGACACACAGCAGCAAACATGATTGCTCTCGCTACACGACGTCCAGTGAAGACGTACACATGCGAGGTTACTATGGTATTTCCCGCCAACTATCGAAACTCCGCCTACCTGATAACCTATTCGCATAATTTTGCGGGTATCGTTAAACGGCTCTCAACGAGTGTTGTGTACTACTGAAGGAGACGTCACCAATACTCCGCATACCTAATAAACTATGCATGAAAAAGTGGCTGAAAAGGTTTGATCAAGTTGTGTTAGTGGCACACAATAGCAGGAAGTTTCGACTTCTCTATCCTTCTGTCAGCAGTGTCAAATATTAACAAGTTGGACGACTTTTTGTCAGTGTTGCTGGTTGTGTGGATTCATTATCCTTGTTTCGTAAGAC
Source organism: Sinonovacula constricta (assembly GCA_007844125.1). NCBI lineage: Eukaryota > Metazoa > Mollusca > Bivalvia > Cardiida > Solecurtidae > Sinonovacula > Sinonovacula constricta. The sequence goes on from CM017569.1 coordinate 35,586,209, forward strand.
ATATGTTAACAGAGGTAGCTACAAACAGAAAGGTCTGGCACGTGATATTTTGTGATTTCAGTACAATGCACATGATGCTGTGGAAGATATGCACACTTTGGTGAAACTCTTCTAGCATTCATGCACATTATTTCCAGATGTTCTCAAATCTTCAATCATTGACATGTCTGGTAGCCAGTAGTGTCTGTAAACTGCCAACAGAAGAACATATAGCATCATCTGGACTCAACCTGGAACATCTCAGGATAATATACACACAAGATGGAGAAGATGGACTGCATTCTACCTTTACATCTAAAAATAGTGAAGGACAACTTCTCATTACAAACACTAAAAGAACACTTGATACTTTAGTGCCTAACTTAGCTTATTTCTTTCAGAAAAAAAGTACACAGTAATTTACTAAATGCAGTGCACAGGAACTCTTGATTTTATGACTTTTTTTAGTTATATCCAATTATCCTGCATCAAAGCTGCATCAGGGACCATTTGTCTCTGACAATACTCCTGTTATTGTTAGCATTTAAAATTTGAGAGGAAATAAGTTTCTAGCTTTTTTTTCCAAATAATTTCATTGTTTAAGTTTTAAAAAAGGCGTAAGTTTATGTTTGTGAAGAAAGCTAAATATTTTCTACATATTTGTGTTTGATTAACTCCCCTGAAACTTGACACCATAGTCATAAACCAGTATGTTGTGAAATAACTATGTGGTAAAAGTTATTCTTTTTTATATTTTGTCACTTATACAGTGTAGATAATTTATAAATAGGTTTCTTGGGATAATTGTTTATACAAAATTTTTAGCTGGAAAATCACACATTTGAAAATAAACAGAAAAATATCACTTGCGTTTTAGGATGTTGTTCATAAAAAATCCATTTTGCCTATTTTCTTATAGAATAAATCCAAATTATTAATTTATTTATTCTTTTGGCAAAATTATAGAGGATTTTGTGTCGTCAGTTGTCACTTTTCAGGTCATATCCGAAACGAGCGGTACAATCTTAAAATTTGCATATCTCATGATGTTTAAGCTGGTAAAAGTTGTCTAAACTTAATTTTTATATGTCTTATAGAATGCTTAACAAGAAAAAGTAAAGACGATTACCAATTTCTAACATGCATTTCAAAGTCTGTAATCCTTAATATGTTTATAAAACTTATGAAAACTATAGGTTATTTGTTTAAAATTTATTATTTTCTCTATTTCTAAACAAGAGGGCCATGATGGCCCTTAATCGCTCACCTGATGACACAGGCTTTAAGTAGGCTCAAATCTGGCATCAAGTAATTAAGACTTATTGACTTTAGAAATCTCTGGTGAAGATTGGGACATTAGTGTGGCCACTGGGTTGATAACATTTTCTAGAATTTTACCAAGTAACCTACTGAATCCATATGACTCACTTCAAAACATATGTAAGATTTCATACTGGCAAACATGATGGTCAAATTTGGTGAAGCCTGGGCCATCAATGTAGCCTCTTAATTGTTTTCACAAGCTTTTTCTAAGATTTGAATTTGTGACCTACTTTTTGACCCCACGTGACCCAGTTACTGAACTCATCCGAGATTTCATGCAGACAAACATTCTGACCAAGTTTGGTGAAGATTGGGCTATAAATGTGGCCTCTAGTATGTTCACACGCTTTTTCCAAGATTTGACCTAGTGACCTACTTTTTGACCCCACGTGACCCAGTTACGAACTCATCCAAGATTTCATGCAGACAAACATTCGGACCAAGTTTGGTGACGACTGGACAATAAATGTGGTCTAGTGTGTTCACAAGCTTTTTCTAAGATTTGACCTAGTGACCTATTTTTGACCCCACGTGACCCAGTTACAAACTTATTCAAGATTTCATGCAGACAAACAATCTGATCAAGTTTGGTAAAGATTGGGCTATAAATGTGGCCTCTAGTGTGTTCACATGCTTTTTCTAAGTTTTGACCAAGTGACCTCTTTTTTGACCCCACGTGACCAATAACGAACTCGTCCAGGATTTAGTGCAGACAAATATTCTGACCAAGTTTGGTGACGACTGGGCCATAAATGTGGTCTCTAGTGTGTTCACAAGCTTTTTCTAAGATTTGACCTAGTGACCTACTTATTGATCCCACGTAAACCAGTTATAAACTCATCCTAAGATTTCATGCAAACAAACATTCTGACTAAATTTGGTGAAGATTGGGCTATAAATGTGGTCTCTGGTGTGTTCACAAGTTTTTCCTAAAATTTGACCTAGTGACCTACTTTTTGAATCCAGGTGATCCAATAATCAAATCATCCAAGATTTCTTGCAGACAAACATTCTGACCAAGTCTGATGAAGATTGGATAAAACCTGTGGCCTCTAGCATGTTCACTAGCCTAAATGTTGACGCCTCACAACGGATGACGGACGAAGCAGTATCAGAAAAGCTTGAGCACATTATGCTCAGGTGAGCTAAAAAAAGTTAACTGTGATCTATTTCCCAAACATACCAAACTGAAGCACTATCCTAAATTTCTACTGAGTGTTTTATACTTTTGGCCCAGTAAGAGATATTTTGTCCTTTGTACCATATTCAGCATTACCATGCTATGTGAGTTGTTCATGGTAAATACGTGGATGTGCACTATTATCATCATCTTGTGCCAGTTTGGTTGGTTTATGGCATCATTATGATCTTGTGTTATTTGGTTGGTAAATAGGTGCTTGTGTTAAGGTTATTGTGTTCATGTTACTCAGGTAACTGGTCAAAGATATTTGTCTGGGAGTCAGTAAATGTACAGGAATAATCCAGTCTTATAAATGTACAACAATAAACCAGTCTTATTTGTCTGGGAGTCAATAAATGTACAACAATAAACCAGTCTTGTTAGTCTGAGAGTCGATAAATGTACAATAAACCAGTCTTGTAGTCTGAGAGTCAATAAATGTACAATAATAAACCAGTCTAGTTAGTCTGAGAGTCGATAAATATATAAAAAAATAAACCAGTCTTGTTAGTCTGAGAGTTGACAAATGTACAAAAATAAACCAGTCTTGTTAGTCTGAGAGATGATAAATGTATAACAATAAACCAGTCTTATTAATCTGGAAGTCGATAAATGTACAACAATAAAAAAAATTCTTATTATTGATTTATTAAGTTATATTTCACTTATAAACTGGATAGATCATCAACAGGATTAATCATAAATGAATATAGATGATCATAATTAAAAGTCACATTCAAAGTTGGTAAAAAAATGCAAAGCTCATCAGCCACTTAACCACATGCATTTGAGTTTATCTTAAAGGTAACAAACAAAGGATCCCACTTATAATTATTGTCTGTCACAAAGAAAAATATATATTGAAAAAAGTATCACAGATAAAGCAGAAAACAACAACAAATTTATTCTGACATAACATTATTGCAAAGTAAAAATATATCAGGTAATCAACAACAAAATTAGTAAAATATTATTTGAATAAAACAATAAATAGATGAAAGAAAACAACTTCTGACATTTAATAGAAAGAGAGCAAAAGCAATAAATCAAACGGCACCATTTGAAATTAGTTTGAAAAAAAATATTTCAATGAAGACTGAGCATTGTCCATGCACTGCGGATGTGCTATAATTAATATTTATTTTAGCATCAATCTTACACCAACCATAGCTTATAATTAACATTAACGATATTAGTGACATTAACAGGTCATGATAAACATTACCAATGTTAGTGGCATTAACAGGTCATGATTAACATTACCAATGTAAGTGGCATTAACAGGTCATGAGTAACATTACCAATGTAAGTGGCATTAACAGGTCATGATTAACATTACCAATGTTAGTGGCATTAACAGGTCATGATTAACATTACCAATGTTAGTGGCATTAACAGGTCATGATTAACATAAACGAAGTTAGTGATATTAAAAGGTCATGATTAACATTAACGATGTTGGTGACATTAACAGGCATCTCTATGTATACCAAGATTATGAGACTTCTATATAAACTTTCTTAATTAAATCAATAAACATAGCATCAAAACAAGACATAACTAATATGAAACAATGGCATATGTCATTGTACAATATAATACATTTGTAAGTAAGTAAGTAAGTAAATTGTTTATTACAGTGAAATGTGTACAAATATATACTGAAATCAATGTTACACAAAATATATAAAATGATACACTGGCCTAATGGGCCTATATGTCACCTTTAAATACAGCATATCCATCTCTCTATTCTTGACAAGAAAAATGCTTAGAAATGACACCATCTAGCAAACAACATGTTCAGACAAATTGACACTCCATTTAACATTCTAAACGAACAAATTGACACTCCACTGGACATTTCAAACAAACAAACTGACATTCCACTGGAAATTTAAACAAAAAATTGACACTCCATTGGACATTATAAACAAACAAATGGACATTACATTGGATATTCTAAGCAAACAAATGGACACTCCATTGGACATTCTAAACAAACAAATGGACACTATATTTGATATTCTAAACAAACAAATGGACACTCTTTTGGACATTCTAAACAAACAAATGGACATTACATTGGATATTCTAAACAAACAAATGGACACTCCATTGGACATTCTAAACAAACAAATGGACACTACATTGGATATTCTAAACAAACAAATGGATACTCCATTGGACACTCCAAACAAACAAATTGTCACTCCATTAGACATTTTAAACAAACAAATTGACACTCCACTGGACATTTTAAACAAACAAATTGACACTCCACTGGACATTTTAAACAAACAAATTGACACTCCAATAGACATTCTAAACAAACAAATTGACACTCCAGTGGACATTCTATACAAACAAATTGATACTCCAGTGGACATTCTAAACAAATTGACACTCCACTGGACATTCCAAACAAACAAATTGACACTCCACTGGACACTCCAAACAAACAAATTGTCACTCCATTGCAAACTCTAAACAACCAAAATGACCCTTCACTGGACACTCCAAACAAACAAATTGACACTCCACTGGACATTCTAAACAAACAAACTAACACTCCACTGGGCACTCCAAACAAACAAATTGACACCCTACTAAACAAATTGACAGCCCAGTGACTATTCTAAACAATCAAATTGACACTCCAGTGGACATTCTAAACAAACAAATTGACACTACAGTGGATATTCTAAACAAATTGACACTTCAATGGGCATTATAAACAAAAAAATTGACACTCCAGTGGATATTCTAAACAAATTGACACTTCATTGGGCATTATAAACAAACAACTTGACACTCCAGTGAATATCCTAAATGAAGAAATTGACACTCCATTGACTGTTCTAAACAAATTCATATCACAAATAAACAAAGTAAAAAACTGACTGTAACCTACAAGGTAATAAGGTCTTCTGTGTTTGAATTTGCAATGATCATCCTCCAAACTTTGCTACACTGATCAATATACCTTGAAATACTATAACTATTTTTTAAATATCACCACTAATTTATTAATTTCATCTTTTGGCTTCTCGTGTATAGGACAATTTCTAGGCATTGCAAAACAATATTAAGGCATAGCACTACACAGTAATAACATAGTTATGGTATACAATTAGATCAGGTGAAATCTGATTTACTGGAATACATTACTGCTTCTTTGTATAGTTTTAAATCAATAAAAGTTATGGTTGCTCAATAGCTGTCAGGTTTTCTTGCTTACGATTAATCAGCATAGATTAATCCTGCTATTTTCAAAATGTTTTTTTAACATTTAAAGTATATACATTATATATTATTTAAGGTGGCAGATATTCCACCAACATCTTTGAGTAAAGCAGAATTAAGTGTTCACTTAAAGTAGCTACAGAACTGCCTTCACCTAGATATACAGTAACATCTGTCATGGGGGCAAGCAGTTAATTGTCCTAAAAATAGGCAAGAAAGCTATGCAATACTCCTACATTTAGACTACCGCAAGTATCAGCACGTGATTGTCTCTGAGGCTTCACATCAACAATATTGAGAATAAGACACTCGAGTCTGAGAACTTAGATGATTATTAATAAAGTATTTATAACTAGCTTACAGATATCTTACATAAGACACCAGTACAAGCTGCCCCAATAGTCAATATTATTCTTAAAGTAAAATAAAATATTTAAACCCAAATTGATATGAAACCAACATCATAATTAATTCATCACTGAAGGTTAACATAATTCATATATAAATAATTGAAATAAATGCCTCATAATTAATTAATCACTGAAATTTAAGATAATTCGAATATAAATAATTGGTCTTTTTTATCAATTACCATTTCATTTTAACTCCTCTAGATTAAAATAAAACCTAATTTTTTTTCGGTAAAGTCAAATTTGGAAATACGATACAAGTCTTAATTTCTTTAAGAAAAAGATGTTAGTACACATCCAACTTATACTCAAATATATTTGAATGACTTTAGAATAATGCATTTGATAATTTGTTTCTAATCAGACACAGTGTCCTTATATATATGCACCAGTGGATGGATGTCTTGATGGAGACTGTAAATAGTGTGGATCTTGCTCAAACAGCTACCAGAAGGAGTAGGCTGAGTTAAACAAGACCTGTACAGACAAGATTACAAATGGATTCATTATTGTTCTTCTAAAAGCCTTCGGACAACAATTTCTTCAAGGTCATTCAGTGTAAATGGCTGCACAAAGAACTTTACCTTTTTCCATTGCTTATGGGTGCTAGCAATGCCAATTCTATCAACAACTCTGAAATTCCTAATAGCCAAAAGAGGAAACTGTATCATCTTATAGGTACACACACCACCCAATTCATAATGGCAGTGTAAGCAATAGATAGTGCCATCAAACTGAAGGTCATTTTCTTCATACTTAGGTACTGGTGACCGTTTATTTATCACACGTTCTTTGATATCATCAGCTATAATGACATGGTGGGCATGTTGAATAATGCGAATATCACTAGACATGCATATAAATGATGAACAACTTAAGCATTGTAGCTCAAACTGATCATGAGACTTGCCAGCTGCCCGTTTCTCCTCTGCAAGAATTTCTTGTGCTCGCAAGTTCCTCTGTATCTCAAGAAGTTCGCTTTCCCACTCGTTTGTTTTAAGAGCAATGTCTTGTTGTAGTAAAGGAACTGTTGTGTTCATGAGAACTTCCAATCTCGCATTCGTCTCTTCCTTGTCCACAATCCAAGAACCAACTTCCGTCAAAACATAGTATTTACTGTCGGGAGCTCTGGCACGACCTTTGGTGATTATAATAATGTAATAAAATGTAATATAAATTAGAATATACAAAAATATCAAATGTTTGAGCTTATCTCATGCATGTAAGCCAGTCTTGTGTTATTTTAGTTATTTTAGAAAACGATCAAAACCTACAGAAAAAATGTAGTATTGTTAAGAGTTAATAGGTATTAAAACAATATATCATAAAAGCCGAGGATTTATTCACAGTTAACATATTTTGTAATAAAGGTATTAACAATCCTGATGTTATACCTACTTTGCAATCTTATGTAAAGGGCATGGAGACTGCTCAAGTTGTCTCACCTATATAGGGCACGAATGGAGATATGAAGAAACAAGAAATCCAACAGTGATTGTCCAATTATGGCTTTAAGTCACTGTTTTCATATAGTCTCAAAGACCTGTCCTGTCATAGTGTAATTTAAAAGCAATGCAATTTCTTGACTGTAAAAGGGTCAATTGCAAGCAATAAAGTACAACCAAGGATTCCCGGGTTGTAACCGTCAGCAATAAATTTTCTGGTAAGTTCTGTAAAGTGGTCAAAAAAGTTATTGAGACCCTTGATTTTCTTAAAATGTATAAAACGTTTCCATAAAATGCAGGATGGCTTATGCCTTTCTGCATAAGCGTTTTCATACTGCTATATACTTAGAAGCAATGAAATCATTGCGCTAAAAGAATTTTTACAATGCCTTTCTTTATTTCTGAAAACGAAAGCCTTGCTGTAAGTGTTTATAAAAAATAAACCTGTTTCTAGCATTGGAAGTCTTCTACTTTAGTACAAACTCATGCAAACCTTGTAAGATTGTGATATGTAAATACCATAGGAGGTAGCACGAGGTGAATTACCATCAATGTATGGATAATTCACTATACTAAAGTTGAAAATCATCATTCTTGTCGTAGATTTTAGTAGAAATGTTGTCATTGGAAATAGCTATCACAATGTCTAGAAATGCTGCATTTAAATGTCACTTATTTGCTTTATTAAGCGTAAGTTCTGGAGGGTAAATCAGATGGATCATTTGAGAAAAGAAAGGATTATCTATAGTTAGAATATTGTCAAGATAGCGTGACTTTAAATTGAAAGCCTCTATAATGTGGCTTTGGTTAGAAGGGGATAAAGTTAAAATGAAATCACGTTCAAAGCAGTATAAAAACAAATCTGCAATTGATGGTGCACAGTTGGTTCCCTTAGAAATACCAATTACTTGTCTAAATAAAGTGTCACTGCATTCTATGTAAATATTGTCTAATAGGAAACATAGAGCTTTACAAACATCCATGCAAGTCCACATAGTAAACCTTTCTAAGCAATATATAGACGTTGCTCTCAAGCAAATGTTATCTCAATAAGAGCAATCAATTTGGTCTTAATTAAATCATAAGGTAAAGAAGTGTACAGCGTAGAGAAAAATCGAAAGTATTAACTGCAGGGCGATGATGTTTAAAGTATGAAACTTGTCTAAGACTTCTGAAGTGTTTTTAATGGACCAAAACATGTTAATTCCTGAATTTTCATACACTTTTTCACAATATTTAACAACGTGACTACGAACAGCTGTAAGGCAATAAGTAGTTTGTTTAGATATGTGGGTGGTGGTGCTGAAGCAGGCATTAGCTATGAATAGTGACTTGTATGGTGTTCTGTGAAGCTAAGGAATCCAGTACAGTGAAGGAAGTTTTCCTTGCTTTGATTCTATCTTGATATTGAGATTATGCAATGTCTATGTTTGTCAATGACTGTCTGAAAGTCAAGGTTGGTGCTAGTGTAAGAACTGGTGAAGGATAACTCAGCACTCAGTATATTTTTGTAATATAGTCGTTAGACAAAAAATATGTTGTTTGAAGCTTTGTCTGCAGGTACAAATACAAATTTATTGTGAATATTCTGAAAGGACTGTTTTAGGCGTTTGAAGTGATAAAAAGGTTTCTTAGGTAAACTAGCGGTAAAATTTAATGCAATGTTTTTATTATTCTAAAAATGACTTTCTTGCAAGTATTGAGTGCTAATGTATCTGTGTTTTCTCTCTTACACCAGCGATCGGCAAACAGATTAATTGAATGGTCTATTTCTTTGCAACTAACAGATCGAATATAAAGTGTGTTCAGATCTTGATTAGAAACATTTTTCCTAAATCTGCGTTTAAGATAAAGATTTTTTCTTATTCCATGAGATCAGCATTTGCATAAAGATGGAATACTAAAGATGTCAATGTTTCGGATTTTGTAGACATATTGCCCGCCTGATGAATATTGTCATTAAGACCGAGTGGAAATGGAGTCAGAAGTTTTTTAATCCAATCAAGTTCGGGACTGTATTTGGCCTGTTATTTAAATCCTTTAGAAACATTGTCATCGAAAACAATTTTAGTGCAAAGGTTGTTTGTTCACATATTTTAAAAAATGTCCAGTAGTAAGAAAATGATTATAAAGAAAGTTCTTAAAATGACGAGCGTTACGGATTTTATATGAATGTTCTCGAAATCTAATTTACATCCAACGTACTGCAGTTTACAGTTAGGGTGGTTTCCTGTTGCTACTTTGTTTTAATTCAAGAAAAATAAACCTAAGTCCAAAGTATGTCAAAAAAATTTGGTAGTTGATGGCCAAGAACAAAAATTATGAGGCAGTAAAGATAAAAAAGATCTATATATAATGGACAAACAAGAACAAAATGATATTCGTCTTCAATTACATCCATATTACACAATTTACATTTTATATTTTCTAAAGATATATTTCAGTATCTATCTATTTCAGTTCTATTGCAAGATTGTGTGAGGAGCATCTAAGTCTAGTGAGCGCTTTACAATAAAAAGGATTAACTATACAATTAACATCAGGCTTATATTCGAAAATATTTTTAAACCGAAAGTAGGTGGTAAGTTCTACTGTTTTCAATACTAATAAACCAACACTGTAGGTATTGATAATAATTTCTTTGAACAACTAAGCTTATGCATTCTTTGTTATAATATCTATGATGAAAAATGTAAACATGTCCTAGGCTTTCAAAAAGTGATTGATCATCGTGTGTCCATTTAAGCACAAAACTTGAGTATCTGTTAAGAGTGATAAACTTTATTTAAAGTATGAGGTATTTTGTATAGCTTTATACAAATACTTAACAATTTGTATTTTTTTAATCAAGCTATGAATAAACCAATCAAGTATTTATCTTTAACACTTTGTTGACAGACAATCATGCTGCAAGGGGAATGCAGCTATGAGTAAAACAATGTGGCATTCTTTTTATTCAAGAAAACTTTGTTAAGAAACCCTTTTCAATTCTAAAGATATTACATGTAGTCAGAATATTTATTTTTTATACATTCTTAAGCTCAACAAATAACTCAAAATTTTCAAATAATAAAATGATCAAATGACTGCAATAAAACTTGACACTGATGCCAAACAGTTTCATCCTCTACAATGATTCTTGACATCAGAAAATTTGCCTGACATGCTGGTTCAACATACACCTTCTATATTTTCATGGATGGCCTTGTGTTTTGTTTAAAAACTAATGGGCAACAATATTATTGTCAAGTAAACAAGACAAATTCTCTAGACATCTACAATCTAGACAAATGATTTTCCTAGTATGAAATGATTTGTTATTAAGTAAATGCCTGTAGTACTTTTAATTACATAGCCGTAACTGTTTTACTAAGAAGAGCATGCTTATTGCGACAAACAAATGACATTATTAGTTGAGGCCATGCCTTGCAAAAACCCGTTGTTGGCAAAATCATTTTTGTAAATAATTTGGACTATAAAATGCTTCAACAGACATGTTTTGTTCATTAATATGTCATGCAATTCGAGAAGCTATAGTACATATAAGAATTCATGAGTTTAAAGAATGTGCAATGTTTTGTGAAAAAGTGTGTACAGCTGTCACATGGTTACACATAAAGTATCGAATATGCTATTTGTTTCTAATCTTTCTGCCTATTTGTCATTGTCAATTTTCTTTATACATTGAATAATAAACTAAAGCACATATGACGTTGAGAGTATTGACGTTGTAGATGTCAAATTGCTAATAGCAGGATATAATAGGAGATCAATAGATATCCTAGCACATTTTCTTCCTATATGTAGATCACAAATAAATCCCTGGACATAAATGCCCAATCTATTTCTAGTTCTTTAAGACCACGATTACATAGGAACCAAAGAGCACACTTCATTTATATTTATATTTACATTTGACACTATCAAGCTAAGTTGTTTTTTGCTTACAAAACAACAAAATCTGGCAAAAATTCAGGACAAGGTAATTATTCCCATTACCAGCATCTCATTGAAGGCATCAGTATCTCTTTTGCTAGTTATATTGTTTTAACCGGCCTTCAAGAAAATTATGAACAAACAACAACAACCAAAAGGGTAAGTAAACAAATGTCATAATTAAAGTTTGTACAAGTGTATACAATGGGTTCTATTTTAAAATATAATAAAATAAACCAATTAATACAACACTTTTTAAGTAAACAGCCAAAGCAAGCATCTATGACTGATTTATGTCTGCCCGCTATAAAGGAATTATGAATAATGAGGGTATTACTTTGGGTATTACATGTACCTATGGTAAAATATAGGAGGGGATTTTGTAAGAAGAATTTTGATCTCCATTAATTGGACTTGTTCAATTGTTAAAATATCACAACTCATATTTTTAACATACTTCTTAACATACTTCTTAACATACTTTTAAACATACTTTAAATGATATTTGTTCTTGTTTGAGTACTTGAATGTGAATTATTCAGTTTCAGTTAAAGACAAAACAAAAAAAACCAACAGTTGTACTACCTTATAGCTGGACCCACACATGTCATACTATGGTATACTGAGGAAGCATGCTATGATCTTGATGTCTTTGCCCAATGTTCCAGTACCTTACACTTAGACTGAAGACTCACAATGTCACAATATGGTATACTGAGGAAACATGTTATGATCTTGATGTCTTTGCCCAATGTTCCAGTACCTTACACTTAGACTGAAGGCCCACAATGTCATACTATGGTATACTGAGGAAGCATGCCATGATCTTGATGTCTTTGCCCAATGTTCCAGTACCTTAAACTTAGACTTAAGGCCCCCAATGTCATACTATGGTATACTGAGGAAGCATGCTATGATCTTGATGTCTTTGCCCAATGTTCCAGTACCTTACACTTAGACTGAAGACTCACAATGTCATACTATGGTATACTGAGGAAGCATGTTATGATCTTGATGTCTGCCCAATGTTCCAGTACCTTACACTTAGACTGAAGGCCCACAATGTCATACTATGGTATACTGAGGAAGCATGCTATGATCTTGATGTCTTTGCCCAATGTTCCAGTACCTTACACTTAGACTGAAGACTCACAATGTCATACTATGGTATACTGAGGAAACATGTTATGATCTTGATGTCTGCCCAATGTTCCAGTACCTTACACTTAGACTGAAGGCCCACAATGTCATACTATGGTATACTGAGGAAGCATGCTATGATCTTGATGTCTTTGCCCAATGTTCCAGTACCTTACACTTAGACTGAAGACTCACAATGTCATACTATGGTATACTGAGGAAACATGTTATGATCTTGATGTCTGCCCAATGTTCCAGTACCTTACACTTAGACTGAAGACTCACAATGTCACAATATGGTATACTGAGGAAACATGTTATGATATTGATGTCTTTGCCCAATGTTCCAGTACCTTACACTTAGACTGAAGGCCCACAATGTCATACTATGGTATACTGAGGAAGCATGCTATGATCTTAATGTCTTTGCCCAATGTTCCAGTACCTTACACTTAGACTGAAGACTCACAATGTCACAATATGGTATACTGAGGAAACATGTTATGATATTGATGTCTGCCCAATGTTCCAGTACCTTACACTTAGACTGAAGGCCCACAATGTCATACTATGGTATACTGAGGAAGCATGCCATGATCTTGATGTCTTTGCCCAATGTTCCAGTACCTTACACTTAGACTTAAGGCCCACAATGTCATACTATGGTATACTGTGGAAGCATGCCATGATCTTGATGTCTTTGCCCAATGTTCCAGTACCTTACACTTAGACTGAAGACTCACAATGTCATACTATGGTATACTGAGGAAACATGTTATGATCTTGATGTCTGCCCAATGTTCCAGTACCTTACACTTAGACTGAAGGCCCACAATGTCATACTATGGTATACTGAGGAAGCATGCTATGATCTTGATGTCTTTGCCCAATGTTCCAGTATTAAGTTTTAGACTTTTGGAGACTTTCAGTTCTATAGCGCCTCAGAAAGCATCTTATAAACTAGCTGTTCCTGATTTATGTTCAAGTTTCTTACCTTTAGACTGGAGTCTCACAATTTCAGTAGTGACATGCTCATATCGAAGGACCAGATTGCATTTGGTGATGTCCAAGCCTTCCTCTGCGATGGATGTTGCCACGATGACCTTATGGTGGCCATCCCGAAAATACTGTAGAGCATCAACCTGACCGGACCTTGTCATTCCTACACAAAAAACACCATTTGTACCTCTAAATATTGAAGGTTGTTGCTGTTTTCATAATACATATATATTCACCAGTCACATAATCATGGACACAACAAAGTCTTTAAAGAAAAATAAGAAACATAATTTTAAGTTAGGTCTTAATTATTAGTTGACACCACAACCAAGGGTTAAAATCGAAGGTAGTATGATCACTTTCATGTGACAAAGTCTTCCTGCAGACATGCAGTTTGCCAGATGTTTTATCTAGACATTTGTCAGGGAACTTAGCCATCAAGTTAACCTTACTCTTTGCCAAAATGGCAATAATAATATCTGCATCAAAGTCAAATAAAACATACCTCCACTGACTGCTGAGGCATTCTGCCCTACAAACCGTTGAGCTTTCAAGTGTTTGAGTGCCTCTGTCTGATTCATCCAGGCCACTAGTGCTGACACAAGTTCCTTACTTCTGACAAACACTATGCCTCTTACATCGTCACGGTCACCCAACACTGACAACAAAAGCTCCTGCAGTTTCACAAGTTTGGGATTCTCAGGTACTCCTCTAAAGTCTGTTTCTAGCAATTCTGTAAAAATTGAAGCACATTGATGAAGTAAAACAAAACAAAATGTTCAGTATCATGATGAAACTCTTCATACTTTATTAAAAATGGCTTAATATACCTACTGCATCATATTTGATATGGACCATAAAGTGTCACCTTGCCTTCTGCAACATGTGCCTGTGAATCTTTCATTTTGTGATGTTTCACAAACATTTAATGGTAACTGTCTGAGGAATGGCTGTTGACAGACAGATGGGTATACAGATAGATAGAAATATGTAAAAAAGTCAATTAATACCAAGACTTTCTTATTCTTTCTGTGTTAGCTAGTTTTCACTTTTTGGCAGAGGGTATAAAAAGTCATGTATATGTATATGTGTACACATAAAAAAATAAAAATACAATGCTCAATCTTCTCTCTTGTCACCATTATAATGGCATGAATATACAAAATAATATTTTATAAAATATAAGTTGGTAGATCTGCTACCTTTATAAAGATCAAGTAAGTCCTTTTCAATGTTTGTGACATCTTTACGCTCTGCCCGTCTTTGTTGCTCCTCCATGAAGTCCTCCAGCAGTTTCAAAGCATCATCAACTCGGGCATCCTTATGCAGCATCAGAGCCCTGTTGTAGACCTGCAAGAAGAAAATAATTTTTTTCATGCTAAAAGCAATTTATGCAGCAACAGTATTTTAGTCACTTGAAAGCAGTGTTAACTTAAAGCAGTAGTACATTTGTAGCTTTATAACCATTTATAAGACAGTCCTAGATCTAAAGAATCAATCAAGGCTGTCCAAACCTAGTATTCTTAAAATAAAGTTAAATAAAATGAAGTTTCTTAACTTCTTCCTGATCGCTTTAAATGGTAACAGACCATCTGTGTCCTGCTACTTTCATGGGTAACAGACCAACTATGTCCATGTCATATTAAATGGTAACATACCATCTGTGTCCATGTCATATTAAATGGTAACATACCATCTGTGTCCATGTCATATTAAATGGTAACAGACCATCTGTGTCCATGCCACTTTCAGTTGTAAGAGACCAACTGTGTCCATGCCTCTTTCAGTGGTAACAGACCATCTGTGTCCATGCTACGTTCAGTGATAACAGACCATCTATGTCCATGCTACCTTCAGTGGTAATATATAATCTGTGTCCATGCCACATTAAATGGTAACAGACCATCTGTGTCCATGCTACCTTCAGTGGTAATATATAACCTGTGTCCATGCCAAATAAAATGGTAACAGACCATCTGTGTCCATGCTACTTTAAAAGGTAACAGACCATCTGTGTCCATTTCACTTTAAATGGCAACATACCATCTGTGTCTATGCCACATTACATGGTAACAGACCATCTGTGTCCATGCCACTATAAATGGTAACATACCATCTATGTCTATGGCACATTAAATGGTAACAAACCATCTGGGTCCACAACACATTAAATGGTAACAGGCCATCTGTGTCCATTTCACTTTAAATGGCAACATACCATCTGTGTCTATGCCACATTACATGGTAACAGACCATCTGTGTCCATGCCACTATAAATGGTAACAGACCATCTGTGTCCATGCCACTTTAAATGGTAACAGACCACCTGTGTCTATGCCACTTAAAGTGCTAAAAGACCATCTGTGTCCATGCCACATTAAATGGTAACAGACCATCTGTGTCCATGCCACTTTCATTCGTAACATACCATCTATGTCCGTGATACTGTGAGGGGTAACATACCATCTGTGTCCATGCTACTTTCAGTGGTAATATACCATCTGTGTCCATGCCACATTAAATGGTAACAGACCATTTGTGTCCATGTCACTTTCAGTGTTAACAGATCATCTGTGCCCATGCCACATTAAATTGTAACAGACCATCTGTGTCCATGCCAAATTAAATTGTAACAGACCATCTGTGTCCATGCCAATTTAAATAGTAACAGACTATCCATGTTGATGCCATTTTAATTGGAAACAGACTATCTGTGTCCATGTCACTTTCAGTGTTAACAGATCATCTGTGCTCATGCCACATTAAATTTTAACAGATCATCTGTGTCCATGCCACTTTAAATAGTAACAGACTATCCATGTTGATGCCATTTTAATTGGAAACAGACCATCTGTGTCCATGTCACTTTCAGTGTTAACAGATCATCTGTGCCCATGCCACATTAAATTTTAACAGATCATCTGTGTCCATGCCACTTTAAATAGTAACAGACTATCCATGTTGATGCCATTTTAATTGGAAACAGACCATCTGTGTCCATGTCACTTTCAGTGTTAACAGATCATCTGTGCCCATGCCACATTAAATTGTAACAGACCACCTGTGTACATGCCACATTAAATGGTAACAGATCATCTGTGTCCATGCCACAATAAATGGTAACAGATCATCTGTGTCCATGCCACATTAAATGGTAACAGATCATCTGTGCCCATGGCACATTAAAATGTAACAGACCATCTGTGTCCATGCCACATTAAATGGTAATAGACCACCTGTGTCCATGCCACATTAAATGGTAACAGATCATCTGTGTCCATTCCACATTAAATGGTAACAGATCTTCTGTGTCCATGCCACATTAAATGATAACAGACCATCAGTGTCCATGCCACATTAAATTGTAACATACCATCTGTGTCCATGCCACTTTCAGTGGTTACAGACCATCTTTGTCCATGCCATGTTCAGTGGTAACAAATCATCAGTGTCGATGTCACTTTAAAAGGTAACATACCAACTGTGTCCATGCCAAATTAAATAGTAACAGACCATCTGTGTCCATGCTACTTTAAATGGTAACAGACCATCTGTGTCCATGCTACTTTAAATGGTAACATAGCATCTGTGTCCATACCACATTAAATGATAACAGACCATCTGTGTCAATGCCACTTTAAGTGATAACAGTCCATCTGTGTCCATGCCTTTTTCAATGGTAACAGATCATCTGTGTGTTCATGCCACATTAAATGGTAACAAACCATCTGTGTCCATGTCACTTTAAAAGGTAACATACCAACCAAGACCATGCCACTTAAAATGGTAACAGACCATCTGTGTCCATGCTACTTTTAGTGATAACAGACCATCTGTGTCTTTGCCACTCTTAATGGTAACAGACCATCTGTGTCCATGCTACTTAAATGGGTACCAGACCATCTTTGTCCATGTCATATTTAATGGTAACAAACCATCTATGTCCATGTCACATTAAATGATAACATACCATTTGTGCCACATTAAATGTGACAGACC
Source organism: Sinonovacula constricta (assembly GCA_007844125.1). Classification (NCBI taxonomy): domain Eukaryota; kingdom Metazoa; phylum Mollusca; class Bivalvia; order Cardiida; family Solecurtidae; genus Sinonovacula; species Sinonovacula constricta. The sequence goes on from CM017569.1 coordinate 35,603,866, forward strand.
ATCTGTGTTAATGCAACTTTTAGTGGTAACAGACCAACTGTGTCCAGGCCACTTTCAGTGGTAACAGACCATCTGTGTGTCCATGCTACTGTCAGTGGTAACATACCCTCTGTGTCCATGCTACTTTCAGTGCTAACAGACCATCTGTGTTCATGCAACATTAAATGGTAACATACCATCTGTGTCCATGCTGCTATCAGTGGTTAAAAAAACCTCTGTGTCCAAGCTACTTTAAACGGTAACAGATCATCTGTGTCCATGCCAATTTCAGTTGTAAGAGACCAACTGTGTCCATGCCTCTTTCAGTGGTACATGCAACAGACCATCTGTGTCCATGCTAAGTTCAATGATAACAGACCATCTGTGTCCATGCTACCTTCAGTGGTTATATATAATCTGTGTCCATGCCACATTAAATGGTAACAGACCATCTGTGTCCATGCAACTATCAGTGGTTAAAAAACCTCTGTGTCCAAGCTACTTTAAATGGTAACAGATCATCTGTGTCCACGCCACTTTCAGTAGTAAGAGACCAACTGTGTCCATGCCTCTTCCATTTGTAACATACCATCTATGTCCGTGCAACTGTCAGTGGTAACATACCATCTGTGTCCATGCTACTTTCAGTGGTAACATATCATCTGTGTCCATGCCACATTAAATGGTAACATACCATCTATGTCCGTGCTACTGTCAGTGGTAACATACCATCTGTGTCCATGCCACTTTAAATGGTAACAGACCATCTGTGTCCATGCCACTTTAAATGGTTACAGAGTATCTGTGTCTAGCCACTTTAAATAGTAACAGACCATCTGTGTCCATGCCACTTTAAATGGTAACAGACCATCTGTGTCCATGCCACTTTAAATGGTAACAGACCATCTGTGTCCATGTCACTTTAAATGGTAACAGACCATCCATGTTGATGCCATTTTAAATGGAAACAGATTATCTGTGCCCATGCCATATTAAATGGTAACAGACCATCTGGGTCCATGCCACATTAAATTGTAAAAGGCCATCTGTGTCCATGCCACATTAAATGGTAATGGATCATCTGTGTCCATGGCACTTTCAGTGGTAAAAGACCATCTGTGTGTCCATGCCACATTAAATGGTAACGGATCATCTGTGTCCATGCCACTTTCAGTGGTTAAAGACCATCTGTGTCCATGCCATGTTCAGTGGTAACAAACCATCAGTGTCGATGTCACTTTAAAAGGTAACATACCAACTGTGTTCATGCCAAATTAAATAGTAACAGACCATCTGTGTCCTTGCTACTTTAAATGGTAACAGAGGATCTGTGTCCATGCTACTTTTAGTGGTAACATACCATCTGTGTCTTTGCCACTTTCAGTGGTAACGGACAAACGGTGTCCATGCCACTTTCAGTGGTAACAGACCATCTGTGTCCAACTGTCCATGCCATGTTCAGTAGTAATGGACAATCGGTGTCCATGCCACTTTCAATGGTAACAGACCATCTGTAGCTCTGCCACTTTCAGTGATACAAACCATCTGTAGCCCTGCCACATTAAATGTGACAGACCATCTGTGTTAGTGCAACTTTCAGTGGTAACAGGTGATCTGTGTGTAGATGCTACTTTAAGTGCTAACAGACCATCTGTGTTCATGCAACATTAAATGGTAACATACCATCTGTGTCCATCCTACTATCAGTGGTTAAAAAACCTCTGTGTCCAAGCTACTTTAAATGGTAACAGATCATCTGTGTCCATGCCATTTTCAGTAGTAAGAGACCAACTGTGTCCATGCCTCTTTCAGTGGTAACAGACCATCTGTGTCCATGCTACGTTCAGTGATAACAGACCATCTGTGTCCATGCTACCTTCAGTGGTAATATATAACCTGTGTCCATGCCAATTTAAATGGTAACAGACAATCTGTGTCCATGCTACATTAAAAGGTAACAGATCATTTGGGTCCATGCCACATTAAATGGTAACAGACCATCTATGTCCATGCCACTTTGAATGGCTACATACCATCTATGTCTATGCCATTAAATGGTAACAGACTATCTGTGTCCATGGCACTTGCTGTGGTAACATACCATCTATGTCTTTGCCACATTAAATGGTAACAGACCATCTGGGTCCAAAACACATTAAATGGTAACAGGCCATCTGTGTCAATTTCACTTTAAATGGCAACATACCATCTGTGTCTATGCCACATTACATGGTAACAGACCATTTGTGTCCATGCCACTTTAAATGGTAAAAGACCATCTGTGTCCATGCCACTTTCAGTTGTAAATGACTATTTGTGTCCATGCCACAATAATTGGTAACAGACCATCTGTGTCCATGACACATTAAATGGTAACACACCATCTGTGTCCTTGCCACTTTAAATGGTAACAGACCATCTGTGTCCATGCCACTTTCAGTTGTAAATGACCATTTGTGTCCATGCCACATTAAATAGTAACAGACCATCTGTGTCCATGGCACTTTCAGTTGTAAATGACCATTTGTGTCCATGCCACATTAAATGGTAACAGACCATCTGTGTTTATGCCACATTAAATGGTAACAGACCATCTGTGTCCATGCCACTTTAAATGGTAACAGACCATCTGTGTCCATGCCACTTTCAGTTGTAAATGACCATTTGTGTCCATGCCACATTAAATCATAACAGACAATCTGTGCTCACACCACTTTTAATGTAACAGACCCTCTGTGTCCATGCTACTTTTATTGATAACAGACCATCTGTGTCTTTGCCACTTTATATGGTAACATACCATCTGTGTCCATGCCACTTTCAGTGGTTACAAATCGTCTGTGTCCATGCCAAATTAAATGGTTACAAACCATCTGTGTCCATGCTACTTTAAATAGTAACAGACCATCTGTGTCCATGCTACTTTCAATGGTAACAAACCATCTGTGTCCATGCTACTTTAAATGGTAACAGACCATCTGTGTCCATGCTACTTTAAATGGTAACAAACCATCTGTGACCATGCTACTTTAAATGGTAACAGACCATCTGTGTCCATGCCACTTTAAATGCTAACAGACCATCTGTGTCCATGCTACTTTAAATGGTAATAGACCATCTGTGTCCATGCCACTTCAAATGGTAACATACCATCTGTGTCCATGCCACTTTAAATGGTAACATACCACTTGTGTCCATGTCACTTTCCAAGGTAAGAAACCATCTGTGTCCATGCCACTTTAAATGTTAACATACCATCTGTGTCCATGTCACTTTCCATGGTAACAAACCATCTGTGTCCATGCCACATTAAATGGTTACATACCGTTTGTACCCATGCCACTTTCAGTGGTTACAAACCGTCTGTGTCCATGCCAAATTAAATAGTAACAGACCATCTGTGTCCATGCTACTTTAAATGGTAACAGATCATCTATGCCCATGCCATATTAAATGGTAACAGACCATCTGGGTCCATGCCACATTAAATTGTAAATCTGTGTCCATGCCACATTAAATGGTAACGGATCATCTGTGTCCTTGCCACTTTAAATGGTAACAGACCATCTGTGTCCATGCCACTTTCAGTTGTAAATGACCATTTGTGTCCATGCCACATTAAATAGTAACAGACCATCTGTGTCCATGGCACTTTCAGTTGTAAATGACCATTTGTGTCCATGCCACATTAAATGGTAACAGACCATCTGTGTTTATGCCACATTAAATGGTAACAGACCATCTGTGTCCATGCCACTTTAAATGGAAACAGACCATCTGTGTCCATGCCACTTTCAGTTGTAAATGACCATTTGTGTCCATGCCACATTAAATCATAACAGACAATCTGTGCTCACACCACTTTTAATGTAACAGACCCTCTGTGTCCATGCTACTTTTATTGATAACAGACCATCTGTGTCTTTGCCACTTTATATGGTAACATACCATCTGTGTCCATGCCACTTTCAGTGGTTACAAATCGTCTGTGTCCATGCCAAATTAAATGGTTACAAACCATCTGTGTCCATGCTACTTTAAATAGTAACAGACCATCTGTGTCCATGCTACTTTAAATGGTAACAAACCATCTGTGTCCATGCTACTTTAAATGGTAACAGACCATCTGTGTCCATGCTACTTTAAATGGTAACAAACCATCTGTGACCATGCTACTTTAAATGGTAACAGACCATCTGTGTCCATGCCACTTTAAATGCTAACAGACCATCTGTGTCCATGCTACTTTAAATGGTAATAGACCATCTGTGTCCATGCCACTTCAAATGGTAACATACCATCTGTGTCCATGCCACTTTAAATGGTAACATATCACTTGTGTCCATGTCACTTTCCAAGGTAAGAAACCATCTGTGTCCATGCCACATTAAATGGTAACATACCATCTGTGTCCATGACATTTTCCAAGGTAACAAACCATCTGTGTCCATGCCACTTTAAATGTTAACATACCATCTGTGTCCATGTCACTTTCCATGGTAACAAACCATCTGTGTCCATGCCACATTAAATGGTTACATACCGTTTGTACCCATGCCACTTTCAGTGGTTACAAACCGTCTGTGTCCATGCCAAATTAAATAGTAATAGACCATCTGTGTCCATGCTACTTTAAATGGTAACAGATCATCTATGCCCATGCCATATTAAATGGTAACAGACCATCTGGGTCCATGCCACATTAAATTGTAAAAGACCATCTGTGTCCATGCCACATTAAATAGTAACGGATCATCTGTGTCCATGCCACTTTCAGTGGTAAAAGACCATCTGTGTGTCCATGCCACATTAAATGGTAATGGATCATCTGTGTCCATGCCACTTTCAGTGGTTAAAGACCATCTGTGTCCATGCCATGTTCAGTGGTAACAAACCATCAGTGTCGATGTCACTTTAAAAGGTAACATACCAACTGTGTCCATGCCAAATTAAATGGTTACAAACCATCTGTGTCCATGCTACTTTAAATAGTAACAGACCATCTGTGTCCATGCTACTTTAAATGGTAACAAACCATCTGTGTTCATGCTACTTTAAACGGTAACAGACCATCTGTGTCCATGCTACTTTAAATGGTAACAAACCATCTGTGACCATGCTACTTTAAATGGTAACAGACCATCTGTGTTCATGCCACTTTAAATGCTAACAGACCATCTGTGTCCATGCTACTTTAAATGGTAATAGACCATCTGTGTCCATGCCACTTCAAATGGTAACATACCATCTGTGTCCATGCCACTTTAAATGGTAACATACCACTTGTGTCCATGTCACTTTCCAAAGTAAGAAACCATCTGTGTCCATGCCACATTAAATGGTAACATACCATCTGTGTCCATGACATTTTCCAAGGTAACAAACCATCTGTGTCCATGCCACTTTAAATGGTAACATACCATCTGTGTCCATGTCACTTTCCATGGTAACAAACCATCTGTGTCCATGCCACATTAAATGGTTACATACCGTTTGTACCCATGCCACTTTCAGTGGTTACAAACCGTCTGTGTCCATGCCAAATTAAATGGTAACAGACCATCTGTGTCCATGCTACTTTAAATGGTAACAGATCATCTATGCCCATGCCATATTAAATGGTAACGGATCATCTGTGTCCATGCCACTTTCAGTGGTAAAAGACCATCTGTGTGTCCATGCCACATTAAATGGTAATGGATCATCTGTGTCCATGCCACTTTCAGTGGTTAAAGACCATCTGTGTCCATGCCATGTTCAGTGGTAACAAACCATCAGTGTCGATGTCACTTTAAAAGGTAACATACCAACTGTGTCAATGCCAAATTAAATAGTAACAGACCATCTGTGTCCTTGCTACTTTAAATGGTAACAGAGGATCTGTGTCCATGCTACTTTTAGTGGTAACATACCATCTGTGTCTTTGCAACTTTCATTGGTAACAGACCAGCTGTGTCCATGCTACTTTCATGGGTAACAGACCATCTGTGTCCATGCCACGATAAATGGTAACAAACCATCTGTGTCTATTCCACTTTCAGTGGTAACGGACAATCGGTGTCCATGCCATGTTAAATGGTAACATAGCATCTGTGTCTATTCCACTTTCAGTGGTAACGGACAATCGGTGTGCATGCTACTTTCAGTGGTAACAGACCATCTGTGTCCATGCCATGTTAAATGGTAACATACCATCTGTGTCCATGCCATGTTAAATGGTAACATACCATCTGTGTCTTTGCCACTTTCAGTGGTAACGGACAATCGGTGTCCATGCCACTTTCAGTGGTAACAGTCCATCTGTGTCCAACTGTCCATGCCATGTTCAGTAGTAATGGACTATCGGTGTCCATGCCACTTTCAATGGTAACAGACCATCTGTAGCTCTGCCACTTTCAGTGATACAAACCATATGTAGCCCTGCCACATTAAATGTGACAGACCATCTGTGTTAGTGCAACTTTCAGTGGTAACAGGTGATCTGTGTGTCCATGCTACTTTAAGTGCTAACAGACCATCTGTGTTCATGCAACATTAAATGGTAACATACCATCTGTGTCCATCCTACTATCAGTGGTTAAAAAACCTCTGTGTCCAATCTACTTTAAATGGTAACAGATCATCTGTGTCCATGCCACTTTCAGTAGTAAGAGACCAACTGTGTCCATGCCTCTTTCAGTGGTAACAGACCATCTGTGTCCATGCTACGTTCAGTGATAACAGACCATCTGTGTCCATGCTACCTTCAGTGGTAATATATAACCTGTGTCCATGTCAAAGTAAATGGTAACAGACCATCTGTGTCCATACTACATTAAAAGGTAACAGATCATATGGGTCCATGCCACATTAAATGGTAACAGACCATCTATGTCCATGCCACTTTGAATGGCTACATACCATCTATGTCTATGCCATTAAATGGTAACAGACTATCTGTGTCCATGCCACTTGCTGTGGTAACATACCATCTATGTCTATGCCACATTAAATGGTAACAGACCATCTGAGTCCAAAACACATTAAATGGTAACAGGCCATCTGTGTCCATTTCACTTTAAATGGCAACATACCATCTGTGTCTATGCCACATTACATGGTAACAGACCATTTGTGTCCATGCCACTTTAAATGGTAACAGACCATCTGTGTCCATGCCACTTTCAGTTGTAAATGACTATTTGTGACCATGCCACATTAATTGGTAACAGACCATCTGTGTCCATGACACATTAAATGGTAACAGACCATTTGTGTCCATGCCACTTTAAATGGTAACAGACCATCTGTGTCCATGCCACTTTCAGTTGTAAATGACCATTTGTGTCCATGCCACATTAAATAGTAACAGACCATCTGTGTACATGCCACTTTCAGTTGTAAATGACCATTTGTGTCCATGCCACATTAAATGGTAACAGACCATCTGTGTCCATGCCACTTTAAATGGTAACAGACCACTTGTGTCCATGCCACTTTCAGTTGTAAATGACCATTTGTGTCCATGCCACATTAAATCATAACAGACAATCTGTGCTTACACCACTTTAAATGTAACAGACCCTCTGTGTCCATGCTACTTTTATTGATAACAGACCATCTGTGTCTTTGCCACATTATATGGTAACATACCATCTGTGTCCATGCTACCTTTATAGGTAACAGACCATCTGTGTCCATATCACATTAAATTGTAACATACCATCTGTGTCCATGCCACATTAAATGGTAACAAACCATCTGTGTCCATGCCACTTTAAATGTTAACAGACCATCTGTGTCCATGCTACTTTAAATGGTAACAGACCATCTGTGTCCATGCCACTTCAAATGGTAACATACCATCTGTGTCCATGCCACTTTAAATGGTAACAGACCATCTGGGTCCATGTCACTTTCCAAGGTAAAAAACCATCTGTGTCCATGCCACATTAAATGGTAACATACAATCTGTGTCCATGTCATTTTCCAAGGTAACAAACCATCTGTGTCCATGCCACTTTAAATGGTAACATACCATCTGTGTCCATGTCACTTTCCATGGTAACAAACCATCTGTGTCCATGCCACATTAAATGGTTTCATACCATCTGTGTCCATGCCACTTTGAGTGGTTACAAACCGTCTGTATCCATGCCAAATTAAATGGTAACAGACCACCTGTGTCCATGCTACTTTAAATAGTAACATATCATCTGTGCCCGTGCCATATTAAATGGTAACAGACCATCTGAGTCCATGCCACATTAAATTGTAAAAGACCATCTGTGTCCATGCCACATTAAATGGTAACATACAATCTGTGTCCATGTCATTTTCCAAGGTAACAAACCATCTGTGTCCATGCTACTTTAAATGGTAACAGACCACCTGTGTCCATTCTACTTTAAATGGTAACAAACCATCTGTGTCCATGCTACTTTAAATGGTAACAGACCATCTGTGTCCATGCAACTTTAAATGTTAACAGACCATCTGTGTCCATGCCACTTTAAATGGTAACAGACCATCTGGGTCCATGTCACTTTCCAAGGTAAAAAACCATCTGTGTCCATGCCACATTAAATGGTAACATACAATCTGTGTCCATGTCATTTTCCAAGGTAACAAACCATCTGTGTCCATGCCACTTTAAATGGTAACATACCATCTGTGTCCATGTCACTTTCCATGGTAACAAACCATCTGTGTCCATGCCACATTAAATTGTTTCATACCATCTGTGTCCATGCCAATTTTGAGTGGTTACAAACCGTCTGTATCCATGCCAAATAAATGGTAACAGACCATCCATGTTGATGCCATTTTAAATGGTAACATATCATCTGTGCCCATGCCATATTAAATGGTAACAGACCATCTGAGTCCATGCCACATTAAATTGTAAAAGACCATCTATGTCCATGCCACATTAAATGGTAATGGATCATCTGTGTCCATGCCACTTTCAGTGGTAAAAGACCATCTGTGTGTCCATGCCACATTAAATGGTAACGGATCATCTGTGTCCATGCCACTTTCAGTGGTTAAAGATCATCTGTGTCCATGCCATGTTCAGTGGAAACAAACCATCAGTGTCGATGTCACTTTAAAAGGTAACATACCAACTGTGTCCATGCCAAATTAAATAGTAACAGACCATCTGTGTCCTTGCTACTTTAAATGGTAACAGAGGATCTGTGTCCATGCTACTTTTAGTGGTAACATACCATCTGTGTCTTTGCAACTTTCATGGGTAACAGACCATCTGTGTCCATGCCATGTTAAATGGTAACATAGCATCTGTGTCTATTCCACTTTCAGTGGTAATGGACAATCGGTGTCCATGCTACTTTCAGTGGTAACAGACCATCTGTGTCCATGCCATGTTAAATGGTAACATACCATCTGTGTCTTTGCCACTTTCAGTGGTAACGGACAATCGGTGTCCATGCCACTTTCAGTGGTAACAGACCATCTGTGTCCAACTGGCCATGCCATGTTCAGTGGTAACATACCATTTGTGTCTTTGCCACTTTCAGTGGTAACGGACAATCGGTGTCCATGCCACTTTCAGTGGTAACAGACCATCTGTGTCCAACTGTCCATGCCATGTTCAGTAGTAATGGACTATCGGTGTCCATGCCACTTTCAATGGTAACAGACCATCTGTAGCCCTGCCACTTTCAGTGGTAACAGACCATCTGTAGCCCTGCCACTTTCAGTGGTAACAGACCATCTGTAGCCCTGCCACTTTCAGTGATACAAACCATCTGTAGCCCTGCCACTTTCAGTGGTACAAACCATCTGTAGCCCTGCCACTTTCAGTGATACAAACCATCTGTAGCCCTGCCACTTTCAGTGGTACAAACCATCTGTAGCCCTGCCACTTTCAGTGGTAACAGACCATCTGTGTCCAACTGTCCATGCCATGTTCAGTAGTAATGGACAATCGGTGTCCATGCCACTTTCAATGGTAACAGTCCATCTGTAGCTCTGCCACTTTCAGTGATACAAACCATCTGTAGCCCTGCCACATTAAATGTGACAGACCATCTGTGTTAGTGCAACTTTCAGTGGTAACAGGTGATCTGTGTGTCCATGCTACTTTAAGTGCTAACAGACCATCTGTGTTCATGCAACATTAAATGGTAACAGATCATCTGTGTCCATGCCACTTTCAGTAGTAAGAGACAAATTGTGCCCATGCCTCTTTCAGTGGTAACAGACCATCTGTGTCCATGCTACGTTCAGTGATAACAGACCATCTGTGTCCATGCTACCTTCAGTGGTAATATATAACCTGTGTCCATGCCAAATTAAATGGTAACAGACCATCTGTGTCCATGCTACTTTAAATGGTAACAAACCATCTGTGTGCATGCTACTTTAAATGGTAACAGACCATCTGTTTCCATGCTACTTTAAATGGTAACAAACCATCTGTGTCCATGCTACTTTTAATGGTAACAGACCATCTGTGTCCATGCTACTTTAAATGGTAACAAACCATCTGTGTCCATTCTACTTTAAATGGTAACAGACCATCTGTGTCCATGCCACTTTAAATGCTAACAGACCTTCTGTGTCCATGCTACTTTAAATGGTTACAGATCATCTGTGTCCATGCCACTTCAAATGGTATCATACCATCTGTGTCCATGCCACTTTAAATGGTAACATACCACCTGTGTCCATGTCACTTTCCAAGGTAAGAAACCATCTGTGTCCATGCCACATTAAATGGTAACATACCATCTGTGTCCATGCCACTTTAAATGGTAACATACCATCTGTGTCCATGTCATTTTCCACGGTTACAAACCATCTGTGTCCATGCCATATTAAATGGTTACATACCATCTGTGTCCATGCCACTTTCAGTGGTTATAAACCGTCTGTGTCCATGCCAAATTAAATGGTAACAGACCATCTGTGTCCATGCGTCTTTAAATGCTAACAGATCATCTGTGTCCATGTTATATTAAATGGTTACAGACCATCTGTGTCCATGCTACTGTCAGTGGTAACATACCATCTGTGTCCATGCTACTTTCAGTGCTAATGGACCATCTGTGTCCATGCCACATCACATGGTAACAGAACATCTGTTTTCATGCTTATTAAATGGTTACAGATCATCTGTGTCCATGCCACATTTAATGGAAGAAGACCATCTGTGTCCATCCTACTATCAGTGGTAACAAACCCTCTGTGTCCATGTCACATAAAACGGTAACAGACCATCTGTGTCCATGCTACGTTCAGTGGCAACAGGCCATCTGTGTCCATGTCATTTTTAGTGTTAACAAACCATCTGCGTCCGTGCCTCATTAAATGGTAACAGATCATCAGTGTCCATGTCACTTTCAGTGGTAACAGACCATCTTTGTCCATGCCATGTTCAGTGGTAACAAACCATCAGTGTCGATGTCACTTTAAAAGGTAACATACCAACTGTGTCCATGCCAAATTAAATAGTAACAGACCATTTGTGTCCATGCTACTTTAAATGGTAACAGAGGATCTGTGTCCATGCTACCTTTAGTGGGTAACAGACCATCTGTGTCCATGCTACTTTCAGTGCCAATGGACCATCTGTGTCCATGTCACATTAAACGGTAACAGACCATCTGTGTCCATGCTACATTAAATGGTAACAGGCCATCTGTGTCCATGTCACTTTCAGTGTTAACATACCATCTGTGTCCGTGCCACATTAAATGGTAACAGATCATCTGTGCCCATGCCACTTTCAGTGGTAACAGACCCTATCTGGTCATGCCACATTAAATGGTAAAATACCATCTGTGAGCATGCTACTTTCAGTGGTATCAGAGCATCTGTGTCCATGCCACATTAAATGGTAACAGATCATCTGTGTCCATGCCACTTTCAGTGGTAATAGACCATCTTAAGCCACTCCAAATGAATGGTTTAAGGCAATCCACAATCATGATATTACCATTAACAAGGCATCTGTCAGCCATTTTAAGAGTAACAGGCAAAATGTGCTTATATTATTTTAAATAGTAATGTTCTATTCGCAGTAAAGCCAATTTAAATTGGAATCATACATGTACCATCTGTGTTAAGCAATTCTAATTGCAACTTGCCAGCTGTGTTGAGGTCATTTAATTGTATCCGTCTATCTGTGTTTAGACCATTTTAATTGTAAAAGATCGTTATTGTTTAAGCTACTTTACAATTTAACTCACCTCAAGATGCAAACGACAAGCAGCTAACAGTTCACGAGCTTCAATGGAAGTTACTTTAACCATCTGCTCCTTAAAACTGCTTATCCACTGAATGAATTGTTCACTTCCTTTGCAATCAGGTACACGAAAGTCAGAACAGCCTGTTAGACTCTGTATGCCTGAAATATAAAATGCAATCTGAAAAATGTCAGAATTTCTCTGAAGCCAAAGTGGGAGATTTTAACAGCCTGTTAGACTCTGTATGCCTGAAATATAAAATGCAATCTAAAAAATGTCAGAATTTCTCTGAGGCCAAAGTGGGAGATTTTAACTTGCAATATATAAACAAAGAAGGAAGTTTCCTGTTTCAAAGTAAGAAGATTTCTGAAAATGTGTAAAACATCCCACATTTTCAAATAATTTTGAACCATAAAAGTGGGAATCTCACTCCAAAAGTGGGAGACTTCACATGTAGGTGTGCAAATTCAAATCTAAAATACTGAAGTCTGACAAAGAGCAAAAACAAACAAACGTTATCTCCTTGTAAAGAAAAGCTTTTGAATTTAAGTAGGAAAATTTAAGGTACAAAATGATTTTATTTCTTTTGTTACCCACTTACTTCAAAATTATAAATTAATAGTTTTTATCTTTGGAATAGTTCTAACTTCGCTGTCTGGACATTTGCTACATAATATAGACAAGAGACAGATATACCATAGGTAGAAATTCTAGCCTTGGGATTTGAGTTATGACCAATAACTGTTATATTTTGTTTCTTCCAACATGCAGTGTGAAAGTCTAACTTCTTCTCTCAACATAGAAACATAAAATAGCTTTAAGGCAGAAAATGACCATATTTCCTTTGGTCATAAGTGTATAAAAATAACACATTTGTACATACTTCCATGCCCTTCTATTATTCCATCAATATTTTCCATTATGTTTTCCACCTTTGTGCGGAAAATATCAACCTGCCTGGCCGGTACCTTGACAATTTCTGGAAAGCAAACAAACAGCTTATTAAGCATCATGTTTTGTACAAGTAGTTACAATATTTTAATTACTGAACAAATCCGTAAGTGTCTTGGTGAGTACAATGTTTAGACTGTAATAGTTTTTTAAACAGAAACTTTAAAAGCCTCATTTTGTGAAAGATTATCTAAATAACAAAACCTCAATACTACAATTATTTTACGACAATACTGGCTAAGCTTTTTTTCTTCTAAATGTAATTGTTCGAAAGTAAAGGTATAAAAAAGAAAGAGTTTGTGAGGTAATCTGGCACAGGCCAAACTATTTGTAAATCCAATAAACCTTTGTGAAATAAAAGAAACTGGTTAAGATTTTTTTTCTTCAGTTTTTGACCATTATATATTAAAGTATTGATTATTGACAATCAAGTTAGCAATCTGGTTCTTGCTTTTCATATGTAATTCTACTAAGGCAAACATTTCTCCCAAGTTATATAACAATCCATCAAGCCTAAGTAAAGTTATGCTTGCAAACTCATCAGGTCAGACCAACCAAATGACCAACAGACAAAGCGATTACTATTAGGCCCCTGCCCACATGGGTAGTAGGGTAGTGGCTTGTTTAAAAAACAAACAGCTTTGTATAAAGCAACACTTTTAAAACTAGACAAAAATCTGGAAAATATCTTAAACAAAGAACATAAAAAATGGTAAGCTAAAATGGCATGACAACATTTTTCAATGATTTCAAAAAAATATCTCCTTATGATATGGGTTGAAGCACCCACTCTTTAAATGACTGAAACTATATATAGAAGTTTAACTAAATGCCATGACTCCTGCCAAAACATGAAATTTGATGACTGGAAGTGAGTAGTTGCCTTCAACCAACACAACCCAATTAGGCACACTTTTTGTGGGAGAGTTCAAATTATACTAGCAACATCCACAGCCATTATACATTCTGTTGGAGGGTTCATACATGTGAACCAAAGCAGTTATACCTTCTGTGGGACAGTTCACAAACTTACACCATATATAACCAAAGCATCAATACCTTATGTGGGACAGTTCACAAACTTACACCATATATAACCAAAGCATCAATACCTTCTGTGGGACAGTTCACAAACTTACACCATATATAAGCAAAGCATCAATACCTTATGTGGGACAGTTCACAAACTTACACCATATATAAGCAAAGCATCAATACCTTATGTGGGTGGGTTCACAAACTTACACCATATATAACCAAAGCATCAATACCTTCTGTGGGACAGTTCACAAACTTACACCATATATAACCAAAGCATCAATACCTTCTGTGGGACAGTTCACAAACTTACACCATATATAAGCAAAGCATCAATACCTTATGTGGGACAGTTCACAAACTTACACCATATATAAGCAAAGCATCAATACCTTATGTGGGACAGTTCACAAACTTACACCATATATAAGCAAAGCATCAATACCTTATGTGGGACAGTTCACAAACTTACACCATATATAACCAAAGCATCAATACCTTCTGTGGGACAGTTCACAAACTTACACCATATATAACCAAAGCAGTTACACTTTCTGTGGGAGGGTTCACAAACTTACACCATATAAAACCAAAGCAGTTACACTTTCTTTGGGTGGGTTCACAAACTTACACCATATATAACCACAGCAGGAATACCTTCTGTGGGTGGGCTCTCACACTTACATCATATATAACCATAGCAGAAACACCTTCTGTTGGTGGGCTCACAAACCTACACCATAAAAACACCAGTTATACTTTTTGTGGGAGGGTTCACAAACTTACACCATATATAACCAAAGCAGTTATACTTTTTGTGGGTGGGTTGACAAACTTACACCATATATAACCAAAGCAGTTACACTTTCTGTGGGTGGGTTCACAAACTTACACCATACATAAACACAGCAGGAATACCTTCTGTGGGTGGGCTCTCACACTTACATCATATATAACCATAGCAGAAACACCTTCTGTGGGTGGGCTCACAAACTTACACCATAAAAAACAGAGCAGTTATACCTTTTGTGGGACAGTTCACAAACTTAAACCATATATAACTGAAGCAGTTACACTTTCTGTGGGTGGGTTCACAAACTTACACCATATATAACCACAGCAGCAATACCTTTTGTGGGAGGGTTCACAAACTTACACCATATATAACTGAAGCAGTTACACTTTCTGTGGTTGGGTTCACAAACTTACACCATATATAACCACAGCAGGAATACCTTTTGTGGAAGGGTCGATAAACTTACACCATTAAAACCATAGCAGTTAGACCTTCAGTCGAAGAGTTCAGAATTTCCACCATATGCAACCAAAGCTGATATACCTTCTGTGGGTGGGTTCACAAAAATTTCCATGTTCTTCAGACAATCTTTTGAACGGACTGTGCTCAGATACTTGGCATCCATGTTTGCCATAATCTGCTTCATGTGAATTTTGGCATTCTCAATGCAGTTGGCATTTCCAACACCAAGTGATGCAGAAAGACCTACAATCTATAAAAAGACACAAAATTACAGGAGCCATGTCCAGGATAGTGGTAGGGAATATACATCATGTTATCTCAATACATTTCAATATCATCTACCTAAATTTGCATCCAGTATATTGTGATGGTCTTATGTGTATGTTAGTAAGATGGTTAAGTCTGACTGAAGTAGTACACTAATGTAGGCATATAAAATAATAACCTTAAATATTGACTTTAAGGGTTGCACCTGTAAATGTAAGGCATGGCACGTAAGATGATGAAGGTAACTTAATGTACACTTAAAATGATATGGTTGTGGCTGGAACACAGGTCTCTAATTTTAGTAGACTTTTACAAGTTGTAAATGTTATGTAAGACACACCTTCAACAAATAATACAACATAAAAATGGGAAAGGCAGACTACATGCATATCTATGTATCTATGTACAGACATACAGACGGATGGATAGACAGTGTAACTACTATATGCCTGGGGTATAAATTTTCATATTAAAATTATAATATAATAAAAAGCTTTGTATTAATGTAAAGAATGAAAAGCAATAATTAGTTAAACATTGTTTTTACAGAAGGTAAGAACTAAGTTGCTTAAAGTGTTATCTATTTAATACTCTGGTGACAGTACTGTATATGGATTTGAACAGATCGACCCATTTTGGTAGAGTGTTTTGTTATACAAGGAAGATTTCTGTGAAATTCTATCAAAATATCAAGTACTTAACATGCATATAAAGTCTAATAGACAATATATAGCAAGTGACATTTTCTTTATTAAACAGTGTCCTACAACTGTTCTGCTATAAAATCATTTTTATCAAACTGAGTGCTGATAAAAACTTAACCTTTGTGTAGTATGTCAACAGGGACTTATTACTGTTGAACAGCTCATAATTAACTCATTTTCTCCTGTTATTTTAAAACAATACGAAGGAGACAAATTAAGTAGATCATTTAGGAAAGCAACAGTAACTAAGGACAGTAGAAGAGACTATTACCTGTGGCAGTGTGGACAAGTCCAGGCCATCTTGAAGCTTAAGCCTTCTGTATTGTGACAGTACCATATTGTACGGATGGTTAAAATTGGCATGGTGACATTCATCAAAAACCAGCAGGCTGAATTTGGTAAGGTTTTCTATTTCTCTCTCTCGTAGACAGTTCACCAACACCATTGCTGTGACGATCAAAATATCCCTTCTGAAAAACCAAAAAAATGATGTGCAGCAGTGGTGCCAGCATTTCAAATGGCAAGAATTTATTACCATTTAACCTTATATTTGAAGTAGCAAAGGACCATCTGAAGAAAGATGTACATTCACAAGATTTGTTTATGAACCATTCACAGACGATTCATCGGGTGAAATTTCACTTGTTCATTTGTCAAACTGGCTAAAAAAGTTGCAGATTGGCAGTGACCATTTTTTCCCTTACAATCATGTTTGTTTCATACAATTATCAGCATGGATGGTATCTCAGAGACAGTAAGGTCACACTTTAAAAATCACAACCAAGAAGATCACAACCTAAGAAAATGAAACATTTTAACTTACCTATCAACAAAGTCCTTCAGGTACTGCTGTTTGTCTCGCTGCATGGCCCCTGTGATCACCTTGGTTCTGTGAGATGGAAGCTTGGTGGTGCACAAATTTCCCTGCTGTACAGCCAAAGCCTCAGTTTCCACAATGAAGACAACTTTACCATTCTTCCTCAAACGAGCACACTGACGAAGATGTTCCTTAATTGATTAAATATATAGTGAGCTTAATTAATAACAAGTTAAGAAATGAAATACAATTACTTGAGTGAACAACTGAGGCATTTTAGTTTAAAATTAACAGTACACCTTACAAACATGCAACATACAGTGTAGATTTCTCAGGGTGTTTTTTCATATGCTAGGTTTGCAAGAAAAATGCATACATAAGTAACATACTGACTGTTTCCTATGTTTAAAGGTCATATTCTACAAACAGGAAATTAAAAAAAAAATCACTTAATTTAGTAAATGGCTCAAGTATAAGGCGTGGAAGAAGTCATATAATTACCTTTGTAGTTTAAATATTATGCATTTGACAGTCCTTCTTACATGAAACTTTAACAGAACCAGAACTTTTTACAGGCTTTGTTGTGAGACCATTCACCTTTAAAGACAAAGTCAAATTATGACCCCTCAGGGCCAAATGAAGCAATAATTATTGTGGATCTAGCTAAAATACAAGGAAAGTTTGTGGACTGGTTCAACAGCTGCCTCATGATTGTATTTAATAGTGTGAAAAACACTAACTACATGAAAGTGGAAGGCTTTTCTTTATTGAGTGACATGAAACACATCATCTGCAATTAAACTTGACCACGTCATGAGCTATTAAAGGCAGTAATGTGTCATCGGCACATGTGACGTCAACATTTTCAAAGTAAAGATGACGTAAATACAGCAGTATGTTACTTTTTTAGGTAATGGCATATAGATGTAATTCATACTTCTCAAGAATTTTTTACTATATACTGAACACCCTCTTGTAGTTTTATATTAAATATCAGGAATAATTTGAAGTGGTTCTTTAGTAGGAGTAACATTTTCCAGCTAGCCTTAAATTGGCCTTCAATTCAGCTTATCTTCGCCCTCAATTACCACTACTGCAACTTAAAAGATTCTTGGTCTTGAAAATGGTGATGTTTTCTCTTGCTTGTTTTTTTTCATATCTAACATATTTATCCATGTCTTTTCATGATGAAAGTCAAGCTCTATTGCTGCAAACATTACCTTGGGTACCACCCACGTCTCTGCTTTGAAATTTTGATTCAACTTGATTCAAAATCAATTTGTTTCCCATTATTTCCAGGCACTTAAACAACATCCAACTTAAACAATAAGCTGAACACACATTTTATTTTTATTCCATGAAGTTCAAAAGGTATTTACCTTTGACAATTGTAATAATTTAAAAACTGAGTATAAAAGCCTATAAGTTTTCTATGGCGTGCTCTGGCATAGTGTTACCATGGCAATTCAATGATACCTAGTGTCCATGTTCAAATATTAACCATCAGCATTTTTATTACTGTTTTAAAGTTTATAACACAACCATTTCTGTCATACTTAACAAGTTTATATAATCAATATTGCCTTTAAAACATTGGGTCAGTTTTCTCAAACTACCCTCATACTAACTCTCTGCTAAGACCCTTTAATGAGGGACTTGGTTGTCTAAATGGACCCAACATCACAAACATGTAGTGGACATATATAGTGATCAGACAGCTTTTAGATGGAGATCACTTAGCAAACCAAGTGCCGAACTATTGGACCTGATCAATAGTGTTGGCAGGTTAAAGGTCAATCTCACTAAAGTCAGATCTTACATGCAGGGGCCGTTTTCAGGATATGATTTTAATCAGATTGGTTAAAGGTAAGCTTATATATAGTTGATGTACATACATGTACTTGAAAAATAGATAAACAATCACATAGAAAAACAACAAAATACAACAAAAAACAAAAAGACTAATTAAATCTTGACACTGACTGGTACACCTGTCAAGGAAAATAAACTAGACAAAATGAAAATCACATAAAACTAGCAAAAAATAAAATAAAAATAGAAACAAACAAACACATACCATGGTCTTAACATATGTAAATCAGTTAGATTTTAATAGAACAAAAAAGAGAAAATTGTCTTTAAAACCTTGGATATTATACATACCTGTATGATGTAACAAGCCACCCATGTCTTGCCAGTGTTAGTCGGGGCCAGCACGATTGCATTCTCTCCCTCTGCCCCCTCACGTGCTAGCTCCCTCTGGTACTCCCGTAACTGAGGCAACAAGTCAGCCTCATAAACACTGCCCTCTGGGATCACATCAGCATCTACATCAACAGAAATGGACAGCATGAAACATGACTCAATATTTTTCTTTTTTCCTTATTGATATAAAAGGACAAAATAAAAATTGGGTTTAATATAAGTCCACTAGAACTCTCTAGGCCAATTTTTCGATCTTTTATGAAAGCTTAAGAACCTATTAATTGAAAAGGCAAATCGCCATACTTAAGATCACAATTAAACAAATGTATAGGCTACTACGGGTACATTGGCCGGGGTTGTCATTCTTCTTATATAGTCTATGTAATAATATATATTCTATGTAAAAAAAAATGTTACAATACTTCAAAATGATAGTGCATTAAAGGCCCACGCTTGATCAGATGACAACCATAACATGGCCTTTATGTGTATATAGCAGTATCTCAAGGGTAAGATACAATTTTACATTCTATAATTTAACAAATGTTTTGATCAGTCTGATGGACATTCACTGTATTGTAATTTGGCTGTTATCGACCATTTAAGGCAGCCATCTTTGTGGGCAGAAGCTAATGCAGGCCGAAATGTGCTGTATTCAACTCATGTTTTTATTTTTCAGTCTATATTACTGAGTTTTATATCAAATTTAACAGCTTTTATAAAGTATTTTAAATATCAAAACTATATTTTGATAGTTTAAAAGGTTTAAGAGATAAACAGAAAATCATACACTGTTAATTTTGTTTAAGTATGAGCCAATAGTTTTATTTATTTCTGTGTATTAATTCTGTGTGCATTTATCAATTATAAAAATATTGTATTCTAAAAATATGAATTTCAAGAGCTTTCCAATGGTGTATAGCTTTTAAATTTCGGACCACAAATGAAGAAATTACAAGAAAATAAAATTTACCCTTCTATACAATTCATATAAAAAACCCTTGGAGTTACCATCAAAGATGGCTGCCAAGATAAGGGATTTTCACTGATATGGAAACTATCTATTCAGAGTAGCAGGTAAACTATAGTTTAACAATATTATTATTCTGTCAAATGTTTTCATTCCCTATTAACAAGTGTATACACACACCTGTAGTAGTGTCCAGATCATCTTCAAGGTTTGAGATCTTTCCTGTATCAGCTGGCACATTGTAAGCTAGAAATAGTGTGGAAAAGGAGACAGATTCAAATATGAGCCTCTATCCTATGTACAGAAATAAACTTAGAGTAAATACGCATGCATTTGTAGTTACTGTGTATAGAGTTAATGCTTCATATTGGAAGTTGTCAAACTAACAATTTTAGCCCATTCTACTTTCCAGCACAACAAATGTAGTTCTACATGTTTCCATGATTTGACGTAAAACATAAGGCAAAAAAACACAGTAACAATCTCATAGCAGAACAAAATCATCAAAAGTTTAAATTAACATGTTCAGTGATGCCCATGGCATATTGGTGGACTGCCAACTAGGAACACCTCTGAATGCTTAGCCTCTCACCACAGGTGTTGGAGTCCCATTCGGGATTGAACCGTGCAGTGCGCTGTTGATTCTACCCAGACATTTGTCTGGAGTCTTCCTCAATCATTCTAGACATTGCTATTGCTACCATAACTGGTTGCACAGTGTAAAAGAACAAATCAAACATAATATGTCCAGCCTCCTAAGAGCACAATTAAAGAGCTACTTAGTACATGTGATGTAGGAAGCATAAAAGAAAATGAGCTATTGATGGTATAACCAAGGGACTCCTGAATGGTATATCATCAGTCTATTGACCACCATCAACCTATTGTCCACCATCAACTTCTTGACCATCATCAACCTATTGTCCACCATCATTCTTTTGTCCACATTCAACCTCTTGTCCAACATCAACCTCTTGTCCACCATCAACCTCTTGACTATCATCAACCTATTGTCCACCATCAATCTATTGTCCACATTCAACCTCTTGTCCACCATCAACCTCTTGACTATCATCAACCTATTGTCCACATTCAACCTCTTGTCCACCATCAAACTATTGTCCACCATCAACATATTGTCCACCATCAATCTATTGTCAAGCACAAACTTATTGTCCCTTACCAACCAGTTGACGACCATCAACCTATTGTCCACATTCAACCTCTTGTCCACCATCAATCTATTGTCCACCATCAACCTCTTCTCCTCCATCAAACTATTGTCCACCATCAATCTAGTGTCCACCATCAACCTCTTGACCATCATCAACCTATTGTCCACCATCAACTTATTGTGCTACCATCAACCTCTTCTCCACCATCAAACTATTGTCCACCATCAATCTATTGTCCAACATCAACCTCTTGACCATCATCAACCTATTGTCCACCATCAACCTATTGTCCATCATCAACCTATTGTCCTACCATCAACCTATTGTCCACCATCAATCTATTGACCATCCTCAACCTATTGTCCACCATCAAACTATTGTCCAACATCAACCTCTTGACCACCATCAACCTCTTGACCATCATCAACCTATTTTCCACCATCAACCTATTGACCATCATCAACCTATTTTCCACCATCAACCTATTGACCATCAACCTATTGTCCACCATCAATCTATTGACCATCATCAACCTATTTTCCACCATCAATCTATTGACCATCATCAACCTATTTTCCACCATCAACCTATTGACCATCATCAACCTATTTTCCACCATCAATCTATTGTCCACCATCAACCTATTGACCATCATCAACTTATTTTCCACCATCAATCTATTGACCATCATCAACCTATTTTCCACCATCAACCTATTGACCATCATCAACCTATTGTCCACCATCAATCTATTGACCATCATCAATCTATTGTCCAACATCAACCTCTTGACCATCATCAACCTATTGTCCACCATCAACCTATTGACCATCATCAACCAATTGTCCACCATCAACCTATTGTCCGCCATTAATCTTTCGTTAACCATTAATGTATTGACCACCATTAATGTATTTTCCAGCACCAACCTGATATCCACCATCAACCTATTGTCCAGCACCAACATATTGTCCAGCATCAACCTATTGTCCTGCACCAATCTATTGATCATCATCAACCTATTGTCCACCATCAACCTATTGTCTACCATCAACCTATTGTCCAGCACCAACTTTTTGTCCAGCACCAACAAGTTGACCTCCATCAACCTATTGTCCAGCATCAACCTATTGCCCACCATCAACCTATTGTCTACCATCAACCTATTGTCCAGCACCAACTTATTGTCCAGCACCAACAAGTTGACCACCATCAACCTATTGTCCATCATCAACCTATTGCCCACCATAATCTATTGTCCACCATCAACTATTAATCCATCACAACCTTTGGTTCCACCATCAACCTATTGCTACCATCAACCTATGTGTCCAGCATCAACCTTTTCCACCACAATCTATGGTCCCATCAAACTATTGTTCCCAGCATTCACCTATTGCCACACCATCAACTTATTGTCTACCATCAACCTATTGTCCACCATCAACCTATTGCCCACCATCAACCTATTGTCCACCATCAACCTATTGTCTACCATCAACCTATTGCCCACCATCAATCTATTTTCCACCATCAACCTATTGTCCAGCATCAACCTATTGCCCACCATCAACCTATTGTCTACCATCAACCTATTGTCCAGCACCAACAAGTTGACCATCATCAACCTCTTCTCCACCATCAAACTATTGACTAGCATCAAACTATTGACCACCATCAACTTATTGTCCAGCAGCAACCAGTTACCCACTATCAATGTATTGTCCACCATCAATCTGTTGTCCAGCATCATCTTATTGTCCAGTACTAACCAGTTGACCACCATCAACGTATTGTCAACCATCAATTTATTGATCACCATCAACTTCTTGTCCACCATCAATCTTTTGACCACCATAAACCTATTGTCCAGCAAAAACCAGTTGACCACCATCAATCTATTGTCCGCCATCAACCTTTTGTCCAGCACCAATCCATTGTCCTCTATAAACGTCTTGTCCACCATCAACCTCTTGTCCGCCATCAACCTATTGTCCACCACCAACCTAATGTCCACCATTAATCTATTGTTTACCATTAACCTATCCACCATCAACCTTTTGTCCAGCACCAACAACCTCTTGTCCATCATCAATCTATTGTCCTCTATAAACGGCTTGTCCACCATCAACCAATTGTCCACCATCAACCTATTGTCCAGCACCAACCAGTTGACCATCATCAACTTATTGTCCGCCATCAACCTTTTGTCCAGCACTAACCAGTTGACCAGCATCAACCTATTTTCCAACACCAACAACTTAACCACCATTGACATACTGTCCAGCACCAGCCTGTTGACAAGCATCAACCTATTGTCCAGCACCAACCAGCTGACCAGCATCAACCTATTGTCCAGCGCTAACCAGTTGACCAGCATCAACCTATTGTCAAGCACTAGCCTGTTGACAAGCATCAACCTATTGTCCAGCACCAGCCTGTTGACAGGCATCAACCTATTGTCCAGCACTAACCAGCTGACCAGCATCAACCTATTGTCCAGCACCAACCAGTTAACCACCATTGACTTACTGTCCAGCACCAGCCTGTTGACAATCATCAACCTATTGTCCAGCACCAACCAGCTGACCAGCATCAACCTATTGTCCAGTGCTAACCAGTTGACCAGCATCAATCTATTGTCCAGCACTAGCCTGTTGACCAGCATCAACCTATTGTCCAGCACCAGCCTGTTGACAAGCATCAACCTATTGTCCAGCACTAACCAGCTGACCAGCATCAACCTATTGTCCAGCACCAACCAGCTGACCAGCATCAACCTATTGTCCAGCGCTTACCAGTTGACCAGCATCAACCTATTGTCCAGCACCAGCCTGTTGACAAGCATCAACCTATTGTCCAGCACCAGCCTGTTGACAAGCATCAACCTATTGTCCAGTGCTAACCAGCTGACCAGCATCAACCTATTGTCCAGCACCAACCAGCTGACCAGCATCAACCTATTGTCCAGCACCAACCAGCTGACCAGCATCAACCTATTGTCCAGCATCAACCAGCTGACCAGCATCAACCTACTGTCCAGCACCAACCAGCTGACCAGCATCAACCTATTGTCCAGCGCTTACCAGCTGACCAGCATCAACCTATTGTCCAGCACCAACCAGCTGACCAGCATCAACCTATTGTCCAGCACCAACCAGCTGACCAGCATCAACCTATTGTCCAGCACTAACCAGCTGAGCAGCATCAACCTATTGTCCAGTGCTAACCAGTTGACCAGCATCAACCTATTGTCCAGCACCAACCAGCTGACCAGCATCAACCTATTGTCCAGCACTAACCAGCTGACCAGCATCAACCTATTGTCCAGCACCAACCAGCTGACCAGCATCAACCTATTGTCCAGCACCAACCAGCTGACCAGCATCAACCTATTGTCCAGCGCTAACCAGCTGACCAGCATCAACCTATTGTCCAGCCCCAACCAGCTGACCAGCATCAACCTATTGTCCAGCACCAACCAGCTGACCAGCATCAACCTCTTGTCCAGCACTAACCAGTTGACCAGCATTAAATATTATCCAGCACCAGATGGTAAGTGTTTTTATGTTTTAAAGTATAATATAATGGTAGGATGATCTCATTAAAACTTCAGATTTCTGGTCATATTTGGGGTTAAGTGAAAGTTTACATGGAAAATTGATCAGATGATAATGATAATCTTATTTTGGCAATATTTTGTCATATCATTACTGCCACTTTGCACAGACTTTGCTATTAAAATGGTATTTTAGCTATTGAATAAGACTTATGCATGTCATTTGTATAAATTTACTTAAAAAAATTTCGCCAAAATTCAAGTAAATTGCACTTAAGAACAGGCCAATCTAGAAAATAGAGAATAGGGGGATTTTGAAGAAGGTTGTTCTTTCATAAACAGATATATGTAATCCATAAAGTTCCCTTCATAGGTAAGAACAATTTCTTAGTCAGCATAAATATCTTGTTTAGTTCTATAATTTGAACTGGCATGTGGCATGCTGTATAGCTTATTTGCATAAGATCTATACCAGTACATGTTGTCAAATATTACTAGAATGGCAATTATACAGAAAGATATTTAGCTGAATTTGTATTATTTCCCGCTCATAGTGAAGTAGTTCTATAATACTTAAGAAGCGCAATAAACCATGCACTTTCCAATTCTGCTTACTGTTCTGGCTTTGAGCTTTTATGTGAATGTTTAAAACCTTATTACCAGTAACTGTGCTTTGAAATTGCATCTCTGATGAGTAAAATTTAAAAATAACTCAAAAGCATCACAACAACAAAAATCTGAAAAAAAGCATGCTCATATATAATGTAGTAGTCAGGTACTACTTGATTATAAGGTTGCATCATAATCAAAGAGTAAAATCTAATTACATGACAATGTGGACGTATCCATTGTAAGCAGAAACTTCGCCCCTTTCCTTTTTCCGGTTTTGGGACTTATGCCATGACATGTTGTATTATTATTAACCACTGATGTTGTCTAATGTTATTCCTTTTATTCATCATTGTTATGTTTATTACCAACAGTTAGAACTCATAGATATAGCATACTTTATTCAAAATATAAATTAAGAAATATTATACAACTATTTCACCACTGCACAGTTTCAATTATGTGTATGCCGTCAATCTTTAACTGCACATATTCCACGAACTTCTATATTCTAAGTAGACATTTACAGTGCACGCCTTTTATAAAAAGAAATATGTTTGTTTCATTTTATTTCACATCATAATCCTAAAAACAAATGCTTTAAGCAAAGCATAATCCTAGTTATAGTTAAATGCTACAATAATTGAATAATTAACAAGATTTAAGGAAAGTGCTTCCCTTTATTGCAGCACATTGCTCAGTACCTTTATATTAAAACATGATAACAGGCTTATTTCCACTGTAGCACAATGTGTATGTTACCATTTTGCTGACTGTTGTACATTTATAAAACTTAGCACAATAATAACAAGAGTGTAAAGGATTTACAACAAACTAACAGAACATAAAAAAGCTTAGGGGCCAGTCACACAGTTAAAATGCATGAATCACGCACGAATTACGCACAGATTTCTGCGGAGAGCCTGCGATGTATGCGTAATTCGTCGGTGGAACGAACATGGACCGTCAGTGATTGTGAATGTGCGTCGAAGGCGGTTTGTGCAAGATTTTGAGTTTTAAACAGTTCAAAATTTTTCAAATTTGTCGGTGTGCGTAATTCATGAGTGGGCGTGCATAGTTTATGCGTTGAGTATGCGTGACTTTGCGCAGGACACGCGTCGGCCGTCAGTGCTTATGCGTCGAAACTGGTTCGAAACCGCGCACGATCAAGTTCGTCCACTGACACCCCACCTTCATATCACGCATGAACCGCGCATGTATCATGTTCATTCCACTGACATTCACTGACAATCACTTACAAAACTGATGAATAACTGACATATCACTGACGGAAAATGCATAACGACACCCATCCACTGACAGGGGACGCATTTCCTGACGCTTTGCCACGCACTGCCGATGCAGGAATAACTTACATGGACGCACGACTGACTGGAAAACTAATGAATCACTGATGAATCACTGACAACTTACATATGATTTTTGGCATATAAAAGCAGCCATTTTGGGCACTTTTGCCATTCCAGACATTACTGCCAAGGGGTCTATATCACTATGAACCCTCTAAGAAGAGATGTTATGGTGTTCCTGCTGCAGAACCAGAATGCCCAGATGGTGCAACTTCATCAGATGTTGGCCAGGAAAAAAAGACGCAGGAGAAGACAACAGATTTGGGCTGTCTGGACCAGAAAATGGATCACTAGAAGACCAGAGCAGGGCTTGTATGACCGTATTGATGGTGGAGTTTAGAAATGAAGACCTAAGATCCTTCCAGAACTTCATGAGAATGCCTCCAGACATGTTTGATGAGCTTGTGCAGAGACTGACCCCCAGGATCACCAAGAAGTCTACAAACTGGAGATCTCTCCTAGAGCCTGGTCTGAAGGTTGCCATTACCCTTCGTCACCTGGCATCTGGATCCAAGTACCATGAAAAGCAGTATGCCTGGAGGGTCCCCCACAACACCATCAGCATTGTGGTCAGAGAAGTGTGTGAGGCCATCATTGAAGAGTATCTGGATGAGCAGTTGTCACCTCCAACAACTGAGCAGCGCTGGCTGCAGCTGGCAAATGACTGGTATGAAAGATGGAACTTCCCCAACGTCATTGGTGCTATTGATGGAAAACATGAGGCGTGCAAGGCTCCCCCAATTCTGGATCTGAGTTCTACAATAACAAAGACTTCTTCAGTGTGATGCTGGTCGCCTTGGTGAAGTCTGACTACAAGTTCCTGTGGGTGGACGTGTCTGGAAATGGCTCAGCTTCAGATTCTCAGATGTACAACAACAGTGAGCTGAAAGAAGGTCTGGAGAATAGCACCATCATGGGGTGGCCACGTCCATCACCTTTGCCTAATGACACTCAAGAGGTGCCAGTATTTCCTGGTGGGAGACGATGCCTTCAGCCTGAGGACCTACTTGATGAAGCCCTATGGCGCTAGGAACCTGGATAGGGAGTACCGCATCTACAACTACAGGCTGTCCAGATCCATAAGAGTGGTGGAGAACACGTTTGGCATCCTTGTGAACCAGTTCCAAGTCCTGCTGACCATCATGACCCATCACCATGAGAAGGTCAGAGTGATTGTGAAGGCCTGTGTACTCCTACACAACATCATGAGAAGTCGCTACCCAGTGCTCCAGAATCGACTAGTTGATGTCCAAGATGCCAAATTGAAACATGCAGCCTGGTGCCTGGCGACAGGGACGGAACTTGGAAGACACCAGGTTTGTGCAGGCCCCAAACAGAGCTTCAAAGGAAGGGAAGAAGCAGAGAAACTTGCTATGCCACTGGTGCAACTCTCCAGCTGGTGCTGTGCCCTGGCAGGACTACGTTGGTGGATGTGAATGTGTGAATGAATGCAGGACGAATTCATGTGTTTTATTGAATAAATAATCTTTAAATCTATATTTTGGAGTTTGTTTCTTAGGAAATAATGTATTAAATTACAGTTATTTCCAAAACTTATAATAATTAAATAATGAGTCCATTTGGTTCCCTTCAAAAAACCTACAAAGTCCAGGTCCCAAGTATTATTTATGCAATGCAAAGACACATCATGTCACATTTTTGTAAATTTTATATAATTTTTTTGATATTTTTCGGAATATTAGTTTATGCTAATTTCTTATATAATTTTCTTTCTTCATTTCTTTCACTTCTTATTTTCTTATTTCTTTATAGTTTTTTTATTACCTCCGCCAAGGAGGTTATGTAATCGCCAGAGTTTGTTTGTGTGTTTGTTAGTAAACAGTAAAACTAAAAGAATAATGAACAGAATGTCATGAAATTTTAACTGTAGATAGTTCTTGGTCTAACTTTAACTCCAATGTTCGGTTGGACCTAAAATTGAGCCCCTCCAGATCCAGAACAGAAATTATCATTGTCCCTTGGTAATTGAGATGATCAATCAAAATTAATGGTTGTTCATATTCATTTCTTGACTCTTTCAGTTGAAAGTTGATACATAGGTATGGGATGAGTTGCTGTACAACCAGATTAAGTTTGATCCGGATCTGATCCAGAATCCGCCATAAGCATAAATACTATTATTGTTAATAACTCCAAAACTCCAATAGATAGAAAGGTGTTTTCACATGCGTGGAACGAAGGTGCTTGTACGAGGAATGTTCACGAAGCGTGTGTGTTTGGACGCGCTTCGTCAGTGATTCATGCGTTGGGCGTGTGTCAAATACTTATGGAATACTGCACCGTATTTGCTTGTATGCATCGATGTGCGCGATATGTCAGTGATTCTTCAGTGATTGTAAATGATACGTGCGCCATTCATGTGTGATTCATGCATGACTCGTCAGTGATTTCTTACCCCGACACCCTGAAAATTTGGTCAATTTCTCAATGCACAAGCACGCACAAACCCAATCTGTGCATGATTTGTGGGTGATTTGTGCGT
This sequence comes from Sinonovacula constricta, assembly GCA_007844125.1. Lineage (NCBI taxonomy): Eukaryota > Metazoa > Mollusca > Bivalvia > Cardiida > Solecurtidae > Sinonovacula > Sinonovacula constricta. The sequence goes on from CM017569.1 coordinate 35,633,465, forward strand.
GATCGGCTGTGTGACTGGCCCTTTACACATAGTATGTTAAGTGGAACACTATTTCCCTGAAGCATATCTGGAAAAACTTTGGGTGAAATTTTTGCTCTCTTATTCAGTATTCCTTGTTGCAACCATACTATTGTAAGAGTGTGTCTTATTGCTCATTGATTATGACTCACCATATGACAAGATTTTTGGCGACATGGTGCTACTTGCGAGTGAGAGTGTAAGCCATTGAAAATTACACTGAGCATACAGCTCAATTATACTTTCTATTTAAATATCTTGAATTAATACAGTAGCAAGTAGATAACAACAAAATATGTTTAAACTTAATTAATTGTAGAATTTCTCATGGATAACTATGTTAACACTTTTTGCACAAATTAAATTCTACAACCTCCTGAACCAGATTGTTTTCTTAATACATTATAAATTTTAAACTGTTATATTATGCTTATGTTATATATTTTAAACTGTTTAATATGTTATCCTATTTTTAAATTATAACTGACATAATTTTATGCCTATAATTTTTTATTTTTCTAACCTCCTATTTTAAGATCAGCAGCAGCAGCAGGGGCTACCTTATCATGGCCATCACCATGATCATCAGCCTTTCCTTCTCATATAATGTCAAGGGACCAGACTGTTTTAATGGCTGTTGTACAAATCCTCCTGTTTTATTTGTTATTTTCCTGGGTCCTTGTTACAAACACACCAAAGATTTCTTGCAGGCAAACATTTTGGCCATGTTTAGTGAAGATTGGGCCATAAATGTAGTCTCTAGTGTGTTCACAAGCTTTTGAGGTCAAATACTCATGTTCTTTTATTACCTCCCTTGCAATATTATTCCAAAATTCGCAAAAAATAAATAAGTCCACATTGTAGTGGTTAAATGCCAAGTGCCCGTTTGACACAAAAATACATGAATGTGTGTGTCTGTGTGTGCATATATTGTTCTTAAGATATTACAACTAAAACTGTTAGTAATTACTTAGGCTGAAATTTGTAATTAAAAACAATCATAGCTGGAAAATGTTTTGGCCCATCTCAGACACAATGGCTCATAAATCTAAATCTCTTGTGTTCAAATACCTTTATTCCTATTTGACTCCATATTTAAAACTCTACAGGTTGCTTCTTCAACCAAGTTTTCTGTGGTGTCCATTGTTTCATGGCTTTTCTCCATCACTGGCATATTTCCACGTTCATCCTCCTCAGGGAGACTTGCATGGCTAAAACATGCCTGCTTTAAGAAAATTACCTCTCCTGGAATAACAAAAATATAGAGATTTGCCCAGAGTATACTTTCTATTTAAATATCTTGAATTAATACAGTAGCAAGTAGATAACAACAAAATATGTTTAAACTTAATTAATTGTAGAATTTCTCATTGATAACTATGTTAACACTTTTTGCACAAATTAAATTCCACAACCTCCTGAACCAAATTGTTTTCTCAATACGTCATAAATTTTAAACTGTTATATTATGCTAATGTTATATATTTTAAAATGTTTAATATGTTAACCTATTTTCAATTATAATTGACATAATTTCAAGCATATATAAACTTTTATTTTTCTAACCACCTTTTCTAAGATCAGCAGCAGCAGGGGCTACATAACCACGACCATCATCATGATCATAATTATTATAATCAATATAATATTATACATATGTAACCAATTATTATTATATAGTGTTGTTGCCATCACCATCATTATGACCAGTCTAATTATCATCATCATTATGTCAGCCATAAAATCTTTGTGTCATAATGACATCACCATTTTCGTCACAACTTTTCAAAGAAAATGTCAGCGCTTGGACATTTTTTTTATAGAAAGAGAATGGTTTTCTTTTCATTTTGGAATGCATATACAAACTTAAGCCACTTGAATAGAACACATTTTATGTAACATATTTGTTTGATGCGCTTGTCACTTTCCACCGAATTGCACATATGATATAATTGGTTGAATTTTTCACTCATATTAAATAGTTGATCTGTGACATATATGGCTAAAAAGGCCTCTTTAGATTTAATTGCCACAAAAACTGCCTTTCCTTCTCATATAATTTCAAGGGACCAGACTGTTTTAATGGCAGTTGTACAAATCCTCCTGTTTTATTTGTTATGTTCCTGGGTCAAAATAAATCATCATGCATGTGTGTTTCTCTAATTTGGATCAAAGTTTTGACAATTAGAGGGTTTTGGTGTATGCACAGAGTACAGATTAGGAAAAGACACTATCCGTGAGTATGCTGCATATATGTATGTAGTTCGGCATGACATCGAGCACTATTTTCAAAATGACTAAGTTTGAAAGTCATCCTGGCACACCAATGAGCAAGACATTCAGCACGGCATTCAAAAGGACCAAGTTTTAAATCGTGCTAGCACAACATTTGGCATTACGTCCAGCACGACATCCAAAAGGACTTAGTTTGAAAATTGTGCTGGCACAAAAATTTAACACTGCATCCAGAACGCCATCCAAAATCACTAAGTCTGAAGTTTGTTTTCGACATTTGTACAACAACAGTTCTGGCCTATTAGGTTAGTTGTTCCTTATTTTCTGCCATGTCACGGAAGTGTGAAGCACAGATTATACAATTTCATGCACGTTCATTTTACATAGTCATTGCAATAACAAAGAGCAATTATTTGGCAGTTTCTATTTTTAGGGGTTCAAAGTCCCCGGTTGCTATGTAAGAGTTATTGTGTGTGGCCAAGTTGCGAGAAATGAACAATGCAAATGTGTGTTCAGAATTCTATTGTAAAAAATACAAATTTAAAATGAGGTTAAAGAAAGGGATTTTTTGGCAATCAAAACATATTCTCTGTCACTGTCATTGCGATCCAGTACAAGTATGAAACATTTACACAGGCAATGCACTTGATGACCAATTGCTTAATTTCTTAATATCTTTGGTGATGATAGGACCATTAGTGTGACCAATGGGCTTATAACAATTTTCTAGAATTTAACCTTGTGACCTACTGAATCTACATGACCCACTTCAAAACATATGTCAGATTTCATACTGGCAAACATTCTGGCCAAGTTTGGTGAAGATTGGGCCATCAATGTAGTCTCTAGTGTGTTCACAAGCTTTTGAGGTTTCAATTAGCTACCTACCAGTATATTTTGTCCCCACATGACCCAAAAACAAACTCATCCAAGATTTCATGCAGACAAACATTCTGACCAAGTTTGGAGAAGATGTGTGAGATGTGTCTGTGTGTATTTATATTTAGACATAAAAATCTATGTTGAGAATAAATGCCACCTATTTCCTCAATGTATGTAAATACATAATCCTGTCGTACCCCATGGTAATTTAGTATAAGCAAATAAAAGAAAGCTTCATTTTTAAAGAGTAGCAATCAATGTCCCCTATTGTTTGCAAAAGGTTACTGCATGTGTGTCCTCGCTTAGATAGGAAACATATACATTACTGTGCGTCTCCAATTGTATTGTAAAAATTCACATTGTTTAAAATAAAAAAGATTTAAAGGAAAAAAATGTCAGTCAAATACACATTATTACCTTCCTTGCAGTATTATCCCAAAATTCGCAAAAATAAATAAGTCCACATTGTAGTGGTTAAATGCCAAGTGCCCGTTTGACACAAAAATACATGAATGTGCGTGTCTGTGTGTGTATATATTGGTCTTAAGATATTACAACTAAAACTGTTAGTAATTACTTAGGCTGAAATTTGTGATTGAAAACAATCACAGCTGGAAAATGTTTTGGCCCAGTCTCAGACACAATAGCTCATAAATCTAAATCTCTTGTGTTCAAATACCTTTATTCCTATTTGACTCCATATTTAAAACTTTACAGGTTGCTTCTTCAACCAAGTTTTCTGTGGTGTCCTTTGTTTCATGGCATTTCTCCATCAATGGCATATTTCCACGTTCATCCTCCTCAGGGAGACTTGCATGGCTAAAACATGCCTGCTTTACAAAAGTTTCCTCTCCTGGAATAACAAAAATATAGAGATTTGCCGAAAGAATGAAATATTGTTTTATAAAATGTTGTCCTAAGATATAGATGTCAGTGAATTAAATTATTGCTGTCTCTTGTTTAAGGCATCATACCGTTACAGTAGTATAGATGAAAGATAACTATTCCATTTAATAATGGTAATAAATCTTTGCAAACAGGTATTTCAGCATGACACAAACATGATGAAACTAAATAAGACAGCAATGGTTAAAGAAAATGCATAACTTGCTTAAAAGATAGAAATTCATCACCAAATTAAACTGTTCAAAGTCCTGTGCAAATTATTACAGTGAGAAGTTTGTAGCTGTAAAGAATTGTATATTATAAAGCATACAAATGTCAGAAAGGCTTCAACTGAGCAAAGACTTAACATCACTTATCAGTCTCCATTTAGGTTTCAGCCCCAGTTTTTACATGTCATTGACTTGACACCACTCATCTGTCATCATGCAGGTTTGTGCCCCAGTCTGTATATGTCATTGACTTGACACCACTCATCTGTCATCATGCAGGTTTGTGCCCCAGTCTGTATATGTCATTGACTTGACACCACTCATCTGTCATCATGCAGGTTTGTGCCCCAGTCTGTATATGTCATTGACTTGACACCACTCATCAGTCATCATGTGGGTTTGAGTCCTAGTCAGTTATGTCAACGACTTGGATTCACTCATCAGTCACCATTTGTCCCAGTCTGTATATGTCATTGACTTGACACCACTCATCAGTCCCCATGTGGGTTTGTGCCCCAGTCTGTATATATCTTTGACTTGACACCACTTATCAGTCCCCATGTGGGTTTGTGCCCCAGTCTGTATATATTTTTGACTTGACACCACTTATCAGTCCCCATGTGGGTTTGTGCCCCAGTCTGTATATATCATTGACTTGACACCACTTATCAGTCCCCATGTGGGTTTGTGCCCCAGTCTGTATATATTATTGACTTGACACCACTTATCAGTCCCCATGTGGGTTTGTGCCCCAGTCTGTATATATTTTTGACTTGACACCACTTATCAGTCCCCATGTGGGTTTGTGCCCCAGTCTGTATATGTCATTGACTTGACACCACTCACCAGTCACCATGTGGGTTTGGGCCCCAGTCTGTATATGTCATTGACTTGACACCACTCATCTGTCATCATGCAGGTTTGTGGCCCAGTCTGTATATGTCATTGACTTGACACCACTCACCAGTCACCATGTGGGTTTGGGCCCCAGTCTGTATATGTCATTGACTTGACACCACTCATCTGTCATCATGCAGGTTTGTGCCCCAGTCTGTATATGTCATTGACTTGACACCACTCATCTGTCAACATGCAGGTTTGTGCCCCAGTCTGTATATGTCATTGACTTGACACCACTCATCTGTCATCATGCAGGTTTGTGCCCCAGTCTGTATATGTCATTGACTTGACACCACTCATCAGTCATCATGTGGGTTTGAGTCCTAGTCAGTTATGTCAACGACTTGGATTCACTCATCAGTCACCATTTGTCCCAGTCTGTATATGTCAATGACTTGACACCACTCACCAGTCTCCATGTGGGTTTGTGCCCCAGTCTGTATATGTCATTGACTTGACACCACTCATCAGTCCCCATGTGGGTTTGTGCCCCAGTCTGTATATATCTTTGACTTGACACCACTTATCAGTCCCCATGTGGGTTTGTGCCCCAGTCTGTATATATTTTTGACTTGACACCACTTATCAGTCCCCATGTGGGTTTGTGCCCCAGTCTGTATATATCATTGACTTGACACCACTTATCAGTCCCCATGTGGGTTTGTGCCCCAGTCTGTATATATCATTGACTTGACACCACTTATCAGTCCCCATGTGGGTTTGTGCCCCAGTCTGTATATATTTTTGACTTGACACCACTTATCAGTCCCCATGTGGGTTTGTGCCCCAGTCTGTATATATTTTTGACTTGACACCACTTATCAGTCCCCATGTGGGTTTGTGCCCCAGTCTGTATATATTTTTGACTTGACACCACTTATCAGTCCCCATGTGGGTTTAAGTCCCAGTTAGTTATGTCATTGATTTGGATCCACTCAACAGTCTCCATGTGGTTTTGTGCCCCAGTCTGTATATGTCAATGACTTGACACCACTCATCAGTCTCCATGTGGGTTTGTGCCCCAGTCTGTATATGTCAATGACTTGACACCACTCATCAGTCACCATGTGGGTTTGGGTCCCAGTCTGTATATATTTTTGACTTGACACCACTTATCAGTCCCCATGTGGGTTTAAGTCCCAGTCTGTATATGTCAATGATTTGGATCCACTCAACAGTCACCATGTGGTTTTGAGTACCAATCAGTTATATCATTGACTTGACACCACTCATCAGTCACCATGTGGGTTTAGGTCCTAGTCTGTATATAGAGAATACCAGGTTAGTGTTGATATAGATAAATGTTATCATGCTAAGAAAATCGGAAAGCACAAGGCTCTGCCGAGTGTTTTCTTATTTTCGGGCCGAGCATGATAACATTTATCTATATCAACACTAACCTGGTATTCTTTTTATCCCACTTTCAACAGGTTTTTTTTTTTAAAAGGCTTAAACAGGGAAACAATTTAAATTTACCGCTACTGCTCCTCCCCTACATGATCTGACATTCTAATGCAATACACGAAATTCATGTGCGTGCATAGAGTAATTTGGCTATAAGAAATAGTTCTATTTTACAATAAAAAATTAGACAATAAACACTTATTTATTTTATTTTATTTGCACTAGTCATAAGGTTGTAATTTTATTGATTACAATAATTAAAGATAATGGTTGGAAAATAACAAAAAAAATCACACCCTCGTATAAAACTATACACGTAGTGTATAATGTCAAGGCCGTGTAACATAAAAGTTGCTATGCATATGCATTAAGAAACGCGAATTACATTCGAGGTTTGTGTTTTTTTGTGGTTGTAACAAACAGTTTGCTCATGGATTTTAATTGTTAAAGACATTGAAATCTGTACATTGAATATGCAATTGAAAATTGCGAAGATAGTTGTGTTTTTGACAGGGTGACTTGCGATATTTGGAGAAAAGTTGAGATTGGAGGTGGTGTGCTGGTGTCTGTGATTTATTAGCACATTTGTCCAGATCTATGCAGTCAGCTGTATTTGGTTCAACTAAAGATTGAGTTCTATCTAAATCATTTGAATGTGTATCATGTAACGGCATTTGATCATCAGGGTCTGTCCTCAGATTAAGCAGCTGATATCTGCTTTTTGAGACAACCACAGATTTAAGATCAATTTCCTTCTCAAAACTGTTGGGATTAAAGCCAAATTTTGCCTTGAAATTCTCGTAGCTCATCTCCACATCACTGCTTAGGTTTTCACACAATTCTTCATCACATTCTTTCAATTCACACCAAATAACATAAAATTGAACAGGGACTCATAATCTGACATTTTTATAGTTTTTATTTTTTGCCGACTAAAAATTTGTACTTTTATTGACTTTATTACTATTCCTAAACAGTTTTAATCATGTGCCTGTATTACATGTTGTTAAAGAGTTTTGCAAGTTTTTGAATTGAAAATGTGTACATTTTGATTTATAAAGCTTTTATATATTTTTTTGTTTTAAAATTTTCTATATCATTGTTAAATAGTACTTTGGAAGACCGCGATGAACTGTCCGGTTAGCTCAGTCAGTCAAGACGCTGGTTTTTTAAATTTTCAATCCTGCAGGACAGAGATCGAAACCATGCTTATCCTCCCGTTTTTTTAATGGCCTCGTTTGCTCTATTTAACCAATCTTAGTAATTATGGACATTTTTGGGGTGACCACAAGCATAATTACATGATAAATTAGTTTTGTTTTCGTAAACATTCCTGATCCTTTCATCAAAAAAAGTAGTTCGGCTTAGAGCAGGTGCACGAGTATCGGTTGATAAAGCTCATCTTTATCACACGGGCTATATCAACCGATATTTACAGAGATGGTGAGATAAATGTCAATGAAATGACACCAATCGTCAGTTACCATATGGGTTTGGGTCCCAGTCTGTATATATCATTGACTTGACACCACTCATCAGTCCCCATGTGGGCCTGAGTGACAATCAGTTATGTCATTGATTTGACACCACTCATCAGTCACCATGTGGTTTTAGGTCCTAGTCTGTATATGTCATTGACTTGACACCACTCATCAGTCCCCATGTGGCTTTGGGTCCAAGTCTTTATTTGTCATTGACTTGACACCACTCATTAGTCACCATGTGGGTTTGGGTCCGAGTCTATATATGTCTTTGACTTTACACCACTCATCAGTCCCCATGTGGGTTAGGGTCTCAGTCTGTATATGTCATTGACACCACTCAACAGTCACCATGTGGGTGACTTAACATCACTCATCAGTCCCCATGTGGGTTAGGGTCTCAGTCTGTATATGTCATTGACACCATTCAACAGTCACCATGTGGGTTAGGGTCTCAGTCTGTATATGTCATTGACACCATTCAACAGTCACCATGTGGGTTAGGGTCTCAGTCTGTATATGTCATTGACACCACTCAACAGTCACCATGTGGGTTAGGGTCTCAGTCTGTATATGTCATTGACACCATTCAACAGTCACCATGTGGGTTAGGGTCTCAGTCTGTATATGTCATTGATACCATTCAACAGTCACCATGTGGGTTAGGGTCTCAGTCTGTATATGTCATTGACACCACTCAACAGTCACCATGTGGGTTAGGGTCTCAGTCTGTATATGTCATTGACACCACTCAACAGTCACCATGTGGGTTAGGGTCTCAGTCTGTATATGTCATTGACACCACTCAACAGTCACCATGTGGGTTAGGGTCTCAGTCTGTATATGTCATTGACACCATTCAACAGTCACCATGTGGGTTAGGGTCTCAGTCTGTATATGTCATTGACACCACTCAACAGTCACCATGTGGGTTTGGGTCTCAGTCTGTATATGTCATTGACACCATTCAACAGTCACCATGTGGGTTAGGGTCTCAGTCTGTATATGTCATTGACACCATTCAACAGTCACCATGTGGGTTAGGGTCTCAGTCTGTATATGTCATTGACACCACTCAACAGTCACCATGTGGGTTAGGGTCTCAGTCTGTATATGTCATTGACACCACTCAACAGTCACCATGTGGGTTAGGGTCTCAGTCTGTATATGTCATTGACACCACTCAACAGTCACCATGTGGGTTTGGGTCCCAGTCAATATACATCCTTGATATAAAGAATTAAACATGGATCCCGGTTTAGTAGACAAGTCAGATTTTTCATATAAAATTTAAAATTTATTTAGAGGGAAATAAACTAAATTTTCTATGAGTATATGTCCATTTTGTGCATTCTGTTTATGTGAAAAACAACACTTTCTGCACAGTTTATTAACAAAAACATCTCAATTATTGTGCCCAAAATGTTTTACAAAAACTACTCATACCATATATGATATTCCAAAATTAGCTCATTTACATAAACATTGGTGATTTAAGTAACAGATTGTCTTTTATATAATGTGTGACAAAATATCTACCACTTCTTTAACAACTGTCTAACCTTTGTCTAATCAAGGTGGTGTGTGGCAATCCAGCTTTCTGATTGGTTATAAGGACCTGTCAGTCAATACCTGAGGAAGGGTCAGTTGTGTACGGGATAGTTTGAAGCCCTCTCTGAGTATATCAAGACCTTGCAGAAGGACCATCATGCTAACCAGAACATTCTGCTACTCAGGGCATTTTTTTTTTCAGAATGATGTGATGCTGGATACGCTTGCTCATTTTTCATGTGGTCTGTCTTAAACACTAAAGACAGGTTCATTTTCAGCAAGTTATCATACTGTTTAATGCCATGGTAATCATTAAGGGGGAGAAAGGATGCAGAGGCAATGTTCTGTATAAACTGAATGGATGCTATCTATGTATATGTTTTTTCGATTTATCATCCCATCAACAGTATTTCAGTCATCTGAAGATGGTGGCCACTTGAAGCAGATATAGTGCTGCCTTCACTGTGTAGAGCATGCCGTCACAGTCACATTATATTGACATCGGCCAAACAGTAGTGGAACTACCCTTGTATTTGCTTGAGTGTTAGCAAGGAAGCAATACCACGACCATTTTTAACGATTTGGTATGTCGCGCCCCGAGATCAAACCTGGGCCTCCCATACCTGGAGCCAAGGCTTCACCAACTGCGCTACCAGGTCTGGAATATCTATGTATATACCTGGTCTATATAAAAAAACATGGAATAGTATATGATGACTGGAATCACAGGTATTTAGCCAAAAGACAATGCATCTATTTATAGGATGAATAACAAGAGAGCCATGCTGGCCTTTAATTGCTCACCTGATGACACAGACTTTTAGTAGGCTCAAATCTGGCATCAAGTAATTAAGAGTTGTTTACTTTAGAAATTTTTGGTGAAGATTGGACCATTAGTGTGGCCACTGGGTTGATAACATTTTCTAGAATTTCACCAATTAACCTACTGAATCCACATGACCCACTTCAAAACATATGTAAGATTTCATACTTGTAAACATTCTGGCCAAGTTTAGTGAAGATTGGGCCATCAATGTGCCCTTTAAGTGTTTTCACAAGGTTTTCTAAAATGTGACCTAGTGACCTACTTTTTGACGCCACGTGACCCAATAATATAGTCCAAGATTTTATGCAGACAAACAATCTGATCAAGTTTGGTGAAGATTCAGCTATGAATGTGGCCTCTAGTGTGTTCGCATGCTTTTTTAAAATGTGACATAGTGACCTCTTTTTTGACACCACGTGACCCAATCAGGAACTCGTCCAAGATTTCTTGCAGACAAACATTCTGACCAAGTTTGGTGAAGATTGGGCCATAAATGGGGCCTCTAGTGTGTTCACAAGCTCTTGCTAAGATTTGACCTAGTGGCCGACTTTTTGACCCCACGTAACCCAATAATAAACTCGTCCAAGACATTTTGCCGACAAACATTCTGACCAAGTTTGGTGAAAATTGGGCTATACATGTGGTCTCTAGTGTGTTCACAAGCTTTTTCTAAGATTTGATCTAGTGACCTACTTAGTGACCCGTCGTGACCCATTTATGAACTCGTCCAAGATTTCATGAAGGCAAACATTCTGATCAAGTTTGGTGTAGATTGGGTCATAAATGGGGCCTCTAGTGTGAACACAAGCTTTTGCTAAGATTTGACCTATTGGCCGACTTTTTGACCCCACAAGACCCAATAATAAACTCATGCAAGATTTCATGAAGACAAACATTCTGGCCATGTTTGGTGAAGATTAAGCTACAAATGTGGTCTTACTTACTTATTTGGACTTATTTACCCTCGCCGTTAATTATGAATTATTTGGCGAGCATTAGTTTCAAGTTGGTTAAAAATTTAATATCACAGATGGTTACTAATGGCGTGAGGGTTGCTCTTGGCTGTGGTGTTTAAAATTGTAAATAGAGTTAAAAATTCATGATATTGTTATTAAAAATGTTGCTTAGCTTCGAGCAAATTAAATTTTAAAATGAGGTTTGATTATGGATTGTTTGATGATGTTGAGCATGAGGTATGATATCATGAGTGCTTTGTTGTATTCTAATTATAACTATGTTCAAGTCAATATTTATCGTATGTATAGGGTGCACAGTTACAAATAACATTTTTTTTTCCTACCAGACCATTGTTTATTAACAATACAAATATTTATCTTTTTATCGCATTTGGCTTGGGAAAGTTAAACATATTTGTAAAAATAGCAAAATAAAACCATTCCGACTTATCAAAACGGCTAACTTTCTAGGGCCTTATTAAAAGTATATGAATCTAATAATAATTATATACATTATATACATGTCCCATAGAAGTGCCAGACTGCGATAATTATAACTGGGTGCAAGGGATGGTTTAAATGGTACATAAACCCCACTGGATGCCTCTAGTGTGTTCACAAGCTTTATCAAAGATTTGACCTAGTGACCTACTTATTGATCCCATATAACCCAGCTATAAACTAATCCAATTTTTCATGCAGACAAACATTCTGACCAAGATTGATGAAAATTGGCCTATAAATGTGGTCTCTAGTGTGTTCACAAGCTTTTTCTAAGATTTGACCGAGTTACCTACTTTTAGTGACCTACGTGACCCAGTTACGAACTCATCCATGATTTTATGCAGACAAACATTCTGACCAAGTTTGGTGAAGATTGGGCAATAAATGTAGTCACTACTGTGTTCACAAGTTTTTCCTAAAATTTGACCTAGTGACCTACTTTTTGACCCCAGGTGACCCAATAACAAAATCATCCAAGATTTTATGCAGACAAACATCTTGACCAAGTTTGATGAAGATTTGATAAAAACTGTGGCCTGTAGTGTATTCTCAAGCTAAATGCTGACGACGGATGCCGGACGAAGAGGTATCACAAATGCTCCCCTTGAGCATGTTGTGCTCAGGAGAGCTTTTAACACACATTACAAAATAAGAATACATGTTTTTATACTGTACATGTAATATAACAATTGATCATTATTGTGTCTGTGGCTTAGAAAAAAACAACACGCTCAGTGCTGTTATAACAGAAAATTAGATGTTGCAGTGTAAACCATAATGATATATATTATAAATATATTTCAATATATTTCGCCTGGAAAAAAATATGGTAGGTATCAGAAATAGGATTTCATCATTTACTTACCAATGTTTGTTTCAGTAGGCTGTCGGACACATATTTCTGGTATGTCTTTTAAACATGCAGGGGCGGTTTTAGCCAAAGGTGACATTCGGCAGTCTAGCAAAAATTTACGTGTGTAAAGTATAGGGCCTCTTTCTAAAAAAATGAAATCAGCTAAATAGTCACAGAATCCGAGTAGTACAAAATATCAGATTTGAATTCAGTTTGCCAAAAAGGAAATATGATAATACAAGCTACTGATAATAAATGTAAATATAGTGAACATTTGTTAAATATTACTTATTGGTCTAAATTTTAAGAATGATTCTTTTAAGCTTATGAGAAAAGAAGGCAAAAAATGTATAAAAATTACAGTAAGTAGAAATAATCATTACAATATGTGAACATCAAAATTAACACACCAGCCCTTAATACTCTGTAGTTTATATAAAGGCAACAAACATCCATGTAAGGTCTTCCATTGGACCTTTAGTATGTCAGAGGTTCTACCCTCTTAAATCTTACATCCTCCATTTATAATAGCAACCTGTTGTGTGCCAGAGGTTCTACCCATTTAAATCTTACATCCTCCACTTATAATAGCAACCTGTTGTGTGCCGGTGGTTCTAACCATTTAAATTTTACATCCTCCATTTATAATAGCAACCTGTTGTGTGCATGTAGTTCTACCTATATAAATCTTACATCCTCCACTTATAATAGAAACCTGTTGTATGCCAGAGGTTCTAAACATTTAAATTTTACATCCTCCATTTATAATAGCTGAAAGTCAAGTGAAATACCAAAATTTATATGTTGGTATGACCTTTGTAATTATTATAAATAAACAGCATGTGTCATAATTATGTTATAGAGTTATGTCAAAGCTTTATTTTACCTTGCCAGGGTTCCTCTATGTCTGAGACAATGGAACTCATCGGAGAAGGATTTTTAAGCCTGAAATCTGCTTGGGCTTTCAGTTCTGTAAGCAGATGTACCAAAGTCAAAGCTCTTAATCCAAAACAATAGACTTTTAGAACTGGGTAATGGTTCAATTTTGATACATGAATAAATTTGTTGTAACAATAAATTTTAGATGCTGAAACTAATAAACTATCAAACTAATGGATGTAAATACTGAATGAAGGCAGGTACAGTTATGGTTCTGATGCACTGAACCAACCAAATCTTTCTCCGATCAGGAAAGAATGGCAGACAAAATAGAAGGGAGATAAAAATCAAGAAGGTAATGATGGCCCCATATCGCTAACCTGAGGACCATGGCTTTCAGTATGTTTTAAAATAAAATTCCAAGACACAAATGTGTCTTTGGCATCACAAATTCGTTAAGAAAATCTTTGCACACATTAATATGACAAGATTCATATGGTGACCAGGAATCCAAAAGCTTTCTTTAAAGATAGGGTAAAAAAAACTCCTTTAGAGTGTTCACATGGTTATCCATAACTGGGTCATGTGGGGTCAAAAATTAGGTCACTAGGTAAATATTATTTAAAATCCTTTTGAACACACAAGAGGAGATATATTAATGGTCCCATCTTGACCAAACTTGGTCAGAAATTCTGTCCATGTTTGGTGATTAGTCAGAACTGTAGTCTTGAGCATTTTCACAAGCATATTGCTGATGCTGCATGACACACATCTTAAGGTAGCAGTAAAGACGAGCACACTGTGCTCAGACGAGCTAAAAATACTAATATCAAACAGCATAAGTTAGAATAAACTAAAACATACATGAATGGGAACAATTACTTAAGTTGTAATCAATTGTTTTTTAAAACATTATTTTCAGCATTCCATGATGTTGTTAAATTGGATTAATTAAGAAGTAATAATGTCAATGGACTGTTCATTTTTTTTTGTAGCATACCTTTATATGTATCTATTATACGTCTTTAATGTTTCTTAGAGAATTAAATTACAATGAAAACGATGTTAAACTCTTCTCTTAGATGAAACAGACTTGCCCAAATACTTTTGATATACCACAGTTCATTTTAAGATTAACACTACAGTGTGTAACTTTGTTGTTTAATATAAACAATTTAATTGTAGTTTTTGACAAGAAGATTTTCAGAATTTTCTTATTTAACCATAGATTATATGGAAAATAGCAATGCCTCTGGCAGCTATCTTTTTGACAGATCAAACTTCTTTAAACAATCTTGACACAAGGGCCAGGCAAGAAACATCTACAAATATCAAATACATTAGACATTTTTGGCGAATTATAGTGACAAACAATTTTCAAATAAATACTTCTTTAATTTACAAAAAACAACAGAAAAAAAAAGAACTGTTTTACCTTTTAAAACTTTTTAATTAGCTCTGGCCTGAAAGAGTTTGGATATTATAAATAAATGCTGGATAGTAAAATGTGCACAATTATTTTAATGTTAACTGAACTAATGATGTTTTCTGCCTGTTTATATAATAATATAGTAATGCAGGCAGGATAATTGAACATTTTTCATTTCAAACATAAATCTACTGCTCAGTTCTTGCCAATCTCTAAAACAATGTTTGTTGTTGAAAACCCAAACTGAAAAAGTCTATAAATTTATGTTAACTTACTCTCAAAGAGATCTGGATCAAGCATTTCCGCTACATCATATTTCTTACATTCCACTAGGGCCTTCATGAATAGTTCAAACCAGTCTTCCATCCGTTGAGGGAGATGACTCAGAAGTATCCAGCATCCATGTTGAGGTCCGTGGTTTATACATTCTGCTCTGACTTCTTCTGAATCTGCATGTAGTAACACTCCACTCTGCAGCAAATGTGGAAGCAGTTCTACGGGGTTGATTCTTTTCACTAGCTGGCTTGTAAACAGATCAATCAATTTCAGGTGATGCTCATCGTCTTTAACAGGCTCCCCTGATAACATCTTTACGATCTTTGGATAACCTGAAAGATATTTATAATTTATAGTTTTGGTTGTGTTTTTTTTTTATGTGTATATATATATATATATATATATATATATATATATATATATATATATATATATATATATATATATATATATATATATATATATATATTTATATATGTGTTTCTTGTGTGCAGTGCCCAATAAATGTTCTGCCCAATAAATGTTCAGAGATCCCGAGATTTGGCCCATTTCAGTCTTATAATGAAGACTTAACTGTCATAGCATGTTGTAACTACCTGACATGATACCCCACACAGTCACTTCAATGAGATATCTTGACACAGAATGGAAACAAAGCTGTCTTGACTGCTGAGTGATGGAAAGAGAGCAAAACTAGGACAAGAGATATAAATAATAATCATTATCTATGGTTCTAGTAAGTCAAGGCGTGGGCCTTCTAGACCAGAAGCTGACATCCTATACCTGCTGGTGCTACCAGGGCTATTGTGCTTATGATAAATTAGTCTCACCAGCAGGAATATCATAATTATTGGAACTAAAAGCTATTATTAGTAAACTATCGCTTTAGAATAGTTCTGTGAAGAGCAATAACTCAGCTGGAAAAAAATTCTTACAGTGAGCATTCATTTTGGCTGGAACTGTGGGCCAGGCTATTGTATCACTGTTTGTTTGAAATGTATTTGAAAACCATCAAAAACTTAACACAATGATAAATGATCATTGTCAGTTTTCAGAGAACAGACCATGTAAATCTGTTCTCAGAAAACTGACAATGATCATTTATCATTGTGTTATCTTTTTGTATGTATTTTTAACATTATGAAATATAGATGGATTTAAAGTGACTTTAGGTCTTACCTGCTGATTCCATTGCATCTTTAAATTCAATGAAAAGTCCTGTGTCATTCTTTTCTTGAATAATGTTTAAAGCTGCAGTTGTAGATTCACTTCGGTTCGTTAAGTATGTGGAAAAAATTAACTTTCTTTCTTCTGCAAGAATATAAAGAAAAACAATCACAAACCTTTACTGAAGGAGTTCAAGAAAGTGTTCTTGAGCAAGAGTTTATTTACTGTATGTTCCTGTGATTTAGTCCCATCTAACTTATTCCCTTATCATCTACACTTGGTGGGTATATTAGCTCCAATTAACCTGACTTATTTAAATTCTAAAAATATATATTTATGAATGCATAGAAGAAAAAGTGTATTACTATGTCATTTGTTCCAGTTATACAATTTATAACAGAACAAATAATTTATCATATTTATTTATTTTAATAATATACATGTAGTATGAGATGATACAAGTTTGTTTCTAATAGCTGTTAAATAATAAATTTATCATAACAACATGTTATATAACAATTATTAAACATTTAAAAGATTGATTAGCTCATCAGTATCTTTGATAAGACAGGAAAAAAAGTAAATGTTGGCATAAGATGTGAAGGCAGTGGTCTTCAAATTTTAATTAGGATGCACAAAATAATTTACTTTAAGTCATTTTAGTGAAGCAGGTAGATACTGTTACCCGACCCATAAATCACTTTCTGATGTTTGTTTTTCTTGGGTTAATCCATGTACAGTATTTACCAAATTTGATTAGGATATTAAGGTTTTCAGCCTTAGAGTTTGTAATTAAATAATTCATATTTTACTATGTAGAACATGCATATAAGAAGTGTAATCTAGTATATTTAATACATATTATAATCACTGACAACAAAAGTGTTTTCTAAGTCATACATTAATTTGAAACGATAACAAATATACCATTAAATGAACAAGTGACAAAAATCTCATGTGATTTATACTTAAAAATAATTTTAAAATGCTTACCAATTATATGTACCCTGATATGCTCATCCAAGTCTTTCTTTAACTTCCATGTATAACTTTTGCCCCAATGAATCAGTTTTGCTTTCAAAAGTGAACATTCATGTTGGCTTATTTACATTATTATTAATTTTAAATCTTAGCTTAGTGATAGCTTTCACTAAAGGAACATTTCAAGAATTATTTGTCAATGCTGTGGTTTGCTGTAAGCAGATTTCTAGCCAAATTATGCATTAAAATTTAATGAGAAAAATTCAGACATAATTGATTTAAAAAATCCCTTTTTTTAAATGACCAATACATATAAGACATAAAACAACATACATGTGTTACATTTAACTTGGAAACTGTTCAATGCAGGCCCAGATTTACCAGGGGAGGTGGGGAAGGGACATTGGCATCCTAAGTTGGGCTATATTTCTTCAGAAATGGCCTAATTGCACAAAATTTTGTAGACTGAGATAATCAAGGGAATCTATGCCCCTCAGATTGTCATATACTTATCCGCCAGCCACAAAAGCAGTGGCTAAGGCTAGGCCCCCCTGCTGCTAGCCAGTATAGCAGTGGCACTAGTTGTTAGCATTTGTATGACAAAATCCCTCTGAGACAAAATCCCTTTCGTTCCTTGTAGCATAGGCAACAAAATCTAAACTTCAACAAAAGCAGACAAAATTACTCCTGTAAATTAATGAAAATATAATATATTTAAAAATTGGAATTTTATAACAAAAAAATCCGATGTTATCATCATATTATTTACGAGATTTAATTGTGCTAACCAAATAAATAATACTGCAAAATGTAGAAAATTTCCAGGAGATAATTTACAGGCACTGAAAAAATTCTGGAATGGTCCACCTTTGCTAAATTTAAACAGAAAGAATTTTGCTCTGAAAAGATTTTGTCATACTCCATTTTTAGCAATAACACAGGCTTTACAGAATTAGGTATCTAGTTGCAAAAAAGGAGAAAAGGGAAGATATATTGCTAACTTGATGAGGATTTTATGACCTAGTGTTCTGCAGTTGCAGAAACAGACTTCTCAGCACAATAATACTGTTTTGTTTGTTAAATCTACACTTTTTGATGAAGGCTCCAATGGAAATTCTGGTATTTTTTACGATGAGTTTTAGTTGTAACCTCCATAAATAATCTACATCGAAATTATGCACAACACATTCTCGAACACACAACTAAAATCTAAATGCAGTCAATATTAATTTAAATTTGTTAAGCATAAAATCTGATGACAATGATTGTTTGCTGACAAAATGAGATAGTGATACTGCTTTTTTTATTATTATTTTCCTTCGCAATATTTGCAAACGATGATCGATGGGAAAACAAAGACACTTCAGAATGCATCTTAGACATGTTAGAAACTTTATTTCCAGGGAGCATACCCACGGACACCCATGCCCCTCCCCGTCCCCCGAACGTATGTCAAATTCAGTCTTTTAGAAAAGTCATAAGCATTTTTCTAAACATACCCTCATATTTTAAGGAGTTTATTTTTGAGTCAACTGGAGATTGTGGTTCAAGTACTCCTAACAACCAGTAACGGACAGTCGATTACTTCTGCGGAGAAAAGATGGGGTTAAAAACTGGCTGAAAGAGTGTGACAGATCGTAACCGTAACAAAGATGATGTTCTTACCTTTGGTGAAACAGGTCATGTATGCCAGGACAGACTTCGCGTCAACTGTCAATACTAAATATGGCATGAATACCTCAAAATTATGTTTAATTATCATATTATTGTTTAATTCCGCTCCCTCTTCTGCCATTTTGCTGATTTTTCGAAAATTCTAAAAATAGCAGCGATTACCGAATGTTTAGGAATGCCCAAGCGTTAGTTTCGTTTTCGTTTGACAGGGGACTAGAAATAGCGAAAAGGAGGTTTGCAAAAAGTTGTTTTGTGTTGCCGCGCGTAAAAACTGAATAATTATTATTAAATTGTTGTAATAATTTTTGACAACAGACGCATTCATGTGCTCCGACTTAAAGATTAACATGATATCTTCAGCGATCTTTGTTTATTCCTCTAAACTGCTGCAAGGGAGGTAACTGCTATTGCACAAAGTGTTGATGACTGGGAAAGTTTTTTTCTCTTGAACCAAATTAAAGTGAATATTTAAAAAGAAAAAATAATTTGAATATTAAATGTTAAATTATCTAGGTAGTCTGTCATCGCTTGATAAATTCTAAAAGTTGAGTTGATCAAAACCTAATGATATAGCAAAATGATGATGCAGTTTATGTAAGCTAAATAATGCATATTACAATGTATTTGCTAATTGATCTACCTGTGTGACCACACAGGTTATGTATGCTTGAAAATTGACCAAATTTAAGTTCATAAGTACTAACAAATTAGCGGAAGTAAATGTATTTGACTAAAAGGTCTACCAACATTCCTTTATTCCGATAAAAAAAAAAAAAAAAAAAAAAACACCAACTAAAACAAAATGAAAATAAAATAAATGTCGTGCATTTCTCCAAACTCGTTATTTTTAAAGTTATGCATGATTAATATCTCTGTCCAAATAAATCAAGATGCTAATTTTGGTAACAAAATACAATCTATATCTTAACATGTCGTACAACTCTTTGGACAGTCATTTATCACTACAACCATTCAGCATAAGCAAATCGATGCGTAACCATTATGGTTTTCCTACAATTGAATAACAATAATTTGATTGGAAGATACTGTAATTGAAAACTATATAAGGTTTTCCGTCAGATTTTAAGTCTATATTAACGCGGAAAGTCCAAATACGTCTAAATTTGATCAGTAAGAAAATGAAAGATAAAGTTGTTGTTTTTTAGCAAAACTGTCCCAAAGTTTTACGTACTGAAACTAAAACAACAAACCTTAATAGATCAAGTTTATTGTCAAATACAATTAAGATAAAGGTTTGTTATCATTCGATACATTAGATTTATAGGAGGCAGGTTGTCAGATACAACCTTTAATGAAAGCCCCACCGGACCTGGTAGCTCAGTCGGTAGAACGTCGGCTCCGGGTACGGGAGGCCTTGGGTCCGATCCCGGATGCGACATACCAAAGTCGTTAAAAATGGTAGTTGTATAGCTCCCTTGCTAACAACGCCCAAGCAAATATAAGGGAAGTTCCATGACTGGTTGGCCCGGTGTCAGGATACTGTGAATCGGTGTGGTATCATGCCAGGTGTTCACGGCATGCTACGCACAGTGAAGGCAGCACTATATCTGTTTTAAGCGGACACTGTCTCCAGATAATTAAAATACTATTGGTGGGACGATAAACCCAATAAACAAACACAAGGAAAGCACCACATGCACGGGAGTGTTGAGTGCTTGAAAATGCTCCAAGTGTTATTCTTAGCAAGATATTCATTTTCGGCATTGAAGGGCGAGCAGTGGGATTAATTATGAGTATATAGTATTACGAGATTGCCAAATTGCAGTTGAGTCGTCTGTTGTTCCGATGTTGAATATTTTTGTAACTATTGGATTATCAGTGCCTTCTACATATCAGTTAAATAAACATCTTCATAAAGAACTGTTATTCTCTGTTACATTTAAGATAACAAAGGGGTCATAATAGCCATATGTATATATATCGCTCACATGAGAGCCACAAAGAAAGTCACAAAGCAAACGTGTTTGTGTTTTTATCAGACATACCGTTTTCTGAAAAAACACACAAAAAAAACAACCTTTGCTTTATTGTTGTAACTTTGTCGATTGATAGAAAAGTTTGCAAATTCATTACATTTGGACAATTAGTTTCACTTTGATCTGGGATATTTGGTATGACAAAATGCGTATACAAGGGACGTTGTGAATTGAAACCTCTGATGTAGGATATAGATTGTCTATCTTGGCATTACGATTTAATGCAAAACCTTACTATGCAAATGAATTGTTACGTGACGTATTCTTAACTTAGTGGTTTCATCATTTTACCTTAAAAATGACGAGTTTGCTGTTATTTGGTCATAATAAAACTCCCGAATGAATAAAATTCACATACTTAAATTCGTATTTCATTTAAGAGCTAGAAATTATAAACTAAAAGTTACCACTTAAAATAAAGCAGAAGTAAATTATGTTATCAGTTAAATTTACTCGTTATCCAGGAAGAATGCGACAAACGCTATGCTTAAAACATTTTTGTTAAAGATTTTGTCATATCGGCCTCTTTCCGATCCCGCAAAGGCCGACAAAGAGGAAATGTGCTTCATATGCATCCGAAAGAGGATCGAACCAGCTGTCCAGTCCTGAAGAGACTTTGGCTCTATCTTGGCGCTGACTGCCTCAAAAATGGCTTCGTAATTGGTAACAAATCTGCACAAATAGGGGGATCGTTGGTCGCGAATAGGCCTCTTTCCGACCAGGACAAGGCCGACATAGAGGAAATGTGACACCACTTCTTCATATGCATCTGAAAAAGGTTCAAATCAGCTTTTAACTGCTACAGAGCGTTTGGCTCTATCTTGGGGCTGACCGCCTCAAAAATGTCTCCGTCTGTGGTAAGAAATCTGCAAAAAAGGGGGATTTTTGGTCGCGTATAGACCTCTTTCCGACCCCGACAAGGCCGACATTGAGGAATTGTGACACCACTTCTTCATATGCATCTGAAAGAGGATCGAACGAGCTTTTAACTGCAGCAGAGCGTTTGGCTCTATCTTGGGGCTGACTGCCTCAAAAATGTCTCCGTAAGTGGTAGGAAATCTGCAAAAAAGGGGGATTTTTGGTCGTTATAGACCTCTTTCCGACCCCGACAAGGTCGACATAGAGGAAATGTGACACCACTCCTTCATTTGCATATGATAGAAGATCGAACCAGCTTTTAACTGCCGCAGAGCGTTTGGCTCTATCTTGGGGCTGACTGCCTCAAAAATGTCTCGGTAAGTGGTAAAAAATCTGCACAAAAAGGGGATCTTGGTCGCAGATAGACCTCTTTCCGACCCCGACAAGGCCGACATAGAAGAAATGTGACACCACTTCTTAATATGCATCTGAAAGAAGATCAAACGTGATTTCGAGTCCTGAAGAGACTCTATCTTGGGGATGACTGCCTTAAAAATGTCTCCGTATGTTGTAGGAAAACTGCTAAAAAGGGGGATTTTTGGTCGCGTACAGAGTATTGACCTCTTTCCGATCCCTACAAGGCCGACATACAGGAAATGTGACACCACTTCTTCATATCCATTTGACTGCCTAATAATCGATATATATTTGGTCGGAAATCCGAAAAAAGCGGATTTTCGTGGTCGCTGAGAGTCCTTCCGATCCCGACTAGGCAGACATAGAGGAAACACCACTTCTTTGTATACATCCGAAAGATGATCAAACCATCTTCCGACTACTCAAGAGCATTGGGCTCTATCTTTCGGTTGACTATCATGAAATGTCTCCGCATTTGGTCAAATATCTGCACTCAAAAAAGAGAAAGAAAGACTTTTATATATACTTGGTCGGAAATCCGAAAAAAGCGGATTTTCTTTGTCGCGGAGAGGCGTTTTTTCCGACACCGACAAGGCGGACATAGAGGAAATCTGACACCACTTCACATTTAAGTAAGACTTTCCTAGCATACAATATCTTTGCATTTTTTTCTACGTTACATTGCATTTCTAGTATATCAAATTTGCCTTTGAAAGTCTCGTAAAAGCCTCGCTATATGGATCTTTAGTAAAAGTAAAAGTAATGGTAAAGTTGACAGAAAGTATTGTTCAATAGTTCTAAAACCGTACTTCATTTTACAAACAATCAAATTAAGTAATCGCCCCGAAATTTGTACACGCAAATATCTTGTAGTGGGTCTACATGGACAACTTTTTTGCTTCGATTTAGGAAAACATCAACTGTTATTGACAAGTTTACATGACATAAATCTGAGATCAATGAAATATTTGCAAATTGTTCTCATATCATAAGACGCTAACGTTTGACTAAAAAGTAAAATAAATAGTGTAGGTATTTATAACAACTGACACTGCAGCCAATATTCACAACGTTGTTAAATACATGTGTTCACATTCAAATTGACAACAATTAAGTTTCATATGATAAAATAAACAACAACATATTCTCATTAAGGTAAATGAACGTAATTTTAGGTAATATACCAAGTGTGTGGAATGGGTATTTAACAATTTAATTAAGACAAATAATAATAGTTATACTAATACGGATTATTAATTTGTTAAATTATTCCGATTTTACGACAAATGTGTACAATGATAAAACCATTGTATTTTTCTAATAAAACTAATATGCATTCTGAAAAAATAAAAAAAACGCACTAAATAATAATTCTATCGATGGTTCCTGTTACAATCCTTAACTTATGGGCAGATAAGTTTTAGACAAGTAAACTCAATACGTAAAAGGCAATGTATCATTACAATATTTATTAATTCAAAACGATCTTTAAAATTTTATAGGTTGTTAAACAAAATACACAATCCATTTTTCTTCGATAAAGATTGAATACAAAAATCATCGTCCAATTATTGTTTAAAATCCTTACTAATGGCCTAACCATACCTAGTAGAAACCGACTGTCCTTAAGAAGGTAACTTACATTCTGTCGTTATTTCTTAAACCTGTATTCAAGTCATTCAACAATAGTATGCGTGACGTAATTAAATATTTTCAGCTGCAATTTACAGAAATGTAATGGGCATATATATTGGTCAGTTGAATAAGTACTTGCGTAATTGATATCTTCGAACCCTCAAATTGAACTGACTTAGGATACTAGGTGTTAAGTGCAAATCTCTGGTCTTTTTTTTATTATTAATAGCCATGATACTTTCCCAACGGAGTATGGACATATTGTTTTTAATACCAGATCCTCCATTTCTTTTTCAATTATTGTTCCCGTATAATTGAACTATTTAACCACTGTTCACATGCACATACCTGATCAATATTGTTTATCTAAGCCTCGTCGTTTTTGATATCATACTCTTTAGATTTCTCATAGTGAACTTGAAGATCCTATTTTTGACAATAAAAGAATGACTGAGAGAGAGAGAGAGTTAGAGAGAGAGAGAGAGAGAGAGAGAGAGAGAGAGAGAGAGAGAGAGAGAGAGAGAGAGAGAGAGAGAGAGAGAGAGAGAGAGAGAGAGAGAAAGAGTGAGAGGGAGAGAGAAGAATGAGAAGAGAGACAAGAGAGAGAGGGAGAGAGAGAAGAGAGAGAGCGAAGAGAAAGAGAGCGGAGAGAGAGAGGCGGAGAGAGAGAGAGAGAGAGAGAGAGAGAGAGAGAGAGAGAAAAGAGAGCAATGAATTAACATTATTGATTTATTGATAATATTACTCAATAACACACTTTAATAGTAGATGATATATAGAATTATTGGTATATTAGTTAAGGAATAGGACAACACGCATTGTGAAGACGATTCCTATATCTTATATCCTTTAATTGATTTCTTTATTTCTACATATTTTATTTAACTATGCTCCATTTAAATATAGACAAAACAGAGGGTATATAAGCTCGTTGTTTTGTTTTTGTTTTCACCATTACCCTGACCATAGGGTCACAAAGTATTGTTGTGCATTTTTTCCAGCACTTTTCCATGTTTACAAAGATTTAAACACACAATAATAGTATGACTAACAATATTCTCTTAAAAGATTTTTTCTAATGTGTTGCATACAATCGATTTATCAACAAAACATGAAAAGATAGCATACACACTGTAAAGTAATAATCTATTCAATTTTCACTACAGTATGATAATTTGACCACAATTTATGATGCAAACAATTTTTTTTAAACACAGTTGATTTCACTCTTTTAATGACGTTTCGGCCTTATGGCCTTTCTCAAATAATACAAATCGCATAAGCTTCTACATTTTCTTAGTATCCATATAAACTATTACTGGAAATAATAAATACAACAACAGATGTTGACGTTGACGTCAACGGCTCTATCACATCATGACGCGCCAAAACCGTATCTTATTTAACATTAACATTAATACTAGAATTATGTACATATGTGTGCTCCTGTGCATATAAATTCGTTTGTGTGTGCATACGTAGGTGCATATGTGTGTGTGCGTGGGGTCGTGTGTGTGCGTGCGTGTGTGTGTGTTTGTGTGTGTGTGTGTGTGTATGTGTGTGTGTGTGTGCGTGTGTGTGTGCATGTGTATGTTTGCGTGCATGTGCGTGCGTGCGTGCGTGCGTGTGTGTGTGTGTGTGCGTGTGTACGTAAATGTGACCATGTGTATATACATGTATATATGTTTTTTAGCATGCGTGTGACCGTTCATGTATGTGTACACTCTTGTGCTGTGTGCACAAGTTCGAACGTCTTAAAGCGCTATTTGTACTTGATAATTTATGTCTGTGTGCATATGCGCGCGTGTTTGAGTTCATTAGTACATAGGTGTTTGCAAGTGTATTTACGAGATTTCGCGTGTAACCGAAATTGCATTTCCGTGCTAAACATGTCCGTATGATCATGCGCGTGCGTGCATGTATATGCGTGTGTAGGCGCATGCGTGTGTGTGCCTTATAGGGTTATGTATACAGGATAGTTCATGTGCGTCTCTGCGCCTGTACATGTGTTCGAGCGCGCGTGGGTGGTTTTGAGCTTTTGTGTGTGTTAATGCTCGCAAATGTATATGTGCATGTATTCGTCTATTTTATGAGTATGTGTGTAAGTGAATTTGTGTGGTTTATGTAACATTTGTGAATGTACTAATGTGTACGTGTGCGTGTACGTAGCTACATGTGTGTATGTGCATATGTGTGCATCTGCATGTATCTGACTTATAGGTTTTATGGGTTCATGATTATATGTACGCGTGTGCATGTGTTTGCATGCTAGTTTGCTTAAAATTTGTGTGTGCTCCTGCATGTGCGTGTGTATGTGTTTGTGTCTGTTTGCATATTTGCTCGTTCATATACGTGTGTATGTGTGCATGCGTATGCGTGTGTGCGAGTGCGTGTAATTGCCTTTTCATGATTTAATGTGTATATGTATTTTGTTATGATCCATTAAATTATATAAAACGATTGGTTGTTACCTCTTCTATAACAATAATCCAATGATTGGAACTATAAATTAAACCTAAAGCGATTAAACTGAGAATGTTTATAGTGTCTTGCAGAAATATTATCCATAATATTCTAGTGTATTGCAGAACTATTATTCATAATATTCCAATGTTCGATCTGCTTTATTAAAGTTCACAATAATCATCTTTTTTGTACTACTTATACTCTCTCCAAAGTACTCCGAGTCTAGCCTTCTTATTCAACCCTTGCGGCGCTTCTGTTTGTAATCTTTCTATCCATTGTAGTTCTTTAATTTGTCGGTAATATCTTGAATTGTCTCTCATCGTTTCTAATATTGTTACTCCCATGTCCTTTTCTGAATGGCCATTACTGGAGAAATGTCCTCCTACTGGTTTCGCTCGTCTGTGTCTTACATCTGCAATATGTTCTTTCATTCTTTCATTCAGTGATCGCCCTGTCTCTCCAACATATACAAACCGTTCACATCTTAGACAGCTTATCCCATATATTAAGTTCCATATTTTACATTCATTCTGTAATCTATTCACACATACTTTCAGCTTTACATCTCGTATGTCAATTCTTCTTGTGCACATTTCACATACCAAGCAACCTTCCCTACATGTTCTTTCCATGCTGACTTGTCTTCCATTTAATGTTTTATTTAATTTTCCATGTACTAGAAAATCTCCTAGATTGCGATCTCTCCGAAAAGCAACCATCGGTGGTTGTCTAAAACACTCACTCATTTTCTCCGATTGTTGTAGTAAATTCATGTTCTTTCGCATTATCATATTTATATCCGGCAACTGGCTTCCATATGTTATAACAAGCGGGACTCTTTCCATTGTCTGTTTGTCTTTGCCCTTAACTTGGAGTAGTGATTCCCTCTTTTGGTTGTCTGCTCTTTGAAGCTGGTTTTCTAGAAATTTCCCACTATACCCTCTTCTTCTCAAGTTTCTTTTTAACTCATCCCTTCGCCTTTTGTAATCTCTCTCATCTGAGCAGATACGTTTCAGCCTTATTCCCAAACCATAGGGTATAGCCTTCTTAATACTTGCAGGATGGTTTGACTGCTTATCCACGTACATATGCTTATCCGTTGGTTTTGTGAATAAGTCCGTTACTAATCTGCCCTCTTTCAGCTTAATCTGAGTGTCTAAAAAGTCTATCTTTCTTCTGTCCCATCTGAGTTCAACCTTTATATTTGGGTGTATCTTGTTAGCATGTTCCTTGAAATCTATGAGTTTGTCTATCCCATGCAGCCATAGGCCAAAGCCGTCATCTATAAATCTTTTGTAAATGAGAGGAGTGTGTTCGATTTGCAGCAATTTCTCATCCCATTCCCGCATGTAGCTGCATGCAAAATTCCGACCTAACTTAGAACCAATTGCCACTCCTTCTATCTGCTTAAACATAGTGTTATTGAATTCAAACATATTGTTCTCCAATACAGTTTTAATCATCTCAATAACCGCCTCCGTATTGATCCTCGGTATAGTTCTTGTCTTAAGCGCATTTATGCATGCTGCAATTCCTTCCTTTCTTGGTAAGAGGGGTAGAGTTGTACTACATCAAAACAGAATAAAATACAATCTTCCGGTAAAGGTGTTTGTATCTCACCAAGTTTATTCAGGAAGTCGGTCGTGTCTCTAATGTAGCTAGGGGTCGTTTCCACATATTCATTCAATTCTTTCTCTGCTACTTCTGCCATTCTCTCAGTCGGTGTTCTTATCCCGCTAACTATACTTCGAAAAGGATTTCCCTTCTTGTGTAGTTTAGGGTTTCCCTTGAGTTTACCTGGTACCGGGTACTTCGGGATCAAATAGTCTCTCAGTTGCGATGAAATCAGTCCTTCCCTTAACAGTTTATTAGCAACTGATCTTACTTTCTTAACGGTCTTTTCCAAATCACTGCTATCTACCTTTACATATATTTTGCTATCATTCATATCTTTATCTAGAGTCTCAATATATTTATCAGTGTCAAGAACAACTACACCAGACCCCTTATCAGCCGGTCGAATAATTATATCTTTGTCATTCAATAAACTCTTTAAAGCTTTCTGTTCCTCCTTCGATAGATTTGATTTAATATTTGACTTCAAACCTTTAATGATCTCATTTTTAACAGTTTCAATGTAATTGTCCAGGTACTTATCTCTCCCAGGCTCAGGGGTGAAGAAACTTTCTTTTTTCATCCATGGTAGGTCTTCATTCACTTCATTTGCTCTGAACTCTTTATTATGAAAAAACTCTTTCAACCGCATTCGCCTTTCCCATTCCGCTAAATCACTGTGTATCTTTGCAACATCTAATGAATTTCTAGTTGGTACAAACGAAAAGCCTCGACTTAAGAGCTTCATTTCTGTCTGATTAAGTGTACGACATGATAGGTTTGTTACTACGGTATTTGCGATATCACAGTCGCTATCCTTATCTTCTAAATCTTTAAAATCTTGTTTCTTATATATCTCTTGTTTAGTATCTCCAATGCTTATCTGCTCACCAAATTGATTTTTCTTGGTTAATTGTTCGTTATTTTGATCTATATTCATTCTCTTTGTTGATCTTATACCTATTTTATTTATGTACGTTTCACTGCATACTTCTAAATTATCGTTATTTATCACTTCAAGGCCCTTATTCTCAGTTTTCTTTTCCATATCAAACCAGTCATAACTACATGCACCAGATCCTTTTTCTCCAAACGCTTGATCATCATGATGCGGCTTGTTCATCTTCTTCATTACCAATAAATTAAAGTGATCATGTTCATGTCTTATAAACATCTTCTTCCTAACATCAGGTTTCCTCGGTGTAAAAAATAACTTTGAAATCTTACCGTTTTCAATTTTAAATACTATTATCGCCAACCTGTATACTTCTGCTGCCGCATATATTTCCGCCTCTGTCGCCCAAGAGGAAATCCCTCCGCCTTCCATTTCGTGATCTTGAAGATGAGTCTCAAAGTCACCATCTATTAGATGTTGAAACATTTCTTTATGTTCTCTCATAAATGTTGTTATTCGTGTCCTAACCTTTTTGTGATGTTGTTGTGAGCCAAATACCTCAGATGCAACACATCGGTAGAAACAATTACCATCTGGTCGCATACTTCTTGAAGTGAAATCGCTAAGATTTAATATCTCTTCATCATCATTCGATCTTAAATGTCTTAATCTTCTGATCTTCTTATCCTTCTCAAGCCGAAGTCTTACTGCTTTGTCTTGTAGTACTCTATCATCAAGTTCCACGGAAAGTTTATTCAAATTTCCGCATGAAATTATGTCACTTTTTTCCAATGAATAAATTTTTCTTCTGCAAGCTTCTACTGATAGTGTCATCAATCTCAATGACGCGTCCTTTTTCACTTTTTCACATTTCTCACGAATATCACTGTCCGTATCCAATTGCATCTTCCAATTAAGGATGAAACCGTCCGGAATAATTGTCTCAGATAAACATCTCTCCAAAAATTCTTTATGAGATTTGTACCGTAAAAGCTTATCTTCTTCCGAGATTTTCATGCGATTCGTCTTGACAGGAGTGTTGTAGTAATTCATCTTTAAAATATCCGAAGGCGCGTCATGATGTGATAGAGCCGTTGACGTCAATGTCAACATCTGTTGTTGTATTTATTATTTCCAGTAATGGTTTATATGGATACTAAGAAAATGTAGAAGCTTATGCGATTTGTATTATTTGAGAAAGGCCATAAGGCCGAAACGTCATTAAAAGAGTGAAATCAACTGTGTTTAATGTTTATATCCCTTCGGATATTTTAAAGATGAATTACTACAACACTCCTGTCAAGACGAATCGCATGAAAATCTCGGAAGAAGATAAGCTTTTACGGTACAAATCTCATAAAGAATTTTTGGAGAGATGTTTATCTGAGACAATTATTCCGGACGGTTTCATCCTTAATTGGAAGATGCAATTGGATACGGACAGTGATATTCGTGAGAAATGTGAAAAAGTGAAAAAGGACGCGTCATTGAGATTGATGACACTATCAGTAGAAGCTTGCAGAAGAAAAATTTATTCATTGGAAAAAAGTGACATAATTTCATGCGGAAATTTGAATAAACTTTCCGTGGAACTTGATGATAGATTACTACAAGACAAAGCAGTAAGACTTCGGCTTGAGAAGGATAAGAAGATCAGAAGATTAAGACATTTAAGATCGAATGATGATGAAGAGATATTAAATCTTAGCGATTTCACTTCAAGAAGTATGCGACCAGATGGTAATTGTTTCTACCGATGTGTTGCATCTGAGGTATTTGGCTCACAACAACATCACAAAAAGGTTAGGACACGAATAACAACATTTATGAGAGAACATAAAGAAATGTTTCAGCATCTAATAGATGGTGACTTTGAGACTCATCTTCAAGATCACGAAATGGAAGGCGGAGGGATTTCCTCTTGGGCGACAGAGGCGGAAATATATGCGGCAGCAGAAGTATACAGGTTGGCGATAATAGTATTTAAAATTGAAAACGGTAAGATTTCAAAGTTATTTTTTACACCGAGGAAACCTGATGTTAGGAAGAAGATGTTTATAAGACATGAACATGATCACTTTAATTTATTGGTAATGAAGAAGATGAACAAGCCGCATCATGATGATCAAGCGTTTGGAGAAAAAGGATCTGGTGCATGTAGTTATGACTGGTTTGATATGGAAAAGAAACCTGAGAATGAGGGCCTTGAAGTGATAAATAACGATAATTTAGAAGTATGCAGTGAAACGTACATAAATAAAATAGATATAAGATCAACAAAGAGAATGAATATAGATCAAAATAACGAACAATTAACCAAGAAAAATCAATTTGGTGAGCAGATAAGCATTGGAGATACTAAACAAGAGATATATAAGAAACAAGATTTTAAAGATTTAGAAGATAAGGATAGCGACTGTGATATCGCAAATACCGTAGTAACAAACCTATCATGTCGTACACTTAATCAGACAGAAATGAAGCTCTTAAGTCGAGGCTTTTCGTTTGTACCAACTAGAAATTCATTAGATGTTGCAAAGATACACAGTGATTTAGCGGAATGGGAAAGGCGAATGCGGTTGAAAGAGTTTTTTCATAATAAAGAGTTCAGAGCAAATGAAGTGAATGAAGACCTACCATGGATGAAAAAGAAAGTTTCTTCACCCCTGAGCCTGGGAGAGATAAGTACCTGGACAATTACATTGAAACTGTTAAAAATGAGATCATTAAAGGTTTGAAGTCAAATATTAAATCAAATCTATCGAAGGAGGAACAGAAAGCTTTAAAGAGTTTATTGAATGACAAAGATATAATTATTCGACCGGCTGATAAGGGGTCTGGCGTAGTTGTTCTTGACACTGATAAATATATTGAGACTCTAGATAAAGATATGAATGATAGCAAAATATATGTAAAGGTAGATAGCAGTGATTTGGAAAAGACCGTTAAGAAAGTAAGATCAGTTGCTAATAAACTGTTAAGGGAAGGACTGATTTCATCGCAACTGAGAGACTATTTGATCCCGAAGTACCCGGTACCAGGTAAACTCAAGGGAAACCCTAAACTACACAAGAAGGGAAATCCTTTTCGAAGTATAGTTAGCGGGATAAGAACACCGACTGAGAGAATGGCAGAAGTAGCAGAGAAAGAATTGAATGAATATGTGGAAACGACCCCTAGCTACATTAGAGACACGACCGACTTCCTGAATAAACTTGGTGAGATACAAACACCTTTACCGGAAGATTGTATTTTATTCTGTTTTGATGTAGTACAACTCTACCCCTCTTACCAAGAAAGGAAGGAATTGCAGCATGCATAAATGCGCTTAAGACAAGAACTATACCGAGGATCAATACGGAGGCGGTTATTGAGATGATTAAAACTGTATTGGAGAACAATATGTTTGAATTCAATAACACTATGTTTAAGCAGATAGAAGGAGTGGCAATTGGTTCTAAGTTAGGTCGGAATTTTGCATGCAGCTACATGCGGGAATGGGATGAGAAATTGCTGCAAATCGAACACACTCCTCTCATTTACAAAAGATTTATAGATGACGGCTTTGGCCTATGGCTGCATGGGATAGACAAACTCATAGATTTCAAGGAACATGCTAACAAGATACACCCAAATATAAAGGTTGAACTCAGATGGGACAGAAGAAAGATAGACTTTTTAGACACTCAGATTAAGCTGAAAGAGGGCAGATTAGTAACGGACTTATTCACAAAACCAACGGATAAGCATATGTACGTGGATAAGCAGTCAAACCATCCTGCAAGTATTAAGAAGGCTATACCCTATGGTTTGGGAATAAGGCTGAAACGTATCTGCTCAGATGAGAGAGATTACAAAAGGCGAAGGGATGAGTTAAAAAGAAACTTGAGAAGAAGAGGGTATAGTGGGAAATTTCTAGAAAACCAGCTTCAAAGAGCAGACAACCAAAAGAGGGAATCACTACTTCAAGTTAAGGGCAAAGACAAACAGACAATGGAAAGAGTCCCGCTTGTTATAACATATGGAAGCCAGTTGCCGGATATAAATATGATAATGCGAAAGAACATGAATTTACTACAACAATCGGAGAAAATGAGTGAGTGTTTTAGACAACCACCGATGGTTGCTTTTCGGAGAGATCGCAATCTAGGAGATTTTCTAGTACATGGAAAATTAAATAAAACATTAAATGGAAGACAAGTCAGCATGGAAAGAACATGTAGGGAAGGTTGCTTGGTATGTGAAATGTGCACAAGAAGAATTGACATACGAGATGTAAAGCTGAAAGTATGTGTGAATAGATTACAGAATGAATGTAAAATATGGAACTTAATATATGGGATAAGCTGTCTAAGATGTGAACGGTTTGTATATGTTGGAGAGACAGGGCGATCACTGAATGAAAGAATGAAAGAATGAAAGAACATATTGCAGATGTAAGACACAGACGAGCGAAACCAGTAGGAGGACATTTCTCCAGTAATGGCCATTCAGAAAAGGACATGGGAGTAACAATATTAGAAACGATGAGAGACAATTCAAGATATTACCGACAAATTAAAGAACTACAATGGATAGAAAGATTACAGACAGAAGCGCCGCAAGGGTTGAATAAGAAGGCTAGACTCGGAGTACTTTGGAGAGAGTATAAGTAGTACAAAAAAGATGATTATTGTGAACTTTAATAAAGCAGATCGAACACTGGAATATTATGAATAATAGTTCTGCAATACACTAGAATATTATGGATAATATTTCTGCAAGACACTATAAACATTCTCAGTTTAATCGCTTTAGGTTTAATTTATAGTTCCAATCATTGGATTATTGTTATAGAAGAGGTAACAACCAATCGTTTTATATAATTTAATGGATCATAACAAAATACATATACACATTAAATCATGAAAAGGCAATTACACGCACTCGCACACACGCATACGCATGCACACATACACACGTATATGAACGAGCAAATATGCAAACAGACACAAACACATACACACGCACATGCAGGAGCACACACAAATTTTAAGCAAACTAGCATGCAAACACATGCACACGCGTACATATAATCATGAACCCATAAAACCTATAAGTCAGATACATGCAGATGCACACATATGCACATACACACATGTAGCTACGTACACGCACACGTACACATTAGTACATTCACAAATGTTACATAAACCACGCAAATTCACTTACACACATACTCATAAAATAGACGAATACATGCACATATACATTTGCGAGCATTAACACACACAAAAGCTCAAAACCACCCACGCGCGCTCGAACACATGTACAGGCGCAGAGACGCACATGAACTATCCTGTATACATAACCCTATAAGGCACACACACGCATGCGCCTACACACGCATATACATGCACGCACGCGCATGAACATACGGACATGTTTAGCACGGAAATGCAATTTCGGTTACACGCGAAATCTCGTAAATACACTTGCAAACACCTATGTACTAATGAACTCAAACACGCACGCATATGCACACAGACATAAATTATCAAGTACAAATAGCGCTTTAAGACGTTCGAACTTGTGCACACAGCACAAGAGTGTACACATACATGAACGGTCACACGCATGCTAAAAAACATATATACATGTATATACACATGGTCACATTTACGTACACACGCACACACACACACACACGCACGCACGCACGCACGCACATGCACGCAAACATACACATGCACACACACACGCACACACACACACACACACACACACACACAAACACACACACACGCACGCACACACACGACCCCACGCACACACACATATGCACCTACGTAAGCACACACAAACGAATTTATATGCACAGGAGCACACATATGTACATAATTCTAGTATTAATGTTAATGTTAAATAAGATACGGTTTTGGCGCGTCATGATGTGATAGAGCCGTTGACGTCAACGTCAACATCTGTTGTTGTATTTATTATTTCCAGTAATGGTTTATATGGATACTAAGAAAATGTAGAAGCTTATGCGATTTGTATTATTTGAGAAAGGCCATAAGGCCGAAACGTCATTAAAAGAGTGAAATCAACTGTGTTTAATTTTTATATCCCTTCGGATATTTTAAAGATGATTTTTTTTTAAGTCTGACACATTTTTTGAAATCAGTTTCATATTTTTTCATTTCGTCATATTTTATAGTTCTATGTATTCTGAACACGTCAAAAGAACAAAAAAAACATGACATGACTTACGGTTTATTTTATTTATTTATTTATTTATTTATTTATTTATTTATTTATTTATTATGTAAAATGGATACAACTGAAGCATATGCTCGTTAAGCATTTGATAAATTCGATCAATTAATGGCTCTATATGGAAATCTATCATGCATAGTCGGCAAATATCCGCTGCAACTTTATTTTACTGAATAAATAATATAATGAGCAAATACAACTAACAATGTGAGAATTAGCACAGCAATAATGGCATGTTTTTCTTAGACTCCCCTGGATCTGGGATACTGAGTCAGATGCTTGAAAAAACATGTCCCGTTTTTATAATCACTGCAAACATTGAGTAAGGCAGGACAATATACAACAATAAAGTATTGTCAATGGAATAATCAACTTGAGAAAAGTAACTTCAAAGTACACGTGCATGAATCACCAAGTATTATACAGGAAAATACGGTATAAATGTTGGGGTATGTAAAATTATGAAATATTTTCCTAGGGTGAAGCAAGTTTTATAGAAAATACACATAATTTGAAAATTAACACAACCTATATGTTGTATTTTTCACATTTTCACATCACACTTTTCTCCGTTCAGTTTTGAATTAAGGGATATTTGTCTTCTAAATTGGTATTAAAGATATATTTTTAGAAATAAGAAAACTCCAGATATTGTGTTATATCTTCTTTAAGAGAAGTGTGTTGTTATTTAGTATTGCTTGGAAACAAATTATAGCATTAGACAAAGCAACCAAACATGTAACTTGTTTGGTTTGACTCAAACTTCCCAAATACATGTATATGTAATTATTTGTTTACAAACCTAACATGTCTTAGACAGATTTTTCCTTTTTCTGCTTACTGTGCTTTATCAAAAATCACCTAGCTCATGACAGCTTAACAATTTTATTTCAGAGTTGCCCAAATGTTCTGTAAAGTATTTTGGCTGATGCTCCAAAACATAAAATAATTTCATGGTTTTGATTATTTACACTTTAAATTTACCAGATAACGAATTTGTAATCAAATTCAG
Source organism: Sinonovacula constricta (assembly GCA_007844125.1). Taxonomy (NCBI): domain Eukaryota; kingdom Metazoa; phylum Mollusca; class Bivalvia; order Cardiida; family Solecurtidae; genus Sinonovacula; species Sinonovacula constricta. The sequence goes on from CM017569.1 coordinate 35,669,748, forward strand.
CACACTTAACACAATTAAATTTACAAAATTAAAACTAAAAACTACACATGTTTCCTTTTTATTTGGCAGAATATGGGAGAAATTATTGTCGAAGTGAAAGAGTAGGAAGAAAAATAAATTGACCATGCGTGTCCATACGGGATTCGAACCATCAACACCCAGTTTTAAAGCGCTTTAACCCTAATTTTACTATGACTTAATAGTACTTAACTACTTATTTACTTAACTTCCTTCTTTCTACTGAAGAGCACCTACACTGTCTGCGCAAAATGAATGCCCAGTGCGAATTGTCGTTATCGTTTTTAAGTTGAAAATGGCCGAGCATAATATTCAGTACATTTTTAATAGCGAAATAGTGAAAAGGTGTCCCCAACATTTTTAGAAACTGAATCATGACCAATGTCAATGAGATTTTATGGATCCTTAAAAGTTTACAATACTATTCTAGCTAATAAAATAAATTTTTGAACCTCGAAGGTGTAAATTATGATATTTACATAAGCTTTAGTTACAAACATTAACACATTAACATACTATTGTCTCTAATCGAGCCTTTGCTTGTTCCTGGTTTAAAATTTCTATTGAATATGTTAATTAGTCTGACTATTAAACCTCTGACCCCTCCCCATAGCAGAGCTTTGTCCAGCACGCGACCACAAGACCATTTGCCGTATTTGTTCTATGACAAACGTTTGCCGGTTTGATTATTTTCGAAAAGCATCGCAGCGACATTATGGTCGTTGACGAGCGAACTTCAGTTATTATTGGTGGAACCAGACACATCTCTGGATAGAATCATCTGCGCACCACAGGTCACATTAAAGCTGACTTCTATGTCTTTTCATTACTCTTCTTAATCTATAACTATATCCTCTTCCATACATCACCACCCCTCCCTCTCTACCTTTCTATCTCTCTTTCTCTCCTCACTCGTTCATTCTTTGTTTAAACACTCATTTACTCATAACTCTCCGGCAATCCTCTCTTATATGCCTATCAACTCCCTTACTCATAAATGTCTCCTCACTCGCCTTTGCTATGGCTATCCACTGCCGTACTCATTACATTCTCCTCAATCGTCTTCGCTATGGCTATACACTGGCTTACTAATTACTCATTATTTTCTCCTCAATCCTCTTTTTCTATTTCTATGGCTATCTACTCCCTTACTCATTACTTTTTCCTCACTACTGTTTTTCTATGGCTATCCACTCCCTTACTCATTACTCTCTCCTCAATCGTCTTCTATATGGCTATCTACTCACTGACTTACTCATTACTCTCTCCTTAACCTTCTTCACTATGGCTATCCACTGCCTTACTCATTACTCTCTCCTCGCTCCTCTTTTTCTATGGTTATCCACTCCCTTACTCATTACTCTCTCCTCAATCGTCTTCTCTATGGCTATTCACTGCCTTACTCATTACTTTCTCCTTAATCGTCTTCTCTATGGCTTTCCACTGCCTTACTCATTATGTTGAGTAACTTGACTTTGTTAAAACAGTATCGGTTATATCCTGAGAATTCTCAAACTTAATGATATCAGAATACAAAAATTGATTGAATGCTGTAGGTGTTTCTTTGTAACTTTTGCATATTTTGCTCAAAGATCATTTTACTTTTGGGTAATTCAGTTCACATTTTGTGTATGTCGCTATTGTCGGTGTATGAAAATAGACTGTCCGGCGTGATAGTGCCCCACTTGCCCCTCAGCCCCCATTAAAGGTTGTTGGCCGATAGAAAGAAAGATCAGCGTTGCAAATCAAACAAGCATATTTTAGACAATAAGGTAATGGCTAAATATGTAATCGGCGAACCAGGTTCGACTCTATTTCAGATGCATATGAAGAAATGGAGTCACGTTTCCTCAATGACGGCCTTGGCGTTGTCGAAAAGTGGCCTATCCGCCACTAAAAATCTATTACCTTGTTGGTTTTAAAACAATTGACATTTTTTAGGCAGCCAGCCCCGAGATGAAGCCCAAAGCGCTTAAAGAGTCGAAATCTGGTTCGATCCTCTTTCGAATGCATATGAAGAAGGGGTGTCACATTAACACTCTGTGGACCTTGTAGGGATGCCACATTTCCTCCATGTCGGCCATGTCGGGGTCGGACAGAGGTCTATACGCGACCAAAAATCCCTCTTTTTAGCAGATTTCCTACAACTTACGGAGACATTTTTGAAGCAGTCAGCCCCAGGATAGAGCCAAACGCTCTGTAACAGTTAAAAGCTTATTTGATCCTCCTTCATATGCATATTAAGAAGGGGTGTCACAATTCCTCTATGTCGGCCTTGTCCTGGCAGGAAAGAGGTCTATACGCGACCAAAAATCCCCCTTTTTCGCAGATTACCTACCACCTACGAGACATTTTTAAGGCGGTCAGATCCAAGGTAGAGCCAAACACTCTTCCGCAGTTAGAAGCTGGTTCAATCCTCTTTCATATGAATAGGAAGAGGTGGTGTCATATTTCCTCTATGTCGACCCTATCGGGGTCGAAAAGAGGTCTATACGCGACCAGGATAGAGCCAAACGCTCGAAAGCTGGTGCGTTCCTTTTTTAGGTGCATGTGAAGAAGTAGTGTCACATTTCCTCTATGTCGGCCTTGTCGGGGTCGGAGGGTCGGAAAGAGGTCCATACGCGATCAAAAATCCATCTTTTTTACCAGACTTCATACCACTTACGGAGACATTTTGAGGCAGTCAGCCCTAAGATTGAGACAAACGCTCTGCACCAGCTTTTAACTGCCACAGAGCGTTTGGCTCTATCTTTGGGCTGACTACTTCAAAAATGTCTACGTATGTGGTATGAAGTCTGGTAAAAAGGGGTGATTTTTGGTCGCGTATAGACCTCTTTCCGACCCTGACACGCGACCAAAAATCCATCTTTATTACTAGAGCCAAACACTCTGCGGCAGTTAAAAGCTGGTTCGATCTTCTTTCATATGGATATGAAGAAGTGGTGTCACATTTCCTCTATGTCGGCCTTGTCGGGGTCGGAAAGAGGTCTATACGCAACCAAAAATTCCATTTTTTTGCAGATTAGCTACCACTTATGGAAACTATTTTGAGGCAGTCATCCCCAAGATAAAACCAAAGGCTCTACGGCAGTTAAAATCTGGTTTTATCCTCTTTCATATGCATATGAAAAAGATGTGTCACATTTCCTCTATGTCGGCCTTGTCGGGGTCGGAAAGAGGTCTATACGCGAGCAAAAGTCCTCCGTTTTGCAGATTTTTTACCACTTACGGAGACATTGTTGAGGCAGTCAGCCTCAAAATAGAGTCAAACGCTCTGCAGACGTTAAAAGCTGGTTCCATTCTCCTTCATATACGTATGAAGAAGTGGTGTCACATTCCTCTATGTCGGTCTTGTCTGCGTCGGAAAGAGGTTTATACGCGACCAAAAATCACCCCTTTTTACCAGACCTCATACCACGTACGGAGACATTTTTCAGGCAGTCAGCCCCAAGATAGAGCCAAACGCTCTCTAGAAGTTAAAAGCTGGTTCGATCCTCTTTCGTAGGCATATGAAGAAGTGGTGTCACATTTCCTCTATGTCGACCTGTCGGGTCGGAAAGAGGTCTATACGCGACCAAAAATCCTATTTTTGCAAACTTCCTACCACTTACCAAGACATTTTTCAGGCAGTCAGACCGAAGATAGAGCCAAACGCTCTGCGGCCGATAAAAGCTAGTTTAATCTTCTTTCATATACATATGAAGAAGATGTGTCACATTTCCCCTATGTTTGCCTTGTCGGGGTCGGAAAGAGGTCTATATGCGACCAAAAATCCCCCTATTTTAGCAGATTTTCTACCACTTTCAGAAAACTTTTTTGAGGCAGCCAGCCCCAAGAGAGAGCCCGAAACTCTTTAGGATTCGGAAGCTGCTTCGTTCCTTGTTTAGGTGCATGTGAAGAAGTGGTGTCACATTTCCTCTATGTCGGCCTTGTCGGGGTCGGAAAGAGAAGCGACCAAAAATCCACCTTTTTACTAGAGCCTAACACTCTGCGGCAGTTAAAAGCTGGTTCGATCTTCTTTTATATGGATATGAAGAAGTGGTGTCACATTTCCTCTATGTCGGCCTTGTCGGGGTCGGAAAGAGGTCTTTACGCAACCAAAAATTCCAATTTTTTGCAGATTAGCTACCACTTACGGAGACTATTATGAGGCAATCAACCCCAAGATAGAGCCAAACGCTCTGCGGCCGATAAAAGCTGGTTTGATCCCCGTTCATATGCATATGAAGAAGATGTGTCACATTTCCTCTATGTCGGCCTTGTCGGGGTCGGAAAGACGTCTATACGCGACCAAAAATCCCCCCTTTTGCAGATTCTTTACCACTTACGGAGACATTTCTGAGGCAGTAAGTCCCAGGATAGAGCCAAACGCTCTGCGGCAGTAAAAAGCTGGTTCGATTCTCTTTCATATGCATATGAAGAAGTGGTGTCACAATTCCTCTATGTCGGCCTTGTCGGGGTCGGAAAGAGGTCTATACGCGACCAAAAATCCCCCTTTTTCAGATTTCTTACCACTTACGGAGACATTTTTATGGTAGTCCGCGCCAAGATAGAGCAAAACGCTCTGTAGCAGTTAAAAGCTGGTTTATTTTTTTCAGATGCATATGAAGAAGTGGTGTCAAATTTACTCTATGTCGGCTTTGTCGGGGTCGGAAAGAGGTCTATACGCGACCAAAAATCCCTTTTTTGCAGATTTCCTACCACTTACGGAGACATTTTTGTGGCAGTCATCCCTAAGATAGAGCCAAACGCTTTGCGGCAGTTAAAAGCTGGTTTGGTCCTCTTTCAGATGCATATGAAGAAGTGGTGTCACATTTCCTCTATGTCGGCCTTGTTTGGGTCGGAAAGAATTATATACGCGACCAAAAATCCCCCAATTTTGCAGATTTTTACCACTTACGGAGACATGTCTGAGGCAGTAAGCCCCAGGATAGAGCCAAACGCTCTGCGGCAGTTTAATGCTGGTTTGATCCTCTTTCATATGCGTATGAAGAATTGGTGTCACATTTCCTCTATGTCGGCCTTGTCGGGTTCGGAAAGAGGTCTATACGCGACCGAAAATCACCTGTTTTAGCAGATTTTCTACCACTTTCGGAAACTTTTTAAAGGCAGCCAGCCCCAGAAGAGAGCCCAAAGCTCTTCAGGATTCGAAAGCTAGTTCGTTCCTCTTCAAGGTGCATGTAAAGTAGCGTCCTCACATTTCCTCTATATCGGCCTTCTCGGGGTCGGAGAGAGGTCTATACGCCTGCAAAAATCCATCTTTTTTACCAGACTTCACACCACTTATGGAGACATTTTTGAGGCAGTCAGCCCCAAGATAGAGCCAAACGCCTTGTGGCAGTTAAAAGCTGGTTCGATCCTCTTTAAAAGGCATACGAAGAAGTGGTGTCACATTTCCTCTATGTCGGTCTTGTCGGGGTCGGAAAGAGGTCTATACGCGACCAAAAATCCCCCTTTTTCAGATTTCCTACCTCTTACGGAGACATGTTTGAGGCGGTCAGCCCCAAGATAGAGCCAAACGCTCTGCAGCCGATAAAAGGTGGTTTGATCCTCTTTCATATGCATATGAAGAAGATGTGTCATATTTCCTCTATGTCGGCCTTGTCGGGGTCGGAAAGAGGTCTATACGCGACCCAAAATCCCCTTTTGCAGATTTTCTACCACTTACGGAGACATTTCTGAGGCAGTCATCCCCAAGATAGAGCCAAACGCTGTCCGGCAGTTAAAAGCTGGTTCGATCCTCTTTCATATGCGTATGAAGAATTGGTGTCACATTTTCTCTTCGTCGGCCTTGTCTGGGTCGGAAAGAGGTCTATACGCGACCGAAAATCACCAATTTTATCAGATTTTCTATCCCAAGATAAAGCCTAAAGCTCTTCAGTATTCGAAAGCTGGTTCGTTCCTCTTTTAGGTGCATATGAAGAAGTGGTGTCACATTTCCTCTATGTCGGCCTTGTCGGGGTCGGAAAGAGGTCTATACGCGACCAAAATCCATCTTTTTTACCAGACTTCATACCACTTACGGAGACATTTGGAGGCAGTAAGCCCTAGGATAGAGCCAAACGCTCTATGGCAGTTAAAAGCTGGTTTGATTCTCTTTCATATGCATATGAAGAATTGGTGTCACATTTCCTCTATGTCAGCCTTGTCGGGGTCGAAAGAACCGCCTATCCGCGACAAAAGATCCGCGCTTTTTCGGATTTTTTTTTACCACATACTTAGACTTTTTTCAGGCCGTCCTCTTAAGGAATCGAAAGTCGGTTCGATCCTTTTTCGGATGCAAATGAAGAAGTGCTGTTACATTTCCTCTATGTCGGTCCTGTTTTTGTAGAAAGAGGCATATCTGCAACCAAAAATTGTGGATAGTTTACCAGTTGCATAAACAAGCGAATTCCAACGGGAAATGCCGCAATTTGCGGAATAATTCGAAGCTTGGCGAGAACTAATTACTTTGCATACGAAGCCACGCCCGCCATGTTAACAAGATGCAATCTTCAACGGTGAGTATTGTTATTCTATTTATGCACATTTTCTGGTGAAAATGTAGGATTGCTGTATGCTATTGATTCATACGCTCCGCATGTTTAGTGTCGTGTGCAAATCACGTGACTGGAAATCCCGCCTACCGACGCCATTTATGAATGGGGCCATTAACGGTTTTATCGCTGATTTGATAAGCGAAATTGGAACTTCTACTTTTCGTCACAGGTGAGTAAATATGTAAATGCCCTATCGAAACATGTAAACAACCACCACGTATTGGCATTGAGTCGCTGTTTGGCCAATTTTTCGATAATTTAACACAGAAACGAAATGCTATATTGTTTACATTACAGTTTCACAAAATAACAGAGACACTATTTATCAAATTGTACATTAGTTACGCAAGACTTTGTCGTAAAAAAATAACACAACAATTTTCAATGTTTTTACTATCAGAAAATCTAAAAAGGCGCCTAAAGTCGTCTCAATTCTTTGTGTTATGTGCTAATTAACTTGGTCGAAATTAGCTATAAGTTCCTTTATTAAAAGGCAATGCACTTAATTTTAAATATAATGTGCATCGTTTTGATTGTTTGATTCTGTCATCATTTTTGTAGTTTTTAATGATACAAAAGTTTTTTTAATAAAAAAGGTTAAAACTTTCTATATTACTTATATTTAACTGCTTAACTACACAATGTCAGACAGCATATGCATTTTTGTTATCATGATAACATGTTTTATGTTGTTGTTGTAGGTTAATGCGATCTGAGTGAAAATGGACACCCCTATTTTGAATGTGGCTACTAGAGACTCGAGAAAGTGTCTTTTCAAGTGGACAGAACAACTTCGCAATCTAACCATTTACTCGTCGATGTTACCACTCTGACCGCCATTTTAAAAATGACCGCTCTAACGTCCAGCGATCGATAATATAGTCCGAGGTTGCGTGCCGTGTGCAAAACGCGCCGCCTCCTCTGTCATACGCTATTGAGCTCCCTAATTTGAGTTTGCACTGAATTGGCCTGTTTCCTCGACACTAGTTGACACTAGTTGACAGTACTGATGTTGTTTTTTACTGTTCAACTTTCATTTTTCGCTCGCCTATGGCTCCCGAGTATCGGAGAGATTAATGATTATATAAACGCAACCGATTTACTTTTTCTTTCAACACGTGTATATTTTACTTTTTAATTATGTGTTATTGTTGACAGCGTGAACATCATTTTAGCATAAACGGGCGTTTGTCTATCGTACCCATGTATTTTTGTAATCAAATAAAACTGCAATTTTGATCGTTTTATACCCGTACATTCCGGCCGGTTACTTTTTATTAGGGTGCATTATATTTATAGAGTAGAAGTCACCTTGTTACCATAGTCGGTTTTAGAACATCCCACTGCTGGACCACCTCATGGGAAAGGACATAGAGAGCAAGGGAGGGACAGAAGACCTCGTGCAATGCATGACAACCAGCCCAGCACCAGCAAACTAGTTGTGTAATTTGTGTTTTGAGTAAGTTTTAGAACTACTTGTAAAATATTTATTACTAGAGATTTATAGTCGCTAAAAATTTATTATTCTAGCGTAACTAGTTTCGACGCTCTTAAGCCATTTATATATTTTCTTGCGAAGTGAACATTATTGAATTAGAAACTAACTGACATAAACATGTTAAGTAAGCCCTTATTTATAAAGTAGTATCACTTTTTAACGCTTGTATTTAACGTTTTTGTTCATGGCACCGATTGTTTACAAATAGCAGCCAGCCGCCATTACGTTTTGAGAGACACTCTTTGAGAAACGACGCCCTTAATTGGCTGTTCTCGTTTGTAGTAATTTAACACTTGGGAAGAAATAACGCGTTGTACATTTAGTCTTATTTGTTTCACGTATGGAATAGCAATATATAAATGTTGAAAAACAAAAGAAAAACGACATGTTTCTTATTTTTATTTACATTTTACAAATAAACGTTCAGCATTCATTCTTGTAAAATCATATCAAGAACCAAATTTGGACACTTGACTACATTTCCCCTCTGCAATCTTACTTATGTCTGTTTCAACTGGCACTGAAAGGATCGGCAGTTCCTTAGTTTATGGTTTGGAAACTTGTTCTGATGTACATGGCTGAGTACTCGAGATAATTTCCCACTTTTGGTTTGGCTGGTCCTGATCTCATTGCTTCTTGGTCAACCATCCTACTTAACTTGTGTCTCACTGACGCTTCAAAGTAGGCCAAACTTTCGGGCAACAGTCTCCATTTGCATCACCTTAGCTTCTTATTAGGTTCATGGCTGCCCACATCTGAGATGCGGAGTATGGCAAGTATTTCTTAAGTGCATGAAAATATAAATAATAACCTAATGAGAGAAGAAAATTGAACATGTTTCAGTCAGAATTACAGAATCATCGTAATTAACGCGTACATCTTACAAGACCAGTGTTTCTCGATATAGTCTAACATTTTTAGCATATGACTTTCACGTGTCTTATTACATAACGAAATAGGCTTTCTTATAGAAGGACGCTTGGTATGCGGTTCATATTAAATATCATTGATAACATCATGCAAACTTTTACTTATGGAAATAAGAAAAATCGGTGAAATAATGTAAGTTAATTTGAATTTGAAATATCCTTACCTTGAAATCTCGTATTTGCCATATTGTTCTTCCTGTGCTTTCAAAATACGTGTTTGTCAACAAATGTCGCGAGAAGTTAAGTCAGAGAAAATACATCACGGAGTTTGAAATGAAAATAAAAATGGCGTCGAAATAGGTGAGCGTCAAATTAGGTTACTGTTCCAAACTGCTATGACATATTTGAAAAACGTGTATGATGCATGGCTCACATAAAGACTAATTGTGAATATTACTTTCACTTAACTGCGTTCAAGCCACTTCAAAAAATGTTTTCCATGATAAAGAGTGTAATTTTTAGTATGGAATCCAAAGGGTTAAGATAATTTACAGGTCACAAAATCAATTATAAATACCCATGTGAATACTTTTATACTTTTAAAATTATGACAGATTCGAAAGGATTGACTTGCCAGCTTAGGTGAATGATTTTTTAAAGGGGAATATATCTGATCAAATCCAATGGCAAATTGGTGGGACGATAAACCCAATAAACAGACAAACAAACTAATGGCAAATGAATTGTTGCAGCCCAATATAGAAGAGCTTGAAACTGGTATCAAGAGTATCAAAAGTTTTCTTCAATTTTGAGGGGGTTGGGGGGGGGGGGGGGTCCGCTCAAATATTCCATACTGCAAAATTTCAGTATAAAACAAAACAAGTCACACATAATCACATACTTAGTAAATTAATTTAAATTGCAGTTATGTGGCCAACGGTCATCAGAAGGGGAGATCATTGAAACACAGACCTCCAATCTGCCAATGAATATGGTAAGGATTACCTGGTACATGTATTATTTTTAGATAAATTAAATTCTTTTAAAGCGACTTGGTCACAATTGGTGAAATTAGCATTTTTAGCTCACCTGAGCATATACTCAAGATAAGCCATTGTGATTGCACACCACCACCATCAAACAATTTTAAAAAATCTTTAAATGACATTTCTTCTGAAATTGCTTGCCCACCAAACTTTTTCAGGAGCTTCAGCAGACAGAGGGAATGAAAAGTTGTTCAAAGAATATTGATCCGTCAAAAGACATGGCAGCCAGGGTGTATGCCTCTTTCCTTATATTACTTTTTAGTAAACAGAAATTGAAACGGATTGTCCAAATATTGCTTCTGTGCATTTACATACAGATATTCTAGATTTTTTTAGAACGGACCTGGTTGCCTAATCATTAGAGCGTAGGTACACCTGGTTCAATTCATGGTCTGTGACATAACGAAAGTTATATTTTTATCGTCTTTTAGGCATAGAACGACAAGATCGTGTTCTTACTATTGTTTATTAAGTTCCAATAACAACACACATATATACGAGAACTAACTATAGATTAACAATGGAAGCTGGTATTAAAGAGGCAATCTGAACGTGAGTACATGTTACTTGTAACTAACTCTACCCAGTGAGGCATCTACCTTATATGTATACTACACATAGCATGCGGTATGAAATAGACTGGCTACAATAACATAGTCATAACATAACATCTCCCTCTTTTAAAATTGATGTTCAAATCAATAAAATATTTTTTTTATTAAAACACTAAGAATATGAACATGTCCCTTTAATATAAGTCATTCATTATCAATTTCACACCAGCAATAATTTGTTCCTAGATAAACCTAAATATCAAATATCAAGTAGACACCCCTGTTGATTACAACTGTCAACTGGTGTTAATGTTCCCCAATTAACATCGCCTGTTATCTGTCTGTGCTGATATTCACATTGTTCATAGATCCAAGATTTGTCTGGGTTTCACGTGTCTCCCAAATCTGGTGATATATACCTGAGAGTCATGTTTATTTACACTTTGCTCTGGATGTAGTGGTTTCTGCGGTGGGTCTGATATTTCACATTTGTCAAACATTCCAGAATGGTTTTGGGGCGACACAGAGTGTGTGTGCTTATCATTATTGTAGAACTCTGCTAAGTTCTGAAAATCAAGCAATGGTGTTTGAACAATTGGCTCATCTGTTTTCATGAGATGACGTCTGTAACGTCTGTAAGAAACACCATCTGGGGTTTGAACATGATATGATCTATCGCTGTGTTTCCCTGTAACAATAACTGGTTTCCATTTCTTATTTGCATTTTGCATCCTTGCTGAGTCCCCAATAACAAGTTTAGGCAGTGACTTTGCATTTTTTTCATAACGCTTCTTTCCGTTTTTCTTGTTTGACTCAAGTTTCTGTTTTACTTCCTCTGGGGCAATGTATTTTGGCATCAAATTTGACTTGCTAGTTGGTGCAATTGATCTGACCTGTCTACCCATTAATAATTCGGAGGGAGTGTAACCAATATCTAATGGGGTATTTCTGTACTCAAGAATACCAAGAAGAGCGTCTCTCTTTGATGATTTTGCTTTTGTAAGGATCCGTTTGCCGATTTTGACATATACCTCACTGAATCCATTTCTAGATGGATGATGTGGACTTGAAGTTTTAAGATTAAAATCATAACTCTTTGCGAATTCGACAAACTCAGAGCTACTGTAACACGGTCCATTGTCTGATACAACTACTTCAGGGATTCCAAATCTTGCAAATATACCTTTCATACGACTGATGACTGTATTGCTTCTCAAGTTTGGCCATTCTTTAACCTCAAAGTAGTGGGAGTAGTAATCTACTACAACAATGTAATTCTTGTCATTCAAAGAGAACAAATCTGTGGCAACAATTTGCCAGGGATAGTCTGGTGTCTCATGTGACATAAGTGGTTCCTTTGCATTAGAATTTCGATGTTCTAAGCAAATTGGGCAGTTAAGCACTAATTGCTTTATATCACTTGAAATCCGGGGTCAAAACATGATAGTGCGAGCTCTGGCTAAGGACTTTTCTACACCCATATGACCTGTGTGGATTATATCCAGCATGCTTTTTCTCAAAGCTTGCGGCACAACAATTTTGTGACATTTCATGATAATGCCTTCAACAACAGTCAACTCATCACGATAATACCATTAATCTGATACTTGTGAATGGCATTTCTTTTTTGTGTTAGGCCAACCAAATAATATCACTTGTTTCAGGTGGCTTTCTTGACAGCGTGTCAGGGACGGGAATGTCTTTTCCCGGTCTGTATCTAACCTCTATGTCATAGGGTTTCATTTGTAACAGCATTCATTGCAAACGAGCAGGTACGCTATGAAGCGGTTTTCTGAACACAGGAATCAGTGATAAATGGTCTTTTTCAACCACAACTTTTCTACCATAAACCCATTGATGGAAGCGTTTTAGTCCAAACAAAATGCCAAGTAGTTCAAGCTCTATCTTTGCATAATTCTTCTCGCTAGAAGTAAGTGACTTGTTTGCAAATGCAATTGGTCTACCACTTTGTAACAATGTGGCACCTATGCCTACTCTTGAACTGTCTGTCTGTAATGTGACTGGCTTATCTGGGTTATAGTAACCTAAGACTTGATCATTTGTGATAACGTCCTTGACCTTTTCAAAGGCTTCAATTTGTGGTTTCTGTCATGAAAACACTACGTCTTTGGCCAACAAGTCGCGTAATGGGCTTGTGATTTCTGAGAGATTGGGTGCGAATCTAGATAGGTAATTGACCATTCCTAATATGGTTTGCAACTCAGATTTGCTTGTCAGAGGGGGCATGTCCCTGATCGCAGCAACTTTAGCTGGATCTGGCTTGAGACCTTCAGAGGTCAGCAAATGTCCGAAGTATGGAACCTCTGTGACTCCGACTTCCATTTTATCTTGGTTAAAAATGATACCCTTATCAAGAGCTCTTCGAAGTACTGCTCTTAAATTGTCATCATGTTCCTTTCTAGTCTTGCCGCTTACAAGTAAGTCGTCTACGATACTGACCACCCCATTAAGACCCTCAAAACATTGGTCCATCCTTCGAATGAACTCATCACCACTCATGCACAATTCGAATGGCATCCGAAGGTAACGGTATCTACCAAATATGGTATTAAAACATGTGAGATAAGATGACTCTTCACTTAAGCTTATGGCCCAGTTACCAGACCTAGCGTCGAGTTTTGTAAAGTAATTTGCATCTGTCAATGATGGAAGCACATCTTCAAGTGTTCTCATATGATAATGAGGGCGTTGAATATACCTATTCAACTCTGTAGGATCTAGGCATATCCTAAGTTTTCCTATCCCCTTATCTACTAGGACCATTGAATTGACCCATTCTGTGGGTTCTGTGACCTTTGTTATGACGCCTAGCTTTTCCATACGGTCAAGTTCCGTTTTGCATCTGTCTTGTAATGCAACAGGCACCTTGCGCGGTGCATGAACAACAGGAATTGCATTTGCTTTTAACTGAATATTGCATTCTCCAGACATTGAGCCTATGCCTTTAAACAGCTGTGGAAATTCCCGGATAACTGAATGCTTATTCATGAAAGATTCTGTACTGTGGGATTCCACCGAGATTCCACCGAGACTTCAATTAGTCCAAAATCTATGGATGTCTGAAGACTAAACAGGGGTTGTGACCTTGTGTCTACAATATGGAATTCTACCTGTTTAGAATGTCCATTCCCTGCATGGAAACAATTTAACTGAACTGTACCCCTTGACATTAATGGCGTTCCATTGTATGATGAAAGGCGTACATTGGAACGTTTCAGTGAGCCCTTCAAACCAATACCTTGATACTCAGAAAGTGGCAAAATGTTTACCTGTGAGCCCGTGTCCAATTTGAATTTAATTCTTTTGCGATTTGGTCCTACACAAATTTCAGCAAGCACCTGTCCATTGACAACTTTAGATTCTACACTGTCAACAAACGCATCATCGTCGCAGGGATCCATTTTGTCCTCGTTCGTTCTAATATTGTGTACTGTTTTACGTCTACACACAACTGCAAAGTGATTCCATCATTTGCATTCACGACACTGTAGACCCTTCGCTGGACATTTGTTGCGGCGGTCATGTTTCCTCCCGCATTTGCCACATGCGTTGGATTCGTTCGTTCCCGGCGTCCACGATTTGACAGCACCCGACGTACCCGAACGACCCGGTCCACGGTCCGATCCCCGGTATTGGACGGCTTCTGCTTGGATGCTCTGTGCGGCTTCCTTGATGACCCATTGCGCGGTTTTCCTATTGAGTTTGATTTGATATTGTCTATCAACTTTTCACTGTTTATATGTTTTAATTGTTCCTGGGCGTACTCATACGTTTGGCATATCTTTATCGAGTGTTAATTTATCTCCTTCCGTAACTAATTTTTCTCTAATCTTCTCAGAGTTTATACCAAACACATACTGGTCCATACTTTCCTATTTTTTCCTACTTTTTTCAGAAATAGCCCTATTATCCCTACTTTTTGCTTTCAGAAAAGAAAATGCAACATGAACCTCAAAATATTTCATTAGTTGTATTTTCAGTTTCTCCATTTCTCGTGAATAGCAGTTAAGATGTGCTAGTGGGTACTCCTTGGAATGTCCATCCTATAAAACAACATAGTCCCTTGGCCAGTCAATCCCGACATATTGCTCAGAGGTGCCTGTCTTTTAAGCATGGACAAAACAATGGATTATGTTGGGCAACATCATGACAATAAAGTAAGTAAGAATGGTAATTACGAAGTGAAACTAGTAAGAAATTCCTAATTTGGCCATATTGTTTACTTACGAAATTTGCTACTTTGCCCTAATTTTTATGTAAAAACATGCTTTACTTCTGTCTTATTTTTTTGTGAAGAGGCAGTAGAAAGCCTGAATTTTGTGAGTAGTGTACAGACATGATAGTATGGTATCATGGGATGACAAAACTGGCAACACTAGTGCATGTCTGGGAAAATAGTGTACCAACTAAAAAAACTATATTGTCATAAAACTTACTTCTTTAAATATAGCAGATTGTAGGTATGTTGTTAATTTTTCCAAAGGAGAGTGTTTGTCTATTGAGAGTGTTTTTTTTTGGTTTGATTGGTTTACTGTTTTATTGATTTTGAGACAACTGTCAGAAGAAGGGATGTTGTTGACAGAGGAAGGCATGTTGCTAATGGATCATTCAGGAATGACAGCAACTTTTCCCTGGCAGGGATTTCTCAGGTATGCACAAAAAACCCTGTCAACACAGAAGACTGACTTCTTGGAATGAAACACTGTTATTTGTATAAGAAAATGGGGGGAGGGGCCTGTGTGTCCCTTCTAACATAGGCAAGGAAACTGATCTTATGTGCCTGTTAAATCACTTTGTATATAACATTAAACCATCTAAAGAATATTGTTAGCCTGTGTTTAGGTATCTGTGGATTTAAGTCATTATATTAATTATGAATTTTTTTACATGTCATTTGAAGTATTCAATTATTTTTATGCGGACAAAACTACCTTTTAGAGAAAAAATGTCATTGTTAATTAACTTTGTTAAACAATTACTATAAGTATGCTACTTGACTTATTTACCTTACAAAAAATAGTTATTAGACTCTCTTTATGACTGTGTAGTAGCCTACTAAGAATGTTAATTTTTTCATAAATATGTCACAAAGGGATTAAAAATTGTAACTTATCTGTTCATGCTTACTTGATATTTATTTTTGTATTTTTAATTTAAATACATGTACTTATTTAATGAAACCTTTTAGTGGGACACAAATATGCATTAAATCACTTTAGTTACGATTTGATAAACATAGGAAAAATTGGAGAAAGTACCCCACAGGCAAAAAATTACTGGCCTGTACTGAGAGTAATAAAAGATTGTTTACTATGTTTGTATAAAGAATCTAGTGCTGTACTGAGAGTAATAAAAGATTTTTTACTATGTTTGTATAAAGAATCTAGTGCTGTACTGAGAGTAATGAAATATTGTTTACTATGTTTGTATAAAGAATCTAGTACTGTACTGAGAGTAATGAAATATTGTTTACTATGTTTGTATAACGAATATAGTGTAATGTTTTTGTTGAAATTTGTTTAATAATAATATTGGGTAACTATATAAATGCTTCTTACATATTTATGTGCCAACATGTATTTTCTCAAAATGTTTTAATTTTCTAGTGTTTGGTTTTACAAATGTTTATAGTGATCCACATTACTTTTTAATTTCCAATGTAGGCACTAGAAACATCCAGGCAAACGATTGCAAGACATCATCCTGACTTATGTTACAATGCATTTGTATTTTAAACATTCGTGTGTCTTGAAATAACATGAAATAACCTTATACAGCACCAAATAAAGAATAGCATTATTCAGTTATTAACCAGACTTAAAATTTGGATAGCAATGTAGTGTCAGTATTAGAAGATTACATGTAATTAAGACAAAATGCCAGAATCACCTGCTTTGAACCAACATGTTTACATGCTAATAGGTAACCAGGGAGCATTCAAACAAGTTTACACCTGTAAACATTTTTCTTTTCATAATTTGTCTCAGTTTAACTTTTAACATTTTTGAATTTAGTAAACTACTATGGCAGACAGCACAGTCCGAACAGAAAAGAAATTATCAATTTAGTTAATAAGTAGGTTAAAAACAGGCATTTACTATGTCAGTGTCTGGACATCTGACATAGACCTGGGACTTCGTCATTGAGCAGCCTGGCACGATTTCTGTTTCCCAGGATTAGCCATAGTTGCTGGTGGCGGAATTTCCTTTTAAAGTTGCAACTTGTTTATCTTATAAATGAGAAGCCTGTTAAATTATATGGTTGACACCTTATGGGGCAAGAATTTCAGCCTATTGGGGCATATATGTTTGAGCCTATTGGGGCATACAGTTTCAGTCTAGTGGGGCATACACATGTACAGTTTCAGCCTAGTTGGGCCATATAGTTTCAGCATTTTGGGGCATACATACAGTTTCAGTCTTTTGGGGCATAACGAAGCGTACAGTTTCAGCCTAGTTGGGCATACGCTTGAATATGGGGTCTATATTACGGATGGCTGTCTATGGTCGCCCTTAACGACTATTTGTCCGGTGTACCTGCTTTGACAGTGGCCTAGCACGATGGAGACGGGAACCATGCCCATAAACTGCCATTACCGAAGTGTCTTTAAATTGTATTGTGTTGTATACTTAAAGAATTAAAATAATTGTTTGTTAATTTTAAGTTGCCTTGTCATGTATGAGCTGTGAACGGGGACGCGGTATGGGTCATTAAGCGTTATGTCTGCCTTTATTTCTCTAAAGTAAAAGCTTACTGTTTAATTAATGGTGTACCTGCTTTGACAGTGGCCTAGCACGATGGAGACGGGAACCATGCCCATAAACTGCCATTACCGAAGTGAAGAGTGAAAGCTGTTCACCCGTGGGGCGTTGTTGTTCCTTCAGACTCGAATCTCCCAATAACACATTTTGTATTCATGTTAACATTCTGTGTCTTGTACTTGTTTATATTTAGATTTCATGAAATTTATTCTGTAATTTGCAAAATATTTATTTGATTTTTAAATTTATGTACATTGTGGTCTGATAAACAAATCTTTCAGGTTTTTTTTTATCCGGAGTATTTTACATATTTTGCCATCTGTGGTCTTATTGTGACTTGTAACACCTCCTCAACCTTTCACGGGATGGGACCCAATACTGATCGGGGCTAAAGACTTCATGTGAAAAGATCTTCCAGCAGATCCGCGGTGTGCAGCTGGTTCTACCCAGCTATTTGTTATTTGTCTTCCTTCATTTAAAAATGAGATACATAAGCCCCCGGTAGCATAGTTGGTCATGATACAAATTTGAAATGACAGGACATTGTTAAAACAGCAACTGAAATCACAACTTAGTTTTAATGACATCAACTTACATGGTTCCAGACCTTGTACATGAAATAAATTTAACATAAAAGTCATACGCACTGTTTAGTTAGTGTAAACTTTCATGCCACTGCTCTTTGTAAAAATTGAGAAATATCCAACTTGCCGAAACAGGTTAACCATTTCTCTAAGTACAAAATGGAGGGATTACCCGTGAAATAAGGTAACCAGATCTATGCAACTTGTCTGGCTCATGACCTGTGGACTGTTAAGTTTGAAAACTTTCTTGTTACTGCTCTTTGAAGAAATTGAGAAATATCAAACTTGCCGAAACAGGTTAACCATAATCTCTAAGTACAAAAATAGGGGATAAACCAAACAATAAGGTAGCCAGAATTATGTAACTTGTCAGGGTCATGACTTGTGCACTGTTAAGTGTGTAAACTTTCGTGCCACTGCTCACTGCTTCATGACAGCGCTCAAAACCACACTCTTCAATGTGCACGGGATAACACCCACCGAGATGCTGTCAACTATCGCCATATGATCTACCTTGGACCATAGATGATTCGAATGACCACTGTCATAACAGCGCCACATGGGATATCGAAAATATCTCAGCCTTGTAGATACTGCTTAGTCAGTGGAACACTCGTTCTAACAACAGTTCGCTCCCTGCTGCTCTTGTCGCAGTTATATTCCTGCGCCCGCATAGTTCATTAAAACATCTGCCTTTCATGTAATTCTGTGTTTCACTTGATCTTCTAGTTTAAACGATGACACTAACAATGTTAACAGTTGAAACATGCCTGGACACAACTGATGGTCTGGTCTTCTTTGACGTACAAATTTGTTTTTGTACACGTATTATCCCAGATGTTTTCATCTATAACTTAGCTTAATAATTGTCTGCAAAGAAATATTCATTCTTTCGATTAAAATTCTTTTTAGTGCAAAAGCTATGTGTCACTGTTTCTTAATTATCCCACTGACTGAACAATTGTTGGAAAGTGTTTAAGAAACGAATTGCTAAGGCAATCCAGTATGTCAACCATTTTTGCAATAATGCCAGCATTTGCTGAGATTGTTTCGAAAGATGGTAACAAATGGATTTATTCAAGCTTCCAAAATCAACAAACAGTAACAAAGAACATTTTTTCTACATAATGTAAGTCAAAATCAACTATCACAGTGTCCTTTTCATGATATTTGTTCTATTGGCAAAAATTACTGCTAAAACTGAAAATTCCACTGACATTTCATGCAGAATTTATACTACTTTTTGTGTTTAATAAACACCTTATTAAAAAATAAACTTCCGTCCGCAAGGAAACGGTTCTTCTGACTTTTGCTCTTTTACTGCCTTTGATAGACGTGTCAATGTGTTTTTGCAATATTTATAGACTTTGCAAGAATTGTTGTAAAAATGGTCAAAATGGATCTGATCCAACCATAAAGCATCATTTAAGAGTTTCTTGGAATATTTTTTTCTATATGATTCAAGTCATTGAATACCATTAAGGTCGCTTCGGAATAAAATGTTGTTCAAAATCCGTTTTCCATCTTAAATAAGACGTTTTCAGGCTTACTTTATCCTTATTTTTTACCAAATTATTGTAGTAAATTAACTTCTTCAAAGAAATATTACTTTCTCCTATTTAAAGTTTTTTTGAGAAAAAATGTTATTGCAAAAGCAGTTGGGCATGCCTTCCGTTTTTTTTGTAATAATAGCCTTTGCAGAAATAGTTGTACAAGAGGGCCATGATGGCCCTTAATCGCTCACCTGATGACACAGGCTTTACGTAGGCTCAAATCTGGCATTAAGTAATTAAGAGTTATTTACTTTAGAAATCTTTTGTGAAGATTGGACGATTAGTGTGGCCACTGGGTTGATAACATTTTGTAGAATTTTACCAAGTAACCTACTGAATCCACATGACTCTCATCAAAACATATGTAAGATTTCATACTGGCAAACACGATGGTCAAGTTTGGTGGAGATTGGGCCATCAATGTAGCCTCTAAGTGTTTTCACAAGCTTTTTCTAAAATTTGACCTAGTGACCTACTTTATGACCCCACGAGACCCAATAACGAACTCATCCAAGATTTCATGTAGACAAACATTCTGACCAAGTTTGATGAAGATTGGCCTATAAATAGGGCCTCTAGTGTGTTTACAAGCTTTTTATAAGATTTGACATTGTGACCTACTTTTTGACCCCACGTGACCCAGTTACGAACTCCTTCAAGATTTCATGCAGACAAACATTCTGACCAAGTTTAGTGAAGATTGGGCTATAAATGGGGCCTCTAGTGTGTTCACAAGCTTTTTCTTAGATTTGACCTAGTGACCTACTTTTTGACCCCACGTGAACCAGTTACGAACTCATACAAGATTTCATGTAGACAAACATTCTGACCAAGTTTGGTGAAGATTGCGCTATAAATGGGGCCTCAAGTGTGTTCACAAGCTTTTTCTAAGATTTGACCTAGTGACCTATTTTTTGACCCCACGTGACCCAGTTACGAACTCATCCAAGATTTCATGTAGACAAACATTCTGACCAAGTTTGGTGAAGATTGGGCTATAAATGGGGCCTCTAGTGTGTTCACGAGCTTTTTGTAAGATTTGACCTAGTGACCTACTTTTTGACCCCACGTGACCCAGTTACGAACTCATCCAAGATTACATGTAGACAAACATTCTGACCAAGTTTAGTGAAGATTGGGCTATAAATGTGGCCTCTAGTGTGTTCACAAGCTTTTTCTAAGATTGGACCTAGAGACCTATTTTTTGACCCCACGTGACCCAGTTACGAACTCATCCAACATTACATGTAGACAAACATTCTGACCAAGGTTGATGAAGATTGGGCTATAAATGTGGCCTCTAGTGTGTTCACAAGCTTTTTCTAAGATTTGACCTAGTGAGCTACTTTTTGACCCCACGTGACCCAGTTACGAACTGATTCAAGATTACATGTAAACAAACATTCTGACCAAGTTTGGTGAAGATTGGGCTATAAATGTGGCCTCTAGTGTGTTCACAAGCTTTTTCTAAGATTTGACCTAGTAACCTACTTTTTGACCCCACGTGACCCACTTACGAACTCATCCAAGATTACATGTAGACAAACATTCTGACCAAGTTTGGTGAAGATTGGGCTATAAATGTGGTCTCTAGTGTGTTCACAAGTTTTTCCTAAAATTTGACCTCGTGACCTACTTTTTGACCCCAGGTGACCCAATAATGAACTCATCCAAGATTTCATGCAGACAAACATTCTAACCAAGTTTGATGAAGATTGGATAAAAATTGTGGCCTCTAGTGTGTTCACAAGGTAAATGTTGACGACGAACGACGGACGAAGCGGTATCACAAAAGCTCCCCTTGAGCACGTTGTGCTCAGGTGAGCTAAAAAATGGTTGAAAATTGGATCTTGATTTGCAGAGGCCTGATAAACTAGTACTTAGCAGATGGCTAAAATTTAACAAACCCTTCGATTATTCGCTCTTGGATATTTAACCCAGACTTTAAAAAACAAGAGGGCCATCATAATCGCTCACCTGAGGACACGAGCTTTCAGTAGGCTCATATCTGGCATCAAGTAATTAAAAATTATTTACTTTAGAAATCTTTGGTGAAGAATGGACCACTGGGCTGATAACATTTTCTAGAATTGTACCTAGTGACATTGAATCCACATGACCCACTTCAGAACATATCTAAGTTTCATACAGGCAAAAATACTGGTGAAGATTGGGCAATCAATGTGGCTTCTAAGCATTGTCACAAGTGTTTGTTCCTAAAATTTGGCCTAGTGATCTAGTTTTTGACCACACGAAACCTTGTTACAAACTCACCAAAGATTTCTTGCAGGCAAACATTCTGGCTATGTTTAGTGGAGACTGGGCCAAAAGGGTGGTCTCTAAGTGTGTTCACAAGTTTTTTTCTAAGATATGACCTAGTGACCTCCTTTGTGACCCCACGTGACCCAATGATGAACTCAGTCAAGATTACATGCAGACAAACATTCTAACCAAGTTTGGTTCAGATAGGGCTATAAATGTGGTCTCTAGTTTATTCACTAATTTTCCCTAAAATTTGACCTTTTGTCCTAGTTTTTGACCCCAGGTGACCCAAGAATGAACTCATCCAACATGCAGACAAACATTCTGACCAAGTTTGATGAAGACTGGATAAAAACTGTGGCCTCTAGCTGAAATGTTGACGCCGTATGACAGGGTATCAAAAAAAAATTCACCTCGAGCACATTGTGCTCAGTTAAGCTAAAAACTGTAGTGCCTTTACAAGCAAAATTCTTGATGCTGGATGTTGGACGAATGGGTATAAAAACACTCACCTTGAGCGCGTTGTGCTCAGGTGAGCTAAAAACAGAAAAAATACTTTAGAGTCGTATCTAGTCTTTATGTGGCTAAAACTTTTTAACTAAGTACATTTTATATGACAGGCCAAATGAAACTTCCTTGAATTGGTTACAAAAAGGTTGACTGAAGATAAGTTACAAATAACACAAATTACCTTACACATTTTATACATACATGTAATGACATTTTTCCCCCCAGATACTGCTAATATACTTAAAATAGTGGCATTTCTAAAATAAAAAACAAAGAAAGTACTTATACACCAAATATTTACAAAAAAACATTAAATATAAATATGAGATTCCTCAAAATAAAAGAATGCAACTACACTCAATAACTATGCAATAGATACTAAAAAGTGTCTCTAAATTTATATAAATTGTCATACTATCTCATACAAGCACATTTACACGCATGCACGCACACACACACACAAATACAATGTACGCAAAGAAGCCTTTTTGTGAAGTTTAGAACTTGTAAAATTTTCTCCATCAACCGAGGGCCATGAGGACCCTATATCGCTCATCTGAGTGCTGTAGACATTTTTATCAAATTAGCAAGGAATATCAGCAATGTTAAAACAGACCAGAATAATTGTAATACAGGTACACAAGTAACATTTGGACATCAGTTTCATATTTTACTACATGGCCATATATAAACAATAAAAATCTTTTACCATACTTGATAGAGTGCCACCCATGAAAATGTATGCCAAATATTTAAGCACTAACTCTTGTAGTTTTTGAAGGTTTTCCAAGTTTTCAATATAACAGTATACAGAAAATGGGTAAGCCCCTGGTGGCCATTTTTTCTGACAAATCAAATTTCTTTGAACAACCTTGATACAGGCCCACACAAGCAAGGTATATACCAATATATCAAGGCTCTGCAGTTCCTGACAAAAAGATTTTCAAAGTGTTTCTAATATGGAGAATGGCCACACCCCTGGCGGCAATGTTGACAGAACAAAATTCTTTGAAGAACCTTGATACAGGGCCACCCATGGAACATGTATACCAAATAACAAAGGTCTAGGTCTTGTAGTTTCTGACAAGAATATTTTCTAAGTTTTCTTATATAGCCATTATTGGAAAATGGCTATGCCCCTGGCAGCCATGATTTTAAACAAAATCAAATTTCTTTGAACACTCTTGATACAGGGCCACCCAAGGAACATGTATACCTAATAAATGTATCAAGACTCCAGCTCGGTAATATCTGACAGATTTTCTAAGCTTTCCTATATATAAAGAAAATGGCCATGCCCCTTGTTTTTGAAAATCAAAATTCTTTGAATCCAGGACACCCAAGAAATGTTGACCAAACATCAAGGCTCACGATATTGCAGTTTCTGACAAGATTTTCTAGGATTTCCTATAGAACCATATTAGACAATGGCCAAGCCCCTGGCAGCCATAGTTTTGGACAGATCAAAATTCATGCAACAATCCTCATACAGGGCCACCCAAGAAACATGTATATCAAACAACAAGGCTCTAGAACTTGCAGTTTCTGACAAGAAGATTTTTGTAAGTTTGCCTATATAGCTAAATATGGAAAATGGCCACATCCCTGGCAACTATTTTTTTTGGATGTATCAAAATACTTTTAGTAACTTTTTGTTTCTCCTGCCTACTGAAGCTTCTGAGAAAGTTTTGCTGAATTTGGCCCAGTGGTTTAAGAGAAGTTCACATAAAGCATAAGCTCTGGTGCACTAAAAATACAAAACAGCATTTGAAAAAGAAGTTAAAATGTATATTTAATAAAAGTAAATAATTATATTCTCAAAAAGATAAATCCATTCATATTAATTTATCAAAAAAAATTACTGCATATGATTGCTAACACAAGCACATACACGGTTCTCACTTTTATTTAAATGAATTCAAATTTAACAAATAAAAGAGTTATTTACAGTTCCTATGAAAAATGGTATTTCATGGAGACTGCCACCAGGGTATCACTAGATATGTCCACATCATGCTATAGCACTGCTGGCAACTATATATTCTAAACTTTGAATAATAAGTAAATCTTAAGTATACAAAGCCTCTATACAAAGTTAAAAAAATCACAAGATTTTCCTCATTGCAAAACATTAACTGGGCTTTCTTGTGATGACTGATTTTGGTGGTAAAAAATAAATTGCACAGCAAGTCTTACTGGAACACCCCTAGACATAAAAGTTTTCACCCTTACTGGGGTTCAAGCTCAAAAGGTTAGGGGTTAGTCAGATGCTCCAACTGCTTGGCCAAATTAGCTGGATGTAAACTCAACAAATATTAAGCTCAACAAAATAAACAAATCATTTGCAGACAGAGAGATCAGCATGTGGTAGGACAATGAAACTGAAGATCCTTGATGGGATGAGTACAGGGCTGGACATCTTGACAGGATGTCGAAGATCTGGTAATGTTCTATCATCCACCATCTGTAGAGGTTGCCCATTGAGCAGAACAGTCCTGGAAGACAAAGCATGAAAGTGATGGGGAAAAAAACGTGTTTGTACTTATTATAAATTGTAAGCAGAAATGTGACAGATATGTAAAATATGAAACAAATAAAATGTCTTAATCAAAAAGCATGTCATTTCACATTATTTTAGAAAGTTCTGTAAATTAAAACATGACGGGAATGAACTTTAAACCTCAACAAACTCTCTTAATTAATTATCATCAGATAAAGGAAGGGTGACAGTAAGAAAAAACATGCAGTGACTAGTGATAGACAGGTAACATACAGTGATAAGTGAAAGACAGGTATCATACAGTGATAAGTGAAAGACAGGTAAGATACAGTGACATGGGGTAGTCAGGTAACATGCAGTGACAAGCGATAGACAGGTAACATACAGTGACATGGGATAGACAGGTAACATGCAGTGACAAGTGATAGCTAACATGCAGTGACAAGTGATAGGTAACATGCAGTGACAAATGATAGACAGGCAACATCCAATGCTAAGTGATAGACAGGTTACATACAGTGACAAATGACAGATAGTCAATATGCCGTGACAAGCGATAGACAGGTAACATACAGTGATAAGTGCAGAAAGTTAACATGCAGTGACAAGGGATTAACAGGTAACATTCAGTGACAAGCGATAGTTAACATGCAGTGACAAGCAATAGTTAACATGCAGTGACAAGCGATAGACAGGTAACATGCAGTGACAAGTGATAGGTAACATGCAGTGACAAGTGATAGACAGGTAACATACAGTGACAAGGGATAGACAGGTAACATGCAGTGACAAGGGATAGACAGATAACATGCAGTGACAAGGGATAGACAGATAACATACAGTGACATGGGATAGACAGGTAACATACAGTGACAAGGGTTGGACAGGTTACATGAAGTGACAAAAGATAGACAGGTAACATGTAGTGACAAGTGACAGACAGGTAACATGCAGTGACAAGTGACAGACAGTTAACATGCAGTGACAAGGGATAGACAGGTAACATACAGCAACAAGCGATAGACAGGTAACATACATTAAAAAGCTATAGACAGGTAATATACAGTGACAAAGGAAAGACAGGTAACATACAGTGACAAGCGATAGACAGGTAGCATACAGTGACAAAAGATAAACAGGTAACATACATTGATAAGTAATAGACAGGTAACATCATACAGTGGCACGCGATTGACAGGTAACTTACAGCTACTAAAGATAGACAGGTAACATACAGTGACAATTGATAAACAGGTAACATACATAACAAGGGATAGACAGGTAACATGTAGTGACAAGGGATAGACAGGTAACATGTAGTGACAAGGGACAGACAGGTAACATACAGTGATAAGCAATAACAGGTAACATGCAGTGACATGGGATAGACAGGTAACATACAGTGACAAGTGATAGACAGGTAACATTCAGTGACAAGGGATAGATAGGTAACATGTAGTAACAAGGAATAGACAGGCAACATGCAGTGAGTGACAAGGGATAGACAGGTAACATACAGTGACATGGGATAGATGGCTAACGTGTAATGGCAAGGGATAGACAGGTAACATATACAGTGACATGAGACAGACAGGTAACATACAGTAACAAGCAATAGACAGGTAACATACAGTAACAAGCTATAGACAGGTAACATGCAGTGACAAGGGATAGACAGGTAGCATACAGTAACAAGCAATAGACAGGTAATATACAATTACAAGCAATAAACAGGTAACATACAGTAACAAGCTATAGACAGGTAACATGCAGTGACAAAGGATAGACAGGTAACATACAGTAACATGGGACAGACAGGTAACATATGGTGACAAGGGATAGACAGGTAACATACAGTGACAAGCAATAGACAGGTAACATACAGTAACAAGCAATAGACAGGTAACATACAGTAACAAGCTATAGACAGGTAACATGCAGTGACAAGCGATAGACAGTTAACAAGCAGTGACAAGCTATAGACAGTTAACAAGTAGTGACAAGCGATAGACAGTTAACAAGCAGTGACAGGAGATAGACAGGTAACAAACAGGACAAGCAATAGACAGGTAACATACAGTAACAAGCAATAGACAGGTAACATACAGAAACAAGCTATAGACAGGTAACATGCAGTGACAAGCGATAGACAGTTAACAAGCAGTGACAAGCTATAGACAGTTAACAAGCAGTGACAAGCGATAGACAGTTAACAAGCAGTGACAAGCGATAGACAGTTAACAAGCAGTGACAAGCTTTAGACAGTTAACAAGTGGTGACAAGCGATAGACAGTTAACAAGCAGTGACAAGCAATAGAAAGGTAAAATACAGTGACAAAAGATAAACAGGTAATATACAGTGACAAGTTAAAGACAGGTAACATACATTGACAAAAGATAAACAGGTAACATACAGTGACAAATGGTAACATGTAGTAACAAGGAATAGACAGGCAACATGCAGTGAGTGACAAGGGATAAACAGGTAACATGTAGTGACAAGGGATAGAAAGGTTACATACAGTGAAATGGTATAGACAAGTCACATTCAATGACATGGAATAGACAGGTAATATACAGTGACAAGCAATAGACAGGTAACATGTAGTGAGGTAACATTTAGTGACAAGGGATAGACAGGTAACATACAGTGACAGGTAACATCCAGTGACAAGTGATAGACAGGTAACATGTAGTGACACACTGGGTCAAGTAGAGTACAATAAGTTCAAAGGAATAAGAGGTATACAGTTAAATTACAATGTCAAGAGGTAAATAGTAAATAACTGTGACAAGAGGTATACAGTTAACTCACAATGACAAGAGGTATTCAGGACACTCACAGTGACAAGAGGTATATAAACAACTCACTGAGACAGGAGGTATAAAGAGAACTCACTGTAACAAGAGGTACACAGGTAACTCACTGTGACAAGAGGTATACAGATAACTCACTGTGACAAGAGGTACACAGGTAACTCACTGTGACAAGAGGTATACAGATAACTCACTGTGACAAGAGGTTTACAGATAACTCACAATGGCAAGAGGTATACAGATAGCTCACAGAGACAAGATGTGAACAATAATTCACAGTGACAAAAGGTTTACACTACAAAGTTTACATACTGGGACAAGAGATCTCCATCCAGCGGAGTGAGATGGTAGACATGGAAATCACCAGCGAATTGTGGGAATGTTACAGTCACTTCCTCTTCTCCTATATTCATCACATAGAACACAACACTGCCTTCACTATACCCTGACCTAGAAAGTCAAGACATGTTTAGATTAGTCATACCAATCATCTTTATCTTCTCCTCCTCCTCTTTTTCTATACTATCATAACCATTCTCATTTGTCCCATCTATATCAGGACATGGAGGACATTTGATAATATACATGTCTCTGATACAATAATTAGCATTATGGCAACATAAAGCTCTTATTGGTGGAAGATGAAGAGGAAGAAGATTCCAAATAAGTATCAAGGTAGAATCATAATTACATGGTATGTCAGGGGGAAAACCTACTCGATTTTTGGCTTCCCAGCTCTTTGTTGAACTCAAGCAAATAGAAAAATTTAATGTTGAATAAAAAGAGAATACCAGGTTAGTGTTACATGTTATCTTGCGAGGCTAAGAAAATCAGAAAGCACAAGGCTCTTTATACATGTAGTGTGTAATGTCAATTATGTGTAACATTAAAATTTGCTACGCACATGACATGAGGAAACGCGAATTAAATTCGATATTTGTGTGTGTTTGTAACAAACAGTTTGCTCATGGACTTTAACTGTTGATGACATTGAAGTTCTGAACATTTAATATAGCTCCATTAAATTTCGAAGATAGTTGTGTTTTTGACAGGGTAACTTGCAAAATTTGAAGAAATGTTGGGATTGGACATGGTGTGATGGTGTTCATGTTTAAGTCTAGAAACTGTGATTTATTAGCACATTTGTCCAGAACTGAGCATATTTGGTGAGCTGTTTTTGGTTCAACTAAGAATTGAGCTCTATCTAAACCATTTGAATGTTCATCATGTAACGACCTTTGATCATCTGGGTCTGTCCTCAGATTAGGCAGCTGATTGCTGCTTTCTGAGACAATCATAGATTCAAGATCAATTCCCGTCTAAAAATATTAGGATTAAAGACAAATTTTGCCTGGAAATCCTCATAACTCATCTCTACAACACGGCTTAGGTTGATTCTTCATCAAATCCTTTCAATTCACACCAAATAGCATCAAAACAACAGGGACTCATATAATCTGACATTTTGACAGTTGCTTTTATTGTTGCAGACTACAAATTCATATTTTTATTTATTTTATTACTACTCCGAAACAGTTTTAATAATGTGCCTGTATTACATTTTGTTTCACTTTTTGAACTGTACATTAATAAAGCTTATATTTATATATTTATATATTTTTGTTTACAAACTTTTCTATATCATTGTTAAACAGAAAGAACTTCAGAAGGTTGCGATGACCTGTCCAGTTAGCTCAGTCGGTTAACATGCCGCTACTTAAATTTTCAATCCTGCAGGACAGAGATCGAGACCTTGCTCATCCATTTTTCAATGGCCTCAATTGATCTATTTCACAAGCATAATTATGTGATAAATGAGATTCGTTCACGTAAACATTCCTGGTTGTGTCATAAAAAGTAGTCAAGCTTAGAGCAGATTCGCGAATATCGGTTGATAAAGCTCATCTTTATCACACGGATAACATCAGCTGATATTTACAGAGATGGTGGGATAAATAAACTCCCACAGTAAGCACTGAATATATTTTTGTTTATGTCATCCAGAGTAGCCTGAATGTTCAGCTGCCATTCAGTAGTAGTTTGGTATGCTTGGTTAAAGATTACTGTCTACAGAAACATGACCTGCGTGCAAAATGGATGATTTATGACTGCTTCAAACCAACGATTTAAAGGTACCAACGATTTAAAGGTTGCTTTTTCCAAGCAATTGTTAATCTAACTTTTGAAACAAAATTTGAAAAACTATCACTTTCTATCAAAAAAGGTATTTTATTCTGCCACAGGATTTTTTAATGCAAATAATTTCTTAACATTTATATAATAATTGGATTTTCAACATTAAATTAATGCAAATAGTGTTTCAATTATTATTTGATATATTTTATGGCGACTTGTTAATAGTTGTTAACATGATCCCAAATGATTTAATAAACAAGAGGGCCATGATGACCCTTAATCGCTCCCCTGGGAACACAGGCTTTTAGAAGGCTCAGAATATGACCTAGTGACCTAATTTTTGACCAAACGTGACACAGATCTAAACACATCAAAGCTTTAAGGTAGGCAACCATTCTGTCCAAGTCTAGTAAAGAGTGGGACATAAATTTGGCCTCCTGCATGCTCACAATGTTTTTCTAAGATGTGACCAAGTGTCCTACTTTTGGATCCCAAGTAAACCTAGTAATGAACTCATTAAAGATTTCATGCAGGCAATCGTTCTGGCCATGTTTGGTGATGATTGTTCTATAAATGCGGCTTCAAGTCTGTTCCCAAGCAAACTGTTGATGGTGCACAACAGACGATATACGAAGGGGTATCAGAAAAGCTCACCTTGAGGACATTGTACACAGGTGAGCTAAAAAGTATAGAAATTTGAAAAAAAACTTTTAGTACTGCCCAGTCATAAAAGATCTTAAATATTTTTAGTCAAGTCCCAAAAAGTTTCAATTTGTTACGAAAAAAGGTTCATATAATCATGTGGCCTACATTAATAGGTAAATTTCTCACACAAAACAGTACTAAATAATGATGCACTGCTAACATGTTTTTACCAACCTGTCAAATAGGGACGTCCAATCCAACAATGTATATATCAGTTAATACGTCTGAGGCTTAATTAAAATTTGGCTTCTTACTCTTTCCCACTTGAGTCTGGGGTCTTCTTCCACCATTACTTAGCTGGATGTCATCATGGTCATAATTGTGCAATGTAACAATAAAGACCAAAAAATATGTATCTACTTGTGGTAGATAATTTAATTTATATGTGATCTGTATTGTCTATTTAAACATTTGCACTAAAAGATTATGTAGATTAACATGCAACACTGAAATATGGGGACGATGGTGCATAATTAGTGAATGTAGTCATTTGATTAATCTGTTGCTTTAACAACTCATTGATCCATTAAATTTGATTAAAATACCAGCTTATTAAACATTCTTAAGTCCATGCATGATTTTAGGTTCAAATGAGTTGAATTCAGGCCACTCTTATAATTGATCATTTTTTTTTAGGTAAGTACAAGTTTCTGATCAATTTATGCAAATAATCATTTAATAAGATGTAATAAGTAAAGACTTATACATGTAATGCTATGGTATTTGGCAGTGACCTTGTAACCTCCAAATTTGTATCCACAGAAACATTAGTCTCCAGTCTGGGTTTACAATATTTGTAAATACAAGGCATAAGGTTACATGTTCAGCCTCAAGCATCTGATCAGATTTCATTATTTATTAAGACATAGTCAGTAAGATGACTCAAGCTGTAAAGACTGTGAATTTTAGTCCTGATCTGTTACTTACCTGTCAGTGTTTGTACAGTGAGCATATATCCTTAGAGTTCCCCTTGTATCTGGTGAAGTCACATTGAGCACACTCCTGCCAACCAGTGTGTTGAACATCAGTGTCAGCCAGTAATCCTGTCATGCAATTCAGGCTAGGATATATCAACATTTAAATATTTTTAAAATTTACTGTGACATGTTTAACTTTATGTTTGTTAAAAATGTACATGTGACGTCTTTCAGGATGGCAGGTGGCTCAACCCAGACATTTGTCCACCAAAAAACCTGAACATCACTTTAATGATCATCATTGTATAGAGGCTCTTAAACAAACCAAGTATTCTAAAACAGAACTGAAGTAATGATATGGGAAATGGAATTTATTAAAATGCCAGTTTTATGGTCTGGAATGGGTGTTAACTATTTATTTGCATAAGACAAAGGTTTGGAAAATGATACCTTTAGTGTATTACATTGTATTTTTTCAGTTGTCAAATCTCACTTTTGACCAACTTACAAATGCTGACATAAGGTCAGCCAAATACAGGCAGGGAGCCATTTTTCAAATTTGTTTCATAAAATCCAAAATAAATTCCCAAGAGTACTTTTATTTGTTAAAAAAAAAATATCACTTGATCCTGTATACACTTCGCCTTAGCTGTAAATCATATTGAATATTACAAAGCACAATATTTACTCCCTCAATGTCATTTACTTCAGCTAATAATCAAGCTACATACAGAGGTATGAAGGTCAAGTCACGGTGACATGTAAATACTGGAAAAATTGTCATTCAAAAGTGTCACATTTTTAGTAAGTAGATACAATTTCCAAAACA
Source organism: Sinonovacula constricta (assembly GCA_007844125.1). Taxonomy (NCBI): domain Eukaryota; kingdom Metazoa; phylum Mollusca; class Bivalvia; order Cardiida; family Solecurtidae; genus Sinonovacula; species Sinonovacula constricta. Next base: position 35,701,867 of record CM017569.1, read on the forward strand.
GCACTTTTAGTGACACTGTGATTTACATTTAAAAGCTATACAATTATTTCTTTTTATCATTATGTTCAATTATTTGGGAGTTGTAAGTTCAATACATTAAATGTAAGGTTTTATATTAATTATCTCTTAAATTGTAAGTTCTACAAGATCAGGTTTGCAAGTTTTAAGTCATAAGAAAGTCAGTGGCTTTTCAAACAAGGAAATCATCCCTAATAGACAGTAGGTTCACTGTCAGCACCAGAGCTGAAGGTCATGGGTCCAAACTCTGCATGACATACCAAAGTCTTTGAAAATAGTACTGGTATACATGTGTATAACTTGTTAGATTGCTTGCAGTCTTGTTGTTCTGAGTTATTATTATGTGACTGGGTGTGGTTTCATGTCAGGTGTTTATGCCATGCTATTATAGTGAAGGTACATCTGCTTCTCGTGGTAATTCTCTTTGCCTTACAGAACCTTCTCAACCCGTGTATATTGATATACAATCGTCTCCATGTACAACTTCAATGACTCATGGTAATATTTCAGATTAACAGGTATTTTTCCATCATTCTTCCATCATTCATCCATCATACCTCCATTACTCTTCTATAATACTTCCTTCATATTTACATCATACTTTCATCATACCATCATCATTCTTCTGTCAAACTTCCATCATACAGCTGGACCTCGGTTATTTAAACTCGGATTGTCTGAAGCTGAAGCATTATTAAGTCAGTTGTCGGTAACAACTTTTTCCCTATATAATTTAATGTAAAAGACCTCAGATTATTCATTTGCATTTATCAATGTTTCAGTATTATTTGAAGTCAATTTTGGTCTCCAATGTACAGTTTAAATGCTATCTTCATACATCTTATCCAAAGTCGGATCGCGTCACTGGTCGACCAGTGTGTATTGCTACCTGTTAAATTGTGAAGGAAGGTTACTCAAGAAAAATCGATGTTTGGCTTCGTTAATTGAAGTTGTTAATTTGAAATTATGTGTTGATTAGTTTGACAATCAGTTACAATGGATTATCAATTAAGCAGGGTGACACTCCATTTTAAGAATGACTTGCATGCACTTTGTCTCCCAGTGTATTGCAAACTGTCTGGGTGGGTAGGTATAAATGTTGACCGACATCACCAACATATCACTTGAGAAATGGCAAGGAAACCATGTGAAAACTTAGCTCAGCAATCTGGGGACAGACCCAGCAATTGGGGGATACACAGTTCAGCTACAATCTAGTTCAATGTGATTTAATACTAGTTGCTTGAAACCATTATGTAATGTATGTTGCAGTTTACTGACAATGGTATCATGTTTGACAATGCTTTATACATATGTGCATAAATTTTGATTTATCTTAAAAATTAAAAAAAAAATGCTTATTCTTTTATTCATTTCTTTTCCAACAATTAGGTTTTCTTATGTTTTACTGTATTATGGTATATACATTGCTCCTTCCATATTACCGCTGAGAATAATGTAATTCAAAATGACGGACTTCTAGTCAGAAAAATTTGTAAGAAGGCTATTTGGATTATTTCAACCCATGCATTGTTCGAAGAACATCAGCTGTCCCGACGACTTTGAATAACTAAAGTTTTAACTGTATTTTCATTCTTCTTTTTCATACTTCCATTATTCCTTTATCTCACCTTTATTATACTTCCATTATTTCTCCATCCCACTTCCATCATTACTTCATATTACTTCCATCACACCTCCATTCCATCACACCTCCGTCAAACTTCCATCATTTCTTTATCCCACTTCCATCATTCCTCTATCCCACTTCCATCATTCCTCCATCCACTTCCATCATTTCTCCATCACATTTCCATTATACTTCCATCATTCCTCCATCTGACTTGCATCATTCCTCAATCCCACTTCCGTCATTCCTCCATCCCACCTCCAGCCTACTTCCATCATTCCTCCATCCCACCTACATCATTCCTCCATTACACCTCCAGCATACTTCCATCATTCCTCCATCCCACCTACATCAATCCTCCATCCCACCTTCATCATTCCTCCATCACACCTCCAGCATACTTCTATCATTCCTCCATCCCACCTACATCATTCCTCCATCACACCTCCAGCATACTTCCATCATTCCTCTATCCCACCTCCATCATTCCTTCATCCCACCTCCAGCATACTTCCATCATTCCTTCATCCACTTTCATCATTCCTCCATCACATTTCCATTATACTTCCATCATTCCTCCATCTGACTTGCATCATTCCTCAATCCCACTTCCATCATTCCTCAATCCCACCTCCAGCCTACTTCCATCATTCCTCCATCCCACCTCCAGCATACTTCCATCATTCCTCCATCCCACCTACATCATTCCTACATCCCACCTTCATCATTCCTCCATCACATCTCCAGCATACTTCCATCATTCCTCCATCCCACCTACATCATTCCTCCATCACACCACCAGCATACTTCCATCATTCCTCCATCCCACCTACATCATTCCTCCATCCCACCTTCATCATTCCTCCATCACACCTCCAGCATACTTCCATCATTCCTCCATCACACCTCCAGCATACCTTCATCATTCCTCCATCACACCTCCAGCATACCTTCTTCATTCCTCCATCACACCTCCAGCATACTTCCATCATTCCTCCATCCCACCTACATCATTCCTCCATCCCACCTAGATCATTCCTCCATCCCACCTTCATCATTCCTCCATCACACCTCCAGCATACTTCCATCATTCCTCCATCACACCTCCATCATTCCTCCATCACACCTCCAGCATACTTCCATCACACCTCCAGCATACTTCCATCACACCTCCAGCATACTTCCATCATTCCTCCAGCATACTTCCATCACACCTCCAGCATACTTCCATCATTCCTCCATCACACCTCCATCACACCTCCAGCATACTTCCATCACACCTCCAGCATACTTCCATCACACCTCCAGCATTCCTCCATCACACCTCCAGCATACTTCCATCACACCTCCAGCATACTTCCATCATTCCTCCATCACACCTCCAGCATACTTCCATCACACCTCCAGCATACCTCCATCATTCCTCCATCACACCTCCAGCATACTTCCATCACACCTCCAGCATACTTCCATCATTCTCCATCACACCTCCAGCATACTTCCATCATTCCTCCATCACACCTTCAACATACTTCCATCATTCCTCCATCCCACCAACATCATTCCACAATCCCACCTCCATCATTCCTCCATCCCACCTACATCATTCCTCCATCCCACCTACATCAATCCTCCATCCCACTTCCATCAATCCTCCATCACACCTCCAGCATACTTCCATCCCACCTCCATCATTCCTCCATCACACCTCAATCATTCCTTCATCCCACCTCCATCATTCCTCCATCCCACCTCCATCATTCCTCCATCCCACCTCCATCATTCCTTCATCACACCTCCATCACACCTCCATCCCACCTCCATCATTCTTTCATCATTCCTCCATTCCACCTCTATCATTCCTCCATCATTTCTTCATCCCACCTCCATCATTCCTTCATCACACCTCCAGCATTCCTTCATCATTCCTTCATCACACCTCCAGCATTCCTTCATCCCACCTCCATCATTCCTTCATCACACCCCCAGCATTCCTTCATCCTACTTCCATCATTCCTCCATCCCACCTCCAGCATACTACCATCATTCCTCCATCCCACCTCCAGCATACTTCCAACATTCCTCCATCCCACTTCCATCATTCCTCCATCCCACCTCCATCATTCCTCCATCCCACCTCCATCATTCCTCTTTCCACCTCCACCATTCCACAATCCCACCTCCATCATTCCTCCATCCCACCTCCATCATTCCTTCATCACACCTCCAGCATTCCTTCATCCCACCTACATCATTCCTCCATCCCACCTCCATCATTCCTTCATCACACCTCCAGCATACTTCCATCATTCCTCCATCCCACCTACATCATTCCTTCATCACACCTCCAGCATACTTCCATCATTCTTCCATCCCACCTACATCATTCCTCCATCCCACCTACATCATTCCTCCATCCCACCTTCATCATTCCTCCATCCCACCTACATCAATCCTCCATCCCACCTCCAGCATACTTCCATCATTCCTCCATCCAACCTACATCATTCCTCCATCCCACCTACATCAATCCTCCATCCCACCTCCATCATTCCTCCATCCCATCTTCATCATTCCTCCATCCCACCAACATCAATCCTCCATCCCACCTCCAGCATACTTCCATCATTCCTCCATCCAACCTACATCAATCCTCCATCCCACCTCCATCATTCCTCCATCCCGACTACATCAATCCTCTATTCCACCTCCATCATTCCTCCATCACACCTCCAGCATACTTCCATCATTCCTCCATCCCACCTACATCATTCCTCCATCCCACCTACATCAATCCTCCAACCCACCTCCAGCATACTTCCATCATTCCTCCATCCCACTTCCATCATTCCTCCATCACACCTCCAGCATACTTCCATCATACCTCCATCCCGCCAACATCATTCCTCCATCCCACCTACATCCCACCTCCAGCATACTTCAATCATTCCTCCATCCCACCTACATCATTCCTCTATCCACCTTCATCATTCCTCCATCCCACCTTCATCATTTCTCCATCCCACCTCCAGCATACTTCCATCATTCCTTCATCCCACTTCCATCACTTTACAACATCTGTTTTGGCACAAATTTAAACACACACTTCCCTTTATTATTTCAGTGGTAAATCCACAAAGACAGACCTCCAAAAGACCTAAACAATTCCATAAATTAACACACTCTACATAACAAGCAGGTCTTCATGTATCACATGAGATTAAAGGTATGCTGGATGTAGCTTTTGTCTATAAGTAGGTCTATCTCCAACTTGTTAGTACAATTACTAAAACACTGTTGAGTGTCCACGTTGTGATTGTTGAGATGTTGGATTGTGAATCAAAGACCACAATACTTCAAGTCCTTTTGGAAGACTTTATACTGCTCCAGGGAGTTACCACTTGAGGACTGGCTTACTTATTTCCCAATCCACCACAACAGATTTACTTACTAATCACAGCTATTAATAGAGCTCAATATCTAAAGCCGGTGAAGTAAATCTGATATGATGCAAAAAGATATCCCATAATTCTCCTTGCATTAAAATTATCACAGTGAGCTGATTCCTAATTGGCCTTTCCGATAACTAAGTTGTCTGCCCTTGAATACTCCCCAAGTGCGTATGTGCATTTAACTTCTGGGGCATAAGCAGAAATTTTATCAGCATGTATAACCCAAACACTGAGTGACATGGAAAGTTAATTAAAGAAAAAAATAAAACCAAAATCAAAATCGCCAAAAGTATTGTTGTATATGTAAAGGTTAATTTCCTCAAAACAAACAACTATGGTGCATTTGGATTTAGTGATGTCAGACAGTAATTAGGAGTTTTAAGCAAATTACACACACATATATATATATATGTGTGTGTGTGTGTGTGTGTACTTTCATAAAAACTCTAGAATTCAGCTGCCGCCTTGAGTTAATGTAAATGACGATATAGTTGTATATATCCTTTATGCAAACAACTGGAAACATTTCAATGTTTTCATACCAATATGATCTTCGCCCTTTTCACACTTTGCTCTCGCCCTGATTAACTAGCTTCGCCCAGAAGTTAATCACACATTGTCCTTGCTCAATAACATGTCACCTTCTGATAGAATTATATGAGTTACACATATCCCATAAATCTTAAATGTATAAAAAGTAAAAAGTGTATACTTGTTCATTTATATCTTATTATTTATACGGTGTTCACCTTATATTTATGTTTATATGTCTCCGTATACTGAAAATTATATTATGAGCATTGTTGATCCTTCTTAGCAAAGTTTACTTTTTCTTATTTTAAACTTGTCGTAACCAAGGAAAAAAATCTTAATCTGAATTAAAATATACAGTAACTATTCCTTGGTTTAAATACAATGTTACTTCATATAAAAAGGTGTTAAAATAAAACAAGTTATAATCTAGACAATCCAATAAAATCTATACAAATACTGGAGTGTTTCACCTTTGTATAAAATAACTAAAATGTGCGTGATTTTACTTCTATTATTTATAAAAAAAAAAAGAAAATAATTAAAGGGTATGTGAAATTTATTTATTTTATATTTTAATGAAGCTCTGCTGTTACAAGGTTGTTGCTATTACTTCTCATCAGCATACAAATTTTGTTGGCCATATTTAATATGGTTTTTACACTCATGACAATTTGGAGTATGTAATTACTTTATAATTGCACAACAATGCAACAAAAGTGTGATCTTTAATTGATGTTTGCCTCCAGTAATTATTGTGATGATAGCACACACGCTATTCTTGGTTGATAGTTAGTCTTGTATATTGATCATTTATAAGTTCATTAACAATGTTATTTAACTGAACATCTACAAAACATGATCTACTACATTTGAATATTGAATGTGTTATTCATTTACAACTTTGTAAGAGTGCACCCCCTTGTGAATATTTTTAAATGGTCGTCAAACAGATTTTATTTATCATTCTCTATATGCAATATTAAATTGTATTTTTTCTGATTTTCAATACTTTAAATGTAATGTTAAAACTCTGTTTCAAGAAACAATAAGTCTGTTTCGTGACTTTTGCATTATTTTAAATGTCTTTCAAGAATATTTATAGATATATAAAAGAAACTAAAAATAAAATAAACAAAACTAAATAATTTAAGTGTTCTTCTCAATCATGAATAATGTTAAGAAATAGGGCAAAGTGTGAACATCTTTTGCCAAACAGGGGCAACTTTTCATTAGGGAGAAGTGAGACCAATCAAGGGAAGGCGAAGTGTGAAAAGAGCAAAGTGTTACTAATTCATATCCAAGGAGGTGAAATTAATTTTTCAAAAGAAAGAATAAACTGTTCAGAGCCCCTCTGCGTCTTCTCGAGTTGGTCTCTCCATTTCAAATCATATTTGTCAGTAATAGCTAGCCTGTGAATGCTGATAATTAGCTTGATTAGCTCACATTTCCATCCGGACACATTAATCTACGACTGCTAAGTACTTTTTCAAATCTGCTATCTTGAAATGGTCCAATTCTTTGTTGTTTACACACGCTGCATTGATTTCTTTATCCTTTTCCGCCATCTTTTTTTTTAATTAGTCCCCCACAGGGTCAGTGGCGAGTAGCCTCCCTTTGAAATCAAGGGAAATAACAGAGTTATCAGAAAGGCCGATGGGTTGCAATAAAACATGGATTGGGTGAGTCGCAAATGAGCATGAACAGTACACCTTATCTACAGTTTTGCAAATATTGTATACATACTGGGTTGGGATTGAATGTATCCCTATCAATAAGTGCATAGTGGCCTCCGTAGAAACTCTGACGAATTACAACATCCACTCCTTGACGTGCTGCAATACCTAGCTTATCGAGCCACCTACAAAGAAACAAGTTAATAATTTGTTGTTTAAAAAATACTGATTTTATTAGTTCCAAAGATGAAATATGAACCAAGATAATCTGCACAATGAAGGACAAAGAACAAAAATGTCTAATATGGTTGCATGTTACCTTGTTCAGATTCAATTAGTTTTCAAGGTTCAACATCAACACTTGTTCATTGGTCCGAGGCCAGTGAAGTCTCTGAAGGACCAGTTCTATCTAAAGACTAACTGGTCTATTGGGCTTGTTGAAAACTGCCAAGTTACTTCCAGGCATAGATCTTCACAAAATGTATGCACACTGGTGGAAGGCCTGGTTGCTTTTATGGATGGGTGAAAAAAGTTTACTCAAAAGCCTTTCTATGGCCTGGAAAGACACTGCCGATATTATTCATGCGGGAGCAAAGTAACTTAGTAGTTAGAATCGCAGTTTATAACTTGTCAGACCCAGTACCATATAGAGCCTGTTCACAATTGAGGCAAGTAAAGAGATCACTGATTTGACCTGCAGTGCATCAAAGGTTCTATGAAGATATTTGTATGGGGCTAATTGTATTGACACAACTTACTTTTTCAAATAGAAAATCAAACAAATAAGAAATCATGAGTTTTTACATCAGCCTTGTAGTGCGAAAGACAAAGCATCGACTCCAGTGAGGCATTCAACAAAGTTAAAACAAACAAGAGGGCCATGATGACTCTTAATCGCACACCTGAGGACACAGGGTTTTAGTAGGCTCATATCTGGCCTCAAGTAATTAAGAGCTATTTACTTTACTTTAGAAATCTTTGGTGAAGATTGGACCATAAGTGTACCCACAGGGTTGATAACATTTTCTAGAATTTTACCTAGTAACCTACTGAATCCACATGACCCACTTTAAAATATGTAAGATTTCATACATTCTGGTCAAGTTTGGGCCATCAATGTGGCCTATAAGTGTTTTCACAAAGTTTTTTAAAATGTGACCTAGTGACCTACTTTTGACCCCACGTGACCCAATATATTCATCAAAGATTTCATGCAGACAAACAATCAGATCAAGTTTGGTGTAGATTAGGTTTTAATTGTGGTCTCTAGTGTGATCGAATGCTTTTTCTAAGTTTTGACCTAGTGGCCTACCTTTTGACCCCATATGACCCAGTTATGAACTCATTGATGCAGGTAAACATTCTGATCAAGTTTGGTGAAGATTGGGCCATAAATGGGGATTCTTGTATGTTCACAAGCTTTTTCTAAGATTTGACCTAGTGACCTATTTTTTGACCCCATGTGAATCAATGACGAACTCATCCAAGATTTCATGCAGACATACATTCTGACCAAGTTTTGTGAAGATTGGGCAATAAATGTGGTCTCTAGTGTATTCAAAAGCTTTTTCTGAGATTTGACCTAGTGACCTACTTTTTGACCCCACGTGACCCAGTTATGAACTCATCCAGATTTCATGAAGGCAAACATTTTGATCAAGTTTGGTGAAGATTGGGTCATAAATGTGGCATCAAGTGGTGTTCACAAGCTTTTCCTAAAATTTGACCTAGTGACCTACTTTTTGACCCCACGTGAACCAATAACGAACTCATCCAAGATTTCATGCAAACAAACATTCCGACCAAGTTTTATGGTTTGACCTATAAATGTTACCTCTAGTATGTTCACAGTCTTTTTCTAAGATTTAACCTAGTGACCTACTTTTTGACCCCAGGTGACCCAATTATAAACTCATCTAAGATTTAATGCAGACAAACATTCTGACCAAGTTTGATGAAGAGTGGATAAAAACTGTAGCCTCTAAGCGTGTTCACAAGCTAAATTGTTGACGCCGCACAACGGACGAAGCGGTATCAGAAAAGCTCACCTTTAGCACGTTGTGCTCAGGTGAGTTAAAAACAATCCTGAACTCACATGAACCCGGCCACATATCTGTCGGAGATTCCCTCTGCCCCACCTCCCCAAGCAGAGCTGGTCTCTCCCAACCACACCTGAGCCTTGGACCCAGAACCTCGCGTCAGATTCACACCTATGTCCACCTCACCAATAAGTACATTCAACTCTTCAGGATCATAAAACTGATCCACCGTGGCTGTGCGTCCATCCACATAGTATCTGAATGTTGCAAAGCGAAAGTAAGAAAGTTTATAAAGTCCATAAAAATGGTTTCATTTAATGGTCCAATTTTCATTTATAGCCACACATGCATGAAGACATGACACACATTTATTATGTAAATCCTTAGAAAATACTACTTAACTAATAGAACACATATTAAATAGTTTCTTTATTTGAAACAGCATCTTAACTGTCACCACGGGAAGGTTCTAATATAAATAAGAATCAACAAACTGAAGGGTAATGATGGCCTTGAATTGTTCACTGAACACCCTAGTTTTCAGTATGCTTTAAATCTAATCACAAGACCAAATGTACACATCTCCGCCTTTGGCATCTAGGGATTGCCAGTTATTTGGTTAGCAAATCTTTATAAACATTAACCCATCAACATGTCCATTCAGCCAAAAAATATGATAAAGTTTTGTATAGATTAGGTACAAATTCTTTTATGGTGTTTGCAGCGTTATTAAATGATTTTACCTACTTTTAGATCCCATGTGACCTAGTCGGAAACTCATCAAAGATTTCATGCAAACATTCTGTCCTAGTTAAGTGAAGATTGGACCAAAAGCATGGCCTCTAGGGATTTCATAAAGATATATGATTTGACCTAGTGACCTATTTTATGACCCCATATGACACCATTACTTGCTCATTTAAGAAGTAATGCAGACAAACACTCGGATCATGGTAAAGCGTGGGCCATATATGTGGTCTCTAGGTATTCTTTAGGTAACCTATGTATTATCTAGGGTGTTTGCTAACTTTTAGGAAGTGTCTCACCCAGGAGGCTGAACACTAATGAACAGGTGAAAACAAAACAAATCACTTACTGATGGAAAGAAGCTGCAGTTACAACTTTTGCACCTCCAGACTGAAGAAAACTGCAACAAATAGACATGTTCTTCAAACTTCAATGTCCTCTGTTAATGAAGTCAATATATTAATACATATGTGGTGAAGTTGAACAGGGTGGTATAGTATATAGTGTAAAAAACAGATGTGTATAAGATTGGGCAGTATCAAAAGATAAATATAAAAAAGACATACTGGTGTATTAATTTATTATTCTTATATTCTCATAAAACAAGATTTACCCAAGGCTCTTTTTTCATTACAAGTTTGGAAATATCATTTTATTCAGTTTATGAAACAATCAAAGTACACATATCTTGTTTTTAAATACAGATACTTTTAGAGACAAAATGATGATAGAATAAACGACAATAACAAGAAGTTAAAACAAGTACTAATAGTTCATGTGATGAAAAATACTGACAATACATTTATACTAGATAACAGCCCTATTATAAGCTGTTATAAGTAATTTTACATCCCATCGAGAGCATACACAATGTTCATAAAAAATTGCTTCATTCAGTAATATAAACTCTTAGTTATTTGCTAAAACTACATGCAAATTAAAGATAACATATTGCTGGAGACTCGGCAAATAGTGCAGATCCTTATCCAACAGCTACCAGCAGGAGCTGATCAAATATCAGGAGGCTCTGAGTTTCAGAATCTGATTCTATGCAACCTAATAATATTCAGGTACATGTACTATAATCACCTGGAGAAGTATTTTTCAGTGCTATGTTTATCAAGCTGTGTTGTTGATGGACCCAGTATAATGCTGGTGTTAAAGTCAGTAAATCTTGAAAGACAATTCTGTAACTGTGTATAGTCTTCAGCAAGTTGACTAGCTTCAACTTGAATTTTGATTAAGTGATAAAAGGCATTTGGCTCTGAAAAAGGAAACAAAGTCCAGATAAATCAAATAGAAATAATAAATAAATTGGAGAGGTTTAAAGCAAGATAGGGTTTCCAATTAAATTGTCTAACAAAACTATATCTTTTGCCAAAAGACATCATGTGAAAATTAGTGTTCAATATTCCTTCAAACAAAATTCAACAGATTTATTCCAGTATACTGGGTAGGACATTATCATTTCTCAGTTGTAAAACAGCCATATTCCAGTATACTGGGTAGGACAGTATCATTCCTCAGTTCTTAAACAGCCTTATTACAGTATTCTGGGTAGGACAGTATCATTCCTCAGTTGTAAAACAGCCATATTCCAGTATACTGGGTAGGACAGTATCATTCCTCAGTTGTTAAACAGCCTTATTCCAGTATTCTGGGTAGGACAGTATCATTCCTCAGTTGTAAAACAGCCATATTCCAGTATACTGGGTAGGACAGTATCATTCCTCAGTTGTTAAACAGCCTTATTACAGTATTCTGGGTAGGACAGTATCATTCCTCAGTTGTTAAACAGCCTTATTACAGTATACTGGGTAGGACAGTATCATTCCTCAGTTGTTAAACAGCCTTATTACAGTATTCTGGGTGGGACAGTATCATTCCTCAGTTGTTAAACAGCCTTATTACAGTATACTGGGTAGGACAGTATCATTCCTCAGTTGTTAAACAGCCATATTCCAGTATACTGGGTAGGACAGTATCATTCCTCAGTTGTTAAACAGCCATATTCCAGTATACTGGGTAGGACAGTATCATTCCTCAGTTGTTAAACAGCCTTATTACAGTATTCTGGGTAGGACAGTATCATTCCTCAGTTGTTAAACAGCCATATTCCAGTACACTGGGTAGGACAGTATCATTCCTCAGTTCTTAAACAGCCTTATTAAAGTATTCTGGGTAGGACTTTATCATTTGGTGAACAAGCAGGACTGGTTGATCTCAAGCAAATTGGAAGAGCTGATGATGTACTTTCAACTGACTTTACTAACTGTTGCAAGACCTCAACATAATTTATTTTTCCATTTATCAATTAATTTAAATAAATTTAGAAAATGACATAATCTTTCCCTTGAGTAGTCTTTATTAGCTGGTGATATTGGCTTTACTAGCAACAAATTGGAAACCCTTCCTGCCACAATTTATCAATTAGTACACATGAAAATCACCTATTAAAATAGTCTATTCTCCAATCCACTGAGAGTTGAGCTACTGATGGTCCCAGTATGTGACATGTGTAGAACTGTTTGTAATGAGAGATTAGCTCCCTTAGATAAAAGTAGTCCTGAGCCAACTTGGAAGGTGGAAGTGTATAGTTTTCAAACAGATGTCTGAAGTCATCTGGTTCTTAAACAAGAAAAATAAAAAGTATAAATATAAAATAAAAAAAAAATTTAAGCATATTTTTGTATTCGTCTCCTTTCCAACTGTTCTGAGATGGCTTCATATGTAGCTGATATACAGTTGCGTTCAGAGTAATCATGTCATTAATAACATTTCTTTATACATCCCTGACACTGGGAAAACATTATCTGTAAAAATTTTCTTACTTACATCTATACATGTACAGACAAACATTAGGAGTCAGTTGACAATGCCAGGTAAACAACATTGCACATGTGTTAACTGGTATATGATAATATATAAAAATCAACAAACAGTTTTAAATATATCTTATATATAAGCAAAACATATTGCTTATAATGCGTAATAAAATTTAAATATTTCTTAAGAATATATGTTTAAACATTCGTATATACTTACTATATCAACATCATTTCCACTGTTATAAAACAAAAAACAAAAAGAGTGTTGGTTTTTCCCTCCAGACATGTATTATCCTAATGTTAGATCGACAAACATTTAGCTGTGTTTGTTGGTATTTGTTAAGTAACAAAATACAGATACTCAGAGAAAGTGCTTTAAGTTGGAGTTTCTGTAATTAATAAAATGGGGTGATAGTAGAAGTTGATTAAGTTATATAATTTATTGAAGAATGTTATTGCATTTATTACTAAAACAAGAATATTGTTAAGCATGCTAGTTGTCCCACCATAATAAGGTAACATTGACCCCCACAGTGTACATTACACAGACTTTACTTAACTGGTGGCATTGTGTTTGCTGGTTAGACAGATTGATGTAGAGTTGTGTAGCAGTACGACCACAATGACAATGAAATAACAGTTAATGATCAATCAGTTGGTTTTATGTACCCTCACCTTTCAAAATTAAGGTAAATGGCAAGCAAGATTAACCAAATGCATTTCATTTCTGACAAGAGTCAATGTAACAAAACATCAGTGGTTGATAAGCTCCACGGCGTTGATGAGCCATTCAGAAAATTGGTAGGTGGTGAGACATGCCAATCAATGTGTAATTAACATGTCACAAACTGTGAGCAGGCACTAAGGTGACTAAATTAGCGAAGCAGTGACCAGATGTAGAGTACCAACCAAAGTGTCAACAATATATGGTTAAAAAGTTGTGACCACTTGGACTAAAAATATTTGCTACACCAAACCTGTAAATCAGATTAACTCAATTCATCAGGAGCTTTACACTACAAGTATACGAACCATTGCCTAATTCCCAGCCTGCTATTGGATATCTTTTTTTCACAACATAGTTCATTAGCTCCACGGCGTTGGTGCTGTTCCAATGCCCGTTGGTCCGCAACAAGACATTCAGGTCAAATACCAGACCCCAGCCCACCTGGCTCACAAACTTGTTCAGCTCATCAAAGAATTGACCTGTCAAATAATGGACACATTTGGCAGAAAATAACATTTTAATAATGCTGCTAACACACAATAATATAATTAACAATGCATAAAAAGGCAAGGCAACCATACAATATGTTTATTTTAAAAATTGTGTCACTATCAGTGAACAATTACTTTTTGATTAGACATGATATGCAAGCACAGTTTTATCATTAACAAGGTTGTTAAAGTTATAATTGGATTATTCCCTAGTTTCTGGATCTTTGGATGTATGAAAACAAGTAAGAAAAACACCGCCCACACTCGCTATTTCCATATCACTTAAAATTCTGGCTACATCAACATATTCTCATAAGTTTAGACCTTTTTCTTCTTTATCTGTTTTACTACCTGTTTTCTTAAATAGTCATCTTTAGAAATCTCGAGTTTTTTTTACAGCAAACATATGGCCTCATGCCCTATGTTACAATGTTTCATTTTTTAGTTCATCCCAAGTACGGTTAGAGTGTGTTTCACACCTTTTAATTTGTTGATATGTTTGTTATGAGTGACATTGGATCATGACAAAGGTGTTAATTCTAATGAAACAAGATGCATATGAGCTAAAGGCAAGTAGTATTGGATAAAGTCCAGCCTAGCACAAGCTTATAATAATACAAGCCAATATTCTTAAAATAAGAATGAGCTACTGAATTGTTTCCCTAATGCAAGAGCACAAAATGTCCATAAGGTGTTTACAAAAGGTTTAACATACAAACATTTTTTTCACATTTATTAACTATTAAAGTTTGTATCTATAACCTCAGCTGTTGCTTGCCAGTTTGAATTTTGTTCTATGCATTCTAAAATGAAAAAAATAATTCCAGGTAAAAGTTGGTTGTACATGAGTTTATTTCACAAGGACAGCTTATTTATTAAAAAAAAATATCTATTACTTACATATAGAAATCTGGGGTATCTTGAAGTATAATCTTAAACACCAAAGATTCCAAGATAATAAGTGTGAACACAAAGTTGTTTTAAGGAAAAAATGTTTCATGGTCCTATGGACTTGTAATGATGTAATTTACATTTTATTTTATAGACATAAAAAAAGGCAAATTACTCAAAAGCTAACATAGATAAAAGTTATGCTTCTTGTGCACTGCACTTCTACTCATCAAGATCTATTGTACCACTAATCCTAAAGTCAATATGGCAAACCATTTTGAAGATATGCTAGAAACGAAACTTAGAAAAGGACAGAAAGATGGCTTAGAAACGACTGCTGCCATGTGCACCGGTTCAGTGAGCATAAAAATGATTTTATTTGTGCAAAAGATTACCTGTCATGGTGAAATTAGTAAGATCTTTATTTCTCAGATATTCAGACAATTCCATACTGCGTCGCTGCATGTTGAATTTGCTACGAATTTTAGCAGAATCCTTTAGAAGCTGATAACCCTTTTTTGATATATAATTTGGTTTAATGGAATTATAAGGTAACCATTTTTGTGACTTCTGGCTGTATGTCCTTTTGTTGCTGGAGGTAGGCAATGTGTTATTTCTTTTGCCAGAGGGATCAAAGATGAGGAAATCAGCATCTGTTCCACCAACACGTAAGTAACATGGTGACAGTCCCTTGGCTAGTGTCTGAATCTTTGTTGAACTGCAAGGATTAAGGAAAAATATACTAATGAGGGTAATAGTGTAGAAAAGCAAGTGAATATCATTGATTTCAGATCCACCTTCAGACCTTTACAAATACATATGACGCCTGGCATAAGTTGATGAGCAGATCTCACCAATTTTTCATGGCTCCTTGGGAGTACCACCGGAGAGCCTCCGAGTCTTGAAGCAATGATACAATCAGTTACTTACATATACCCAATGATGCCAACAACCACCACCCATACCCTATACTAACAGCTTTAATCTGATGTAGCTTCCTACTCTTGTTACAATAGCAGTGTCAATGTTGGTGTTTACTGTTTTACTTTTTGTCTTCATGTGCAAGAGAAAAGTCATCAATTCCCTTTATTAAATATACAAAAGAAGCTAACCTTTAGAATGTCTGCTAAATTACAGTCAAATCCATAGAGAAAGAAGATTCTTTTGCTGCTTTTTCCATATCTAGGTTTATACCAGCCAGGGTAACCATTGCTTAACCACTCAACTATCGAAGTAACTTAAACTGCATTGCTAAAAAGCTAACCCATCAGTGAGGCTGGTTTAAATTGCTTATACTTCTACCTCTGCAGTCATAACAATTATATTCCTTTCCAAGTATAAGTCACTTTGTACAGTTTTACACGAATTTTACTGGAGACAGCATGTGCTGTTACACATGCACAGGCATTCATTGGCGCTGCTTTGGAAACCGGTGCCTCTTATGGAATGCATTTTTTTAAGGGGACGAGAGTGTAGCAGGCAATAACAGGAAATTGCAGCTGTTCTATGAGACTTTTTTCAGAGAAAAGAAACTAGTATTTCACTGCCAACAGGGTAATGTGCGACAATAAAGAGTAGCTTACAATTAAAAAACAGTAGCAGGCATTAACAGGAATTTGCATCTGTTTGGCAAGGTTAGGTTGGTGCCTCTCTGGAGAGTGGTACCTTTTATTCAATGCATTTGATAGTGGGTTTTTTTGGGGGTCGATTTAGGGGAAAAGGCCTGGCAGTGAAGACCTTTCAGTAGGGGAAAAAACGTGCAAAAAATCACATTTAGGAAAAAACATTATACAATGTATTAACAAAACAGGTTAATAACACCAAAATAAACAATTAATTTTTAAACAACAATCCAGAGAGTCATTAACAATGAAACAGTTCAGAGAGCCATCGTCCTTGCCCTGAATTCCCTAAGGGAAGCCACTACTACCAACTTTAAAGTTTTTGGTTTGACCCAGCCGGGGTTTGAACCAGCGACCTCCCGATCCGCAAGCCGACGCTCTACCAACTGAGCTATTGTGGCCGGTCCTTTCTGTTGGAGTTTGTGACAATGATATGGAGGCAGTCTCAAGAATGGCACTACTGCACTTTTTGAAAAAATATTTGATATTATTTGTACCAACATAATCAGATTTTAAAAACTTTTTTGGTAGCATCTGCTATTACATAACAGTTTAAAGATGGAATGATCCAGAGAGGACCAGGCAGCTGTTACTTCCTGTGATCAAACTTTCACACCCTTGATGGTGACTTCGTTATTCAGTCACAAATATTGTCTCTTGGTTATAAAAATTTTGTAATGAGTATGAGAGAAATATCAAACATTTTGTTTACGATTCAGAAAAGTCTATTGATGGCAGATTCTGGACCCGCAGTTTATACCAGCCTTGGTGTTTTTACATGCTCAGGAAATGGAAATGGATCCTGTGTGTTAAAAACAACGATGATCTAAACAAAAATTTGATGGCAAACAAGCCATAATAGTTGATTTTTTTTCAGACCAAAGGATTTTCTTTCTTTTTTCATGTGGGGAAGTAGTTGTTTAATGGCTAGTTATATGGCAAAAAAACCTGGATAGTGTTGCTGGCAATAACAGGAAATTGCAGCTTTTCTGAGAGACCACTTCCTGAGAAAAGAACTGAGTATTCCGCTTTTAACAGTGTAGCTTGCAACAATAAGATGTAGCTATGTTTTTCTTTTTATTGCTTGCATTTGAGAAACTCGTCAGGAAGTGCGAGGTTAGAGCTCTGTAAAACTGGTTTAAGCACCCCAGTCGGCCCATATTGCCGACTGACCGTTCCAAGGCGGTAACTGTCGGGTTTGCTCTTTTCGTTAAATGACTCATCACAAATTTGTTCTTACTTTTCGCTTGGCTTGCATGTGAAATACCTTTGTTCTGTGTCTTTTCGGAGTTTGGTATATGTTGCAATGCTTATAGGACTTTGTCATATATTCTTATTCATGATCACAACAATGTTACTTGTGCAGTGTGGCGGTCGTAAAAAATCTCCCCGTGCATGTAATCTATGTTGTCATTTAATTCATCCTATAAGGATTGTTATGTGTATTTCCTTTGATGGACATTGAACTTTGGTTCTTCAATTCCATCTTCACATGAACAGGATGCTACAACCATTTATTCGTCTCTGGTCATGTTTGTTCATGATTCAGAAAGGTAATTTTATTTATAGTCAACCATTTTTGTGTAGTTTTTCAAATCGAAATAATACCATATTCTTTTCTAAACACTATGTGGACTTAAGTTTCAATGACGTCACTACTTTCGTCATAACGTATAGAAGATATCAGCGCATGGACAGTTTGTACTCCTATAGATCGTTTTTCTTTTCATTGCTTGCATTTGAGAAACTCGTCAGGAAGTGCGAGGTTAGAGCTCTGTAAAACCGGTTTAAGCACCCCAGTCGGCCCATATTGCCGACTGACCGTTCCAAGGCGGTAACTGTCGGGTTTGCTCTTTTCGTTAAATGACTCATCACAAATTTGTTCTTACTTTTTGCTTGGCTTGCATGTAAAATACCTTTGTTCTGTGTCTTTTCGGAGTTTGGTATATGTTGCA
The DNA here is from genome assembly GCA_007844125.1 of Sinonovacula constricta. Lineage (NCBI taxonomy): Eukaryota > Metazoa > Mollusca > Bivalvia > Cardiida > Solecurtidae > Sinonovacula > Sinonovacula constricta. Next base: position 35,720,474 of record CM017569.1, read on the forward strand.
ATGCTCATATATCTGCAGTTACCGGATCGTATATCGTGAAAGTGTTATCCTTATACGTTTCACCAGCCGGCGTAAAAATTAACCTGCGACTCCAGACTTCTCTAGATCTAATTCCTTGTTTGAAATGAATGAAACATGTATAGTTATGATATGCCATTTTTCACTTACCTAGGATCGAAAGTTTCCCAGTCTCTCCTGATGACACCAGAATCAATGGTTACCCCAATGAACTGTGAATCGGTCTTCCTGATTACTTTTGCTTTATCTACAAGAACTACAAAACTTGGTTGACTACAGACTGACGTTACAGTTATCGCGAGGACTAATGCATAACCCTTTAACATTTTAATGTTATATGAAAGTAATCACACTTAAAGCAAAGAATAAGTCTTACTTAGAAGTACCACTGCCTAATTTTCAGTTCACGCCAACTGGCTAAGTGTTCGTGTAAGGCTACACAGGACATTTATGTGTGTCGAAAAGCAGAACAGCAAGTATTTATTGGTTAGGTTTCTCTGTATGCATTTGTTTATATAAAGTAAAAAAGGAAGAAGGGGGGGGGGGCGTATAATAAACAGATATATATCACTAAAATGATCATACAAACGTAAATTGAGCAAGTCAGCCCAGCTTACTAACAACAAATGAAAATAAGCATATGATGTTGTATGTATCCTCCATTACCCTATTAACATTTAAGACAAAGCAATAAACTAACCATAAATGGCAATTAGCATTTGCTACAGACAGTAAAGGAATATGGTGCATGTGTGACCTGGGTGTTGTTAAGAACTGAATTTCTAGAATATATAGTATACATATAACTCGTGAACAAAAAGCACAAAACCTTTGTGTAAAGTAGGCCAGCCTTTTAACATGGGCTTAAGATGAAAAAAAAGAAAGTGGAAGAAAAATGAAAAAGCAAACATTTAATTGGATAAAAGCTATATTATGTTGATAGACTTTGCTGACATTTTAAGAACCGTTATTATTTTTATTTCAAATAACAAGTCATTTGAAACTGAATCTAGAACAATTGCTAAGTGTATAATCATCATCATCATTATATAATCAAAATCATCATCACAACCACCACCATAACCGTAATTATCACAGCAATTAACTGCCTCCACCCTTCATTATGAAATAGCTACAGTTGGTGGCACGTTGTACAGTCGTTTGGGGTGTAGCGGATCACTAACGACATTTTCGCCGCATACGCATTAGCGAAAAGTGTTTTCAAAATACAGAATATGCATTTACATTGCAAAAAATGTCCTCTTTCCAAAAATGCTAACCATTTTAATCTCGGACGTATATTTCTTTGCAAACGCTTCACTTTTTGGTATGTATCAATTTGGATAGTTGCGGATCACTTTAGGGTATAGCGGATCACGTGATAAACGTCACCTAGGGATCGTCTCAAAGCTCTAGAAACGGCGTATTTGTCACAACAATGCAACTTAAATATGTCAACGATATGTTTGATTTTTTTCTCATGAATAATGCTATCAAATTGTTTTCAATGAAGCATACTCATATCATATGGCTGCTCCCTCAAGTTGAGTCCGCTGTTTCCAGCAGCTGTCTGGTCTACGTCTCTCTCGTTCACTATTTCGGTGCAACATCTGCACAAAGTATGGTAGTTTAAAATACACCTGTATCACCCAAGAAAACAACTATTGCACGCACAGAACACACACACACACGCACACACAAAAAGTTAATTGGGATGGGATATAAATACAAGATCAAATAACATTCAGTAATCTTTAATTAAAATCAGTGATTGGAATTAGAAGTTTTAACTTACAATGACTAAATCACATGCATTTTGTACGTTTTGTCAGGTTAAATATTAGTTTTCACAACAATCCTGGATTTTATTAGTATGAATTTACTGGAATTTGAAAGGCGGGTAAGCAAACAAACGTGCATTCAAGCAAACATAACAGATCTTAATAAGAAATTTTCTGACCTGTATTTGCTTTGTTTATTAGTACAGATGTATGTGAAAGATAACATAAATAAGGCCAAATGCTTAAAGGGATCTAGACAAAGATGGGTTATTCTGTGATAAACATAATTTAAGTGCCATATATATTATCGACAGCATTTACAAATCAATTTGAAACCTTGTCTATTTAAACATACCAGTTACATTCACACATCAGACATGAGTTGGGATATTTCCGCAATTTTAATAATTTTAGGGGCGGTGCAAGACGTTAAGAGTTGTGATTGATACTGCATTTTCATTTCAAATAGTGTGTAACTCATGGGCTAATCACTATTGTTTACCGACGATGCATGCGCATGCGCAGTTTGATGATGCATTAAGATCTTTTAATGGAAGGTATATTAATATACTTTTAAGTAATCTGTCATGATATTTCAGTACAGATTGAATGTGGTTCATCAAAGGTTTAGTAAATGAGCAAAAGTTGAAAAAAATGCTTAATAGAAAATCTGTGTCCAGGCTGCTTTAAACATTATTGCAGCATAATCAATATGGAATGAAGTCTACCAAAAAATGTAAAGACAAAGGCAAATCAATAAAAGGAAACCAAAATCTCTCCTCAACAATTTCTTATGAAATGATATAAAATGTACACAAAATGCCACTGACTAGATCATATGTAAACACAATCTAACTACTTTACATTTGTAAATATTGCATAAAAATACAATAATAAGGATTGAACACTAAGAAAGGCCATGTATTTCAACATACAGTAAACATTATAGTACTTTTGAGATCTATTTTTCATACCTAAAAGAGGTTGCATACCTTATGCAGTGTTAGTTATAAACAGTTAACTTCATAAATAAGAAAATATTTATCACAGCATATTGGGTGTATAATTTTAATGGATTGAAAATGATAAATAAAGCAGTGAATCTGTTTGGCATAAAACATGACAGGAACCAACTCCAAGTCACAAATCTGATTGTCTATGAGCAAACAAAAAGATTATTTATTAAACAGTTATTCCTATTCTCGCCGAGAATCTTTAAATGGAGTTGCCTTTTTTTTTCTCTTCACCAGCCAAGAACTGCAGGTTTTCCAATAGATACATTGTCTTTCTCTATGAGCAAAATAGCTCTCCGGACACGCACTGTCTTCCCAGGTGAAAGGTATTTCTTCTTGGTTTTGGCATTTTTCACAGCCAGACTTAATCTCATTTCATGAAGCAGCCTTTTTATTTGGTTGTCTAAGCATTTTGTTCTGAAAAAAAGATGACGATGTTGATGATGATGATATATTAAAAAAAGATGAGGAGGAGGAGGACTATGGATATGCCAGTGTATATTGTTCAAACTCAAACAGACATATCACCTCCCCCCCCCCCCCCCCCCACACACACACCCATGTGGAAACAGTAAACAAATCAGAAACAGTTATTTACACCACATCAATTCCATATTTATCATACATAGATACATCATATCATCTGCATGTTAAAGGTTATCCCAGCACTGGTACACCAAATGTAAGGATAATAAGACTGATTGTAGTATCATGTCATATATCCATGGCATGATATTACTAATGAGACTAGTTGTGGTATTATATATATATTATAAGATATTTTAAGTTGATACCGTCTCCACATGACTGAAAAATCCACATGACTGAAAAATTGTTTGTTGGATGCTTATATAATTTGTTACAATGGTGATATGATGGTGATATGATTAGAATGATAATCATGATTAGCAGCTTATACTGAAGGAGTTGAACACAGCTAACATAATTGCAGAGAACGTAATAATGAGGATGATGAAGTGGAAGAAGAGGTGCACACCGCTAGCAATCAATGAAATAACTTAACAGAATAACATAGAATGGGTTTATAAGTTGGGATGAAACTTTGAGATATGTTTGGCAGATCGTATTCAGGTTCACTAATGAGACGGCCCCCTAAATTTAATGATCCGTAATACCCAAAAATATGTGCGTTCACTTTTCAGCTCACACATCAATAAAAACACGTCCAAAGAACAAACAATTTCGTATGGTGATAAAGAACATATACCCCCATCAATTGATGTCATTGGTTTAATCAAATACCCTATATTGTCGGAAAGTTCGCTGTTGATTTGCACTTTCGTTTTTGTGTTTTCCGTAGAAATGTCAACTTCCGGTGACCTCGGTTTGGTTACGCCATCATTTTTGGTTATCGAAAACTGCTAGGCTGAAAATTTCACCGTGGAAATCCTAACGGGATATCACTTTTTCTAATGAAATACTTTTTATTTGGTTTAAACATCAAAAGTTGTAAAAATATCAAGCTCAGATTTGACTGATCCGCAATACCCTAAGATCCGCTACACCCCAAACAACTGTATATTTGTTTCTTGTTATTTTATTTCAAACAAAACCATTCTGATTCCTCAAATAAATATTAATTGACCCTTCCTCAGCTCTTTGACAGACAAGCTTTTTAGCGCCCCCCCCCCACCCCCCTTCATTTTTACAAAGGTGGACGAAATCCCCCCACCCCCTGCGAATTTTCCTACGTCGAAGAAACGACTTATGAGGTGCTCAGAGACTGAACTCAGCCGGTCCATTATACCGACGAGTCAGGCGTAATGCTGTCCCCTTAGCCCCGACAGTTAGTAGGGAAGCCACCACTACCAACTTTAAAGTCTTTGGTTTGACCCGACCGGGGTTTGAACCCACGACCTACCGATCTGCAAGCCGATACTCTACCACCTGAGCTATTGCCGCCGGTGATAAATGAGGGGAATTCTATCTGTGGGTGGGGGGGGGGGAGTATTTCGTCCACCTATGAAAATTCATGGAGGGGGATTTCGTCCACCTATGTAAAAATGAGTGGGGGAGCTTTCTGTTGGGGGTTGGGGGTGTCCTACAATCGGATTTCCCTAGGTGTTCGTGATGGTTTGACAGTTGTTAGTGAAGCGGTGGATATTTTGCTGCACATAATGAATGTTAACAAACTTTTTTTTACCAATATTTAATTACCTGTGAGCTTATTTGGGAACATAATAGTGTAACTATGCATTTGATACACACTATCTGCGTTGACATTGTATCTTTTCAAGTAAAGAAAATGCACAATATAGACTTCCTTATTGATAATGTTGCTTATTTTATTCCCTATGTAAATACATGTACTGCATTTTTAAATGTTCTCAAATATCAGTTAAACTCCGCGGATTTATGATATCGTGTTTTCTGACAATACCATTGCGTAAATATTAAAAAATATAAGCTATGGAGTGAATATTTTGGATCAAATTGAGAAGATTGCATTTCTGGGGTTGGCTTTGTTTTTGTTGTGTGTTGTTTTCTTGGTTTTTGTTTTATATATTGTTTATATTTATGACGTATTGTTGAAAACTGACATCAACTGCAAATACGCTTTTTTATAAGTATTTTTGATGTACGTATGTATTTTATAATATCAGTACAGTTAAGATAGACCAAGCATCTTTCTTCTTAACAACATACAAGTGAAATAACAATTATCCAAGTTAGCATGACATAACACAATGACATCTGGCATGTACCAGTCGAAACTTTGGGGCGGTAGTGACCCTGTCACAGGTCAATCAACTCCTCAAACATCGCCGATTTCTACGTCATAACAAATAAATAAGCTCTTACAAGCATTGTCGCATTTGTGTAGCAATGCCAGAAATCTTATGTAATTTACCAAATGTCATTACCATACAATGCATAAATCAACCATTCGTTCCATATTTGTCTCTCACATTGGACATTTTGCTAAAAAAATACAACCGCAAAATGCGCACAACTTGCTTACGTTCCAATGATGCCATTTTGGACGTTGTTTGTCTAACCAAGTTACAGCGACGGCCTGTCTGAGAGAGTGTCAACTACCTTGCCACTCTATATTGTTTATTAGATTTATTGTCCCGCTAACAGTATTTCAGTTATCTGGAGAGGGTGTCCACTTGAAGCAGATATAGTGCTGCGTTCTCTGTGTATAGCATGCCAAGAACACCAGTCACATTATCCTGACACCGGGCCAACCACTTGTGGAAATACCCTTGTATTTGCTTGAGCATTAGCAAGGAAGCTATACCATACCATTTTCAACGACTTTGGTATGTCGCAGCCCGGGATCGAACCCGTGGCCTCCCGTGCCTGAAGCCGATGACTATGTTGATTTATCATACTATGTTCAACCGTCGATCCCATATACATGTCTTTATTTTAACTGGTGTAAACATACTTGAAAAATTATTGAACTTTTTGAATTTGGGTAAATCAGTAATAACTTATAAAACCCTTAATTAGAAGATGAATTTGTGTCATTCATGTGCCATTTGTTTTTCATCCCACAATTCTCATATCAAGTAGGTGCTAATTAAATAGCCGTTAGTGTCTGTTCAGAGGAATGCTTTAAGTGGTTTCATGGCAACTATTCAATCTATTACATTGGTAATAGACATAAAAGTCCTATGAAGATTTAAAGTGTAACAGGCCAGTGGGTAACACCTACCCCCTTTAGAATATGCACATGATTAAAGTGGCATGAAAGCATAATTTTTCATGGGATTTACAAATAAATAAAATACAACTTTTTCCCCCTTTTAATGATGTACATGTTTATACCAATTATAATGTCAAGGATATACACAAAACAGAAGAACATTTTTAAATCATGTGACAAGAAGAATTCTTTCATAAACAAAATAACAATGGACACTATACATATATTACACAATGTTAAACTTAAAGGATAACTGTTGTTAGAAATTTTTACATATATACATGTTTTTTCCCCAAAAAGATAAATGAGTATCATAAAAAAGACAAAATGTCATAAATAAACAAGAGAGCTATGATGACCCTTAATTGCTCACCTGATGACACATGCTTTTAATAGGCTCAAATCTTGCATCAAGTAATTAAGAGTTACCGGTATTTACTTTAGAAATCTTTGGTGAAGATTGGACCATTAGTGTGGCTACTGGGTTGATAACATTTTCTAGAATTTTACCAAGTAACCTACTGAATCCATATGACCCACCTCCAAACATATGTAAGATTTCATTTTGGCAAACATTCTGGCCAAGTTTGGTGAAGATTGTGCCATCAATGTGGCCTCTAAGTGTTTTCACAACGTTTTTTTTTTTTTTAATGTTACCTACTTTTTGACCCCACATGACCCAATAATATACTCATCAAAGATTTCATGCAGACAAACAATCAGATCAAGTTTGGTGAAGATTGGGCTATACATGTGGCCTCTAGTGTGTTCACATACTTTTTCTAAGTTTTGACCTAGTGACCTCTTTTGACCCCACGTGACCCAATAAAGAGATCGTCCAAGATGTCATAAAAACAAACATTTTGACCAAGTGTGAGGACGAATGGCCTGTAAATGTGGCCTCTAGTGTGTTCACAAGCTTTTTCCTAAGATTTGACCTAATGACCTACCTTTTGACCCCACATGATCCAGTTATGAACTTATCCAAGAATTGATGCATGCAAACATTCTGATCAAGTTTGGCGAATATTGGGCCATCAATGTGGCCTCTAAGTGTTTCACAAGGTTTTTCTAAAATGTGACCTAGTGCCTACTTTTTGACCCCACGTGACCAAATAATATATGCATCCAAGATTTTATGCAGACAAACAATCTGATCAAGTTTGGCAAAGATTGGGCCATAAAAGGGGGCCTTTAGTGTGTTCACAAGCTTTTGCTAAGATTTGACCAAGTGACCTACTTTTTGATCCAACGTGACCCAAGAATGAAGTCATCCAAGATTTTATGCAGACAAATATTCTGACAAAGTTTGGTGTAGATTGGGCTATAAATGTGGTCTCTAGTGTGTTCACAAGATTCTTCTAAGATTTGACCTAGTGACCTATTTATTGACCCCACATGACTCAATAATGAACTCATCCAACATTTCATGCCGGCAAACATTCTGACCAAGTTTGATGATGATTAGATAAAAACTGTGGCCTCTAGCATGTTCACAAGCTAAAATGTTGATGATGATAGGATAAAAACTGTGGCCCCTAGCATGTTCACAAGCTAAAATGTTGATGACGGACAACAGATGACGGACGAAGCGGTATCACAAAAGCTCACCTTGAGCATGTTGTGCTCAGGAAAGTTAAAAAGCTGAAAATAAATTTAAAAAAAAATTACATTCGGAATTATATGCCAATGCTACCAGAAAATCAAGATAATATTGTGTTGTTGTTTTCTCTTTCTTCAGTAAGGAAGATTTGGAATTTGGAATTTTTCTGAGCTCACATAAATACAATGACTGACCTAATAAAATATTTTCTGTCGTATTTCCATTTCAAACTTGCTTTAAAGTAAGTAAAATAGCAATTGTGTTCACAATCATGTGTAAACGTAGCCAAAATCTGTTTCAACATTAATTTGAGTTTCATTCAGTTTATTGTAAAACTGACACATAACATACAGGGTATCAAACTGAAGCACTGTATGTAAAACTGTTGTTGTTGTTTTTTGCTGTCAGCTTATTACAAATCAGGTGTGCTTTGGATATTTTTTAAGTACATATATACACTTTAAATATAAAGATATGAGTCAGAATATGGTTAAATGCCTAAGCATATCATGCATATTCAATGCCCATTAGTTCAACTATATTAATGCACTAGCCATGTTGTAAGTAGCCATTTATAATGAAAATACCAATGTTTTGTTGTATTAATCAATAATTTTATAAAATATCACAAAAATAAATTCCACTTAATGATTTTTTGTGGACACTCATCAACCAATTTCTTTTTAAGTAAGGTATCATCAACTAAAAATCAACTAATCAGAAAATAAGTTGCTCTCTTTCTGTCTCTCCATCCATCCATCTGTCAATCCACCATACCTGTGTCTATCAGCCTTTTCCATACATTTTTCCATTTGATCCCAATGTTATAAGACTGTAAACTGGGTTTGAAGACTGCTATTTAACAGTATCTCAATCTGTACTCAGGAAATGTTTATAATCAGAGACCTTGATGCTTGAGGATGGTTTGGACCTTGAGCTCACAGTTGAATAACCTCAAGACCAGACCTTGGGGAATCTGGTCACTATAGGCTTATAACCATGAAGTAACTTAGTACGTAGTGATATTAGCATGTCTGAACTATCAAATCTAGCTCCATAATAAAAAATCAAGGACATGATAATAATATTCAACATTCTCTCAAGGACTTTCTCATCTACAGCACAAAGGCATCAAACTAATTATTATAAATGATGTTGTCAGTATTGTCAACATATGCTTCACCACATTACTTTCTAGTAAACCCTGTTTACAGTGTTTTTTAGAACTTGCAATTTCTGTACTTTTTAAGAAAAAAATGTTACCTTGCTTAGGTCATTCCCTAGTCCTAACATGCATGTTTTCAAGCACAGGAGCAGACACTGTCTGGACCATTCACTGTGAACAGCCCAGATAGAACATTCTTTATAAATTTAGTAGGTTAGAAATCTGATCTTCTCAACAGTTGTTTTGCAAAAAGACAAGGGCAAACACTATCTATGTCAATGACCCACAGTCCAGTTATACAGTGTTTACAGAAAGTACATTACTGCACTTTTGCTGAGAAAAACTTTTTGTGAAGCTGAAAAGTGGAGTTAAATAAAATGATGGAACATTTTGATAACTTAAATGCACATATTAAATAAAAACAACATGCAAACATGTACGCTTACATGTCATGTTTAATTGTCTAAATTTAATAAATCCCTTCAAAAGAATATCCTTTATAAACATTAAAGCAAAAATAATGTACCTGTAGGTACAAAAGACTACAGTATATAACTCTCTAATATACATTACCAAAAGATGAAGCCAAATTTATCTGCATTATAATATGCCTGTCCAGGACTGAACTATTTGAAATGGCTTGGTCAAAGTTACAAGTTTATGAATATGATGGATAGAACTACACTTAAATATTAGTTTAACTTGTTACCTCACTACTAAGCCAGTCAGGGTTGCAGTTTATATACACAATGAAGAATATTTCAACATGCATAGTTTAAAGCTACTGAAGATGTTTCAGTTTCAAATTGCTAAAAGTAGTTGAGAACCATTGCAACAAATTTGCTTTTTCCAACCTAAGGTTTTTTTTGAAGCAGCATTTTAGCATACAATCTATTGATCAGAGGTAAAAAACCCCATTTACTCTTTGTTGTTTAACAATGCTATGTGTTGATGAGCAAAAAAAAACGGTAACAAATGCAAGTGTTATCAACTCTGTCAAAGTTGCTCTTACTCGAAATTCGCACAATCAGTTTTATTTGAAAAAATTAAAAAGCAGAATATTAAATGAAAAACATAGTGGCATGATATAAACAGTGGCATGATATAAATCAGTTCAAGAGAATTCATTTATTCATAAACATAAATTTAGAATTGTGGACTATTTTTCATAAAAATTATAAAAAGTATGTAACACATTTTCCTCAACAGGTTAAATTAACTTAAAAATTGGTGGACAAATTGTTCCAATAAATAATGAGGTTCAATTCTCAATTTAGTTTAAACCTATTTATTTATAGTCAATAGGGAAACAAGTTCTTTCAACTTATATTAATCCCTCTTGATTGCCCACTTCATGGGTAGAACCAGTACTCAGGTACTTAGTACCTGGAACAATGTGCTGTTAATAGTCTTGCTCAAAGACTAACATCATGCAGCCAGTTTCGGGGTTTGAACCCGGGACTTTCTGATCCATAGTCTTAACATCTTAACCACTAGACCACAGATGAACACAAATTCAAATTTGCAGTGATGGTGCAAATCACACGAAATATGAAAAGTAAAGGATGAAGTTGACAAACACCTGCCTCTGCATCAAAGGGAAGACCGATAGCATTCGCAAAAACTTTGTATCAAATGTTGATGATTCCAGGCTAGACCTCAGTTTTAACAGAAGGCTATCATTACATGCCCCCAAATTCAAGAGAATACATGTGTTGTTTGTTTTTTGTGAACAATACAATAACACAAAAATGATCTGTCCCCAGGCAGCCATATTTTTTGATGGATCAAAATTTCTCAATCAACTTTTCTTTCCCCTTGCCAGCTTATGCTTTTAAGGAAGTTTGGCCAAATTAGGCCCAGCAGTTTCAAAGGAGATATTCTTTGAAAATGTTGATGGACGCATGATGCCGGGTGATCACAATAGCTCACCCTGAACACAAGGTCAAGTGAGCTAAAAAAACCCTGCATGAGTCAGTCTTGAATGTATATGTTATTGATCATATTCCAAGTAATACTTTGGTTTTTGATCCTGAAGCCAGATTAACATTAATTGGCCTCCAGAAACTATCTTTCTAACAATTACAAGACGTGTAATTGATATGAAGATTTGTTTAGCTTTGACTCTTTAGTTATTTGGCATTAGCTACTATTGTGGAATAAAACGTAGCAAATTTTGTGTCCAAGATAAATTGTGGCATTACAATTGAGAGGTCAATATAGTGCTGTAGGCAAATAAATCATATCAGTCTCAAAGTTTGCTGAAGCACAGATTGCTAAGTTTAGGAAAATTGCTCTATTTTCTGTCTTGACAAATATGGCTTTGTCAACATGCATGAAATTTAAACAATATAGCAAATGTCAGAAAGACAATTTTGGGAAGTAAAGCTTTTTCTGCATGTAAATCATGAACAGGATAAATAATGAAAAATATAAATTATGAAAAGCATAAAGACAAAATGTTGTATTCATGTGGTCCATTATGATGACCCTGTCTCCATTGGCTTCACAACTCAAAGCGACGTCGGTAATGAAGTAACAATGGCCCATCCTGAAAATAAGATAGCAAAAATAAAATATTTAAATATCTTTCTAAAAGAAACAATTAAAAATAAAGTAAAACATCAGCAATCCTGCAGTTAATGACTTGGCCTATTTTATTGTTCCAGAGCTCAACTCTAATTGCTGTAAACATGTACAATAACCATTTATACATGCCCTGATACTTTATTGACATTTGCTACATGTGTCCAACCTTCAACGTTTCTCAACTTAAGAAGTATTATCTCTTAAGTAATGTGTTAGCTTTAAGTGTAATTAACTACATAACGTAAGGATTAAACTGCTTGAATCTTATCAAGATTATAATTAATCACGTTACAAATTGCAAAATAGAAGAAATTATGTTTTCAACCTATGGACATGAGAACTAAAGGCTTTTCCTGACAAGGAACCCCAAGCTCTGTAGTTTATAGTATTTTATCATTATCATCAAGCACATATATGTTTCTTGATATATACCAATTGGGACTAATTATTTTTCTTTCCATCCATGTAATAACTAAAATGATGTTTGTTATTACTGTGCTAAACAATGGCAAAATATTTTTATTTTTGTATTATGCTCCTTATGCAGAATGTAAAGCCCAAGAATATGCCCTGTCTTTGTTTCTACTGAAAGTAGCCAATCAAATAAGTTTCAGTAAAGGTTGTCTAGACACAACATATTACAGGTGATCTGATCCTATGATGGTCGTATATCTTTATAAGGCCTGGCTGAAATTTGCCCGAGTGAATCATCACACAGTGTAATTTGTATTGGTTTCTAATCAGAATGCTGACCCAGCTACATTTCAACATTGTTTAATTATCACAGTGTTTACAATATTTATTGCACATCTCTCCAGTAACAAAATACATGTGTATTTAAGAACAAAAGTGTAATAAGATGTATAAAAAGATTTTAAAAGATTGGCCTGAGTTCTGCAATGGATGTCATAGACCACTTTTATGACCACTTTTTGATATAATACTGTTTAATATAATTCAATATATATATTCAAATTAGTTCAGACTACATATATTGGATAAAAGGAACCTTTACGCCTTTATCTGAAACAACACTCTGAATGATCCATATATTTACTTTCATTTTCTGATGAAGCTAAGTTTTGCTATTCTATTTTGTATAAAGAAAAATCTTAATGTTAATGGTCACATGGGGTCAATATGCTATCACTGCATATCTTTTAGTTAGTTTAATTAAAGAAGCATTGAATCAAGTTAATTTATTAATCATGTTTTTTCATTATTTTACGTATTGCCTTACAATGTGAAATAATTCATGGCTTTGAGTGACATTTTATTGCTATGCACTCTGACAACTATAACACGATGCATCTACATGACCATTTAAGTCACACAGAGTGAACATAGTAAAGCTGTTAGTTTTTGCTATGAAAGAAACAGCCTATTTGCTACAAACCTTTGCTACAAACCTTTAGGAAGGTTAAAAAAGCTGTTTTTGGTATTTAAATAAATGTTTTGCTTTGATTGATTTGAAAATGGTGTTTAATACAAGCATTAAAGGTCTTCTTTGTATTACTAAGTTTTGACTGTAAAAGGAACCAACAGTTTACAGAAAAAAAGAAAAGGAAAACACAACTGCTAACATTGTCCTTCTTCTAAATATAACTTTTCTTTTGTCTATCTAAACCAGTAGTAAAGGAAATTGATTTATGCTCATGTCTTTAAAAACCTTATACTAGTACCTCAAAAATTGGAATTGTTGACAAATTATTGTTTTCCTGAGAATGGAAGAGTTTCATGTCTTCAAAATTATCATATCATATTACTCAAATAGGAAGGAGTCCTTTTTGGACCCAAATCCCGTGGCTTTGTTGTTTTAGTAGGAGAGAGATAAGGAGAGTTGCCTTTGTTGTTAGGGTTAACCTCACACAAATAATCTTTTGTTCATCAGCTGATGGTGTTTAATGGAAGCAGATACGGCACTGCCTTTAGTTTGATAGTATGTCATTAACACCTAAGGTGATAACACAGCCAGTCACATTATCCTCCAGTCCAACCAGTGTTTACATTACCATAACAGTCATTGTCATGAGTGTAAGCAAGGATGCAAATATATAATAACAAGACTTGAAGAAATGTTGAGAAGTATATTTATCACATGATGCCCCTTGTTTTTCATTCAATACACCTATTAAATATTTTGTTACATTACAATTATGTAATACAGCTTTTTGATTGATGATATCACCAGCATTATCATAATGCAGATTGTCTCATACCAGTATTTCAGCTAGTATTTAAAATTTCATAAAATAGTATACTGATGACTAAAACCAGGTGATAGAAAGAATGTGAGACTCATGGCCATTTAACACATTTATGAAACTCTTCCAGAAAAATGATAGTAAGCTCACCATAGGGTCATTTACTATTACTTTTCCTGAACTTGTTTAATAAATGTTTATAGTTAATTACAACTTGTATTAACTTGTCTGCATGTGCCCTTCACTGACTGGTTGCATCTACTGACTCCATAACAAAAACAAAAATCAGGTTCAAGATCACTTGTGACCTTGGTCTTTGCCAAAATGACTCCAGCAAAAAAAATATCCTATCAACCTACCAAGGAAAAATTTAAAATATAATAATACACAATGGAATGTTATAATGTTTAAGAACTAGAATGTTGATATTACTTTGTATATGAGAAAGTGTACAGTGTGAGCTTACAGCTGCTACGCAAAAACAAGGTGGCCAAACTGCGTCAAATATTTATGCTGATATATTATAATACTGAGATGTCAACAATGGCCATCACAGAAGCGAGACAGTTGTCACTTTAACCTGGCAGGAAATCTCCACTGACACTTGTCATCAAATGATATTAATTGCCAATTATGTATACCACAGCCTGTAGTTTTGATTCTAAAAAAATAATAAAAATAATATTGGTAGTAGTACTAGCTTACGTCTACTCTCCACCTGGTGGCAATAATAAACTTCAACATGTGGTCTTTTCCCAGTAGCTCATCATTGCACAAGATGTCCACCTGTAGAAAAAAATACATTAACATAACAGTAAACAAGGGTTGAGTATACACTACTTCGTCTGTCAAGAACTTTCAACTGGTATTGATGATATGAATATATTGACAGATGTATACAGATACAGACAATTTATTGATATACAATAACATACATACTTGTTCTATTTAAGATGTTTTCCATCAACACTTTCAATTAGAGATGGCAATTGTTAACAGGTTAACCTCTTCACATATAGGCTAATTGGTTACAAATTTAGTAATTGGTTAATTTTTCTTAATAATATTTAAACCATGTTAGGTAATGTGTGTATTTATTCAATTTTTCTAAATCCCAAGTTTGAGAAAGGCCCACACTCCCTCCCTACACTTATCCACCAATACCTGTCACGAAGGTTAGAAATGTGTGGGTGTGTACCACCAACCCCTGATGTTATAAACTTAGAAAACATCTACTACATAATCACCATATGCAAATCATAACTCTTACCTTTCACATCTTAAAAGATATTTTTTATGTCAGGGTTGCTTGTAAGCAAATGGTGAAACATAGTTTACCAGAAGGAACAGACAGGCAGATATAAATATTGTAAATGCTCACACATATTAAAGTCATTATTTTCAATTTGTAAATGATTACCAGTAATTTCTAGTTTATGTTCGGTTGAATGTCCCAGAGAGAAGAAATAACAAAAAATGTTATAAAAACTTTTTTTTGTATTGTTAAACATTTTGTTGTTCTGAACAATTGTTTTAATGAACTTAAGCTTCATCTAAAATGTTAACTTTGTAACCTGTAGTTTCATTTGTAAAACTGAGTTATTGATTCTTATTAATGGCTTGTTTATCCAAAGTTGTGTGTTGTACCATTTTCAAGTTACCTTCATTGAAATTATGCTACATACATTTATTAGCAACCTTAAAATATTAAATTAGCACAATAATTCATTTAACCATTCTTCATCAGCAACAATGTAAAAGAAAGATATATACTGTAGCAGGTAGTTCCTAAATTGCGCCATATGTGTAAAGGCCTTCTTCATGCTAGGCCACGAAAGCCTTTCTAAAGCACTCAGTGAAAGTATAAAAATAATATAATGTATCAACTTACATCTTTATATCTATCAAGAGAATCTAACACTTTGGAGGCCACAAACTTTTTCAAATGTGTAACTGTCGCTTGAGATGAGAGTCTTAGTATTTTTCGTTTCAAACTTTTCATTGTGTTTATTTCCTTGCATTCCAGGCATATGTTCACTTGTTCATCTAGCCTGTGGTAATCTTTCTTATCTTCCTGCTCTGGGGCTGTTTTCTCTATGTTCTTCTTATCTTCTTCTGTCACTACAAAAAACACAAAAATAAAACATGCAATAAATATTAAAACAAGATTGATAGTATAGGCGATGCGACCTTCCAGAACATGGGCACAGCAACCTCCCTTAGCCTAGACAGTGCAACCTCCCACAACCTGGACAGTGCAACCTCCCATAACCTAGACAGTGCAACCTCCCACAACCTGGACAGTGCAACCTCCCATAACCTGGACAGTTGAACCTCCCATAACCTGGACAGTGAAACCTCCCATAACCTGGGCAGTGGAACCTCTCATAGCCTGGGCAGTGTAACCTCCCATAACCTGGACAGTGCAACCTCCCACAACCTGGACAGTGCAACCTCTCATAACCTGGACAGTGCAACCTCCCATAACCTGGGCAGTGGAACCTCTCATAGCCTGGGCAGTGTAACCTCCCATAACCTGGACAGTGCAACCTCTCATAACCTGGACAGTGCAACCTCCCACAATCAGGACAGTGCAACCTCCCATAACCTGGACAGTGCAACCTCCCACAACCTGGACAGTGCAACCTCTCATAACCTGGACAGTGCAACCTCCCATAACCTGGACAGTGCAACCTCCCATAACCTGGACAGTGCAACCTCCCACAACCAGGACAGTGCAACCTCCCATAACCTGGACAGTGCAACCTCCCACAACCAGGACAGTGCAACCTTCCATAACCTGGACAGTGCAACCTCCCACAACCAGGACAGTGCAACCTCCCATAGCCTGGGCAGTGCAACCTCCCACAACCTGGACAGTGCAACCTCCCACAACCAGGACAGTGCAACCTCCCATAACCTGGACAGTGCAACCTCCCACAACCTGCACAATGCAACCTCTCATAACCTGGACAGTGCAACCTCCCATAACCTGGGCAGTGGAACCTCTCATAGCCTGGGCAGTGTAACCTCTCATAACCTGGGCAGTGTAACATCTCATAACCAGGACAGTGCCACCTCCCATAACCTGGGCAGTGGAACCTCTCATAGCCTGGGCAGTGTAACCTCTCATAACCAGGACAGTGCAACCTCCCATAACCTGGACAGTGCAACCTCTCATAACATTGACAGTGCAACCTCCCATAACCTGGACAGTGCAACCTCCCACAACCAGGACAGTGCAACCTCCCATAGCCTGGGCAGTGCAACCTCCCACAACCTGGACAGTGCAACCTCCCACAACCAGGACAGTGCAACCTCCCATAACCTGGACAGTGCAACCTCCCACAACCAATACAGTGCAACCATTCATAACCTGGGCAGTGAAACGTCTCAAAGGCTGGGCAGTGTAATCTCTCATAACCTGGGCAGTGCAACCTCTCATAACCAGAGCAGTGCCACCTCCCATAACCTTGGCAGTGGAACCTCTCATAGCCTTGGCAGTGTAACCTCTCATAACCTGGATAGTGCAACCTCCCACAACCTGGACAGTGCAACCTCCCATAACCTGGACAGTGCAACCTCCCATAACCTGGACAGTGCAACCTCCCACAACCAGGACAGTGCAACCTCTCACAACTTGGACAGTGCAACCTCCCAAAACCAGGACAGTGCAACCATTCATAACCTGGGCAGTGCAACCTCCCACAACCTGGACAGTGCAACCTCCCACAACCAGGACAGTGCAACCTCCCATAACCTGGACAGTGCAACCTCCCACAACCTGGGCAGTGCAACCTCCCACAACCTGGACAGTGCAACCTCCCAAAACCAGGACAGTGCAACCATTCATAACCTGGGCAGTGCAACCTCCCACAACCTGGACAGTGCAACCTCCCACAACCAGGACAGTGCAACCTCCCACAACCAGGACAGTGCAACCTCCCACAACCTGGGCTGTGCCACCTCCCACAACCTGGACAGTGCAACCTCCCACAACCTGGACAGTGCAACCTCCCACAACCTGGACAGTGCAACCTCCCACAACCTGGACAGTGCAACCTCTCACAAGCAGGACAGTGCAACCTCCCATAACCTGGACAGTGCAACCTCCCACAACCAGGACAGTGCAACCATTCATAACCTGGGCAGTGCAACCTCCCACAACCAGGACATTGCAACCTCCCATAACCTGGACAGTGCAACCTCCCACAACCAGGACAGTGCAACCATTCATAACCTGGGCAGTGCAACCTCCCGCAACCTGGACAGTGCAACTTCCCACAACCAGGACAGTGCAACGTCCCATAACCTGGACAGTGCAACCTCCCACAACCAGGACAGTGCAACCTCCCATAGCCTGGGCAGTGCAACCTCCCACAACCTGGACAGTGCAACCTCCCACAACCAGGACAGTGCAACCTCCCATAACCTGGACAGTGCAACCTCCCACAACCAGAACAGTGCAACCATTCATAACCTGGGCAATGAAACGTCTCATAGCCTGGGCAGTGTAACCTCTCATAACCTGGGCAGTGTAACATCTCATAACCAGGACAGTGCCACCTCCCATAACCTGGGCAGTGGAACCTCTCATAGCCTGGGCAGTGTAACCTCTCATAACCAGGACAGTGCAACCTCCCATAACCTGGACAGTGCAACCTCTCATAACATTGACAGTGCAACCTCTCATAACCTGGACAGTGCAACCTCCCACAACCTGGACAGTGCAACCTCCCACAACCTGGACAGTGCAACCTCCGATAACCTGGACAGTGCAACCTCTCATAACCTGGACAGTGAAACCTCCCATAACCTGGATAGTACAACTTACCACAACCTGGACAGTGCAACCTCCCACAACCTAGACAGTGCAACCTCCCATAATCTGGATAGTACGACCTCCCACAACCTGGATAGTGCAACCTCCCATAACCCCATAACCTAGATAGTGCAACCTCCTATAACCTGGATAGTGAATCCTCCCATAACCTGGACAGTGCAACCTCCCATAACCTGCATAGTGCAACCTCCCATAACCAGGATAGTGCAACCTCCCACAACCATGACAGTGCAACCTCCCATAACCTGGATAGTGAAACCTCCCACAACCTGGACAGTGCAACCTCCCATAACCTGGATAGTGAAACCTCCCATAACCTGGACAGTGCAACCTCCCATAACCTGGACAGTGCAACCTCTCACAACAAGGACAGTGCAACCTCTCACAACCTGGACAGTGCAACCTCCCATAACCTGGATAGTGCAACCTCCCATAACCTGGATAGTGCAACCTCCCACAACCAGGACAGTGCAACCATTCATAACCTGGACAGTGCAACCTCTCATAACCTGGACAGTGCAACCTCCCATAACCTGGATAGTACAACTTACCACAACCTGGACAGTGCAACCTCCCATAACCTGGATAGTGCAACGTACTATAACCTGGACAGTGCAACCTCCCACAACCTGGACAGTGCAACCTCTCACAAACTGGACAGTGCAACCTCCCATAACCTGGATAGTGCAACCTCCCATAACCTGGATAGTGCAACCTCCCACAACCAGGACAGTGCAACCATTCATAACCTGGACAGTGCAACCTCTCATAACCTGGACAGTGCAACCTCCCATAACCTGGATAGTACAACTTACCACAAGCTGGACAGTGCAACCTCCCATAACCTGGATAGTGCAACCTACTATAACCTGGACAGTGCAACCTCCCACAACCTGGACAGTGCAACCTCCCATAATCTGGATAGTGCGACGTCCCACAACCTGGATAGTGCAACCTCCCATAACCCCATAACCTGGATAGTGCAACCTCCCATAACCCGGATAGTGCAACCTCCGATAACCTGGATAGTGCAACCTCCCATAACCTGCATAGTGCAACCTTCCATAACCTGGATAGTGCAACCTCCCATAACCTGGATAGTGCAACCTCCCATAACCTGGATAGTGCAACCTCCCACAACCAGGACAGTGCAACCTCCCATAACCTGGATAGTGAAACCTCCCACAACCTGGACAGTGCAACCTCCCATAACCTGGATAGTGAAACCTCCCATAACCTGGACAGTGCAACCTCCCATAACCTGGACAGTGCAACCTCTCACAACAAGGACAGTGCAACCTCTCACAACCTGGACAGTGCAACCTCCCATAACCTGGATAGTGCAACCTCCCAGAACCTGGATAGTGCAACCTCTCACAACCAGGACAGTGCAACCTCTCACAACCTGGACAGTGCAACCTCCCATAACCTGGATAGTGCAACCTCCCATAACCTGGATAGTGCAACTTCTCACAACCAGGACAGTGCAACCTCCCATAACCTGGATAGTGCAACCTCCCATAACCTGGACAGTGCAACCTCCCATAACCTGGATACTGCAACCTCTCACAACCAGGACACTGCAACCTCTCACAACCTGGACAGTGCAACCTCCCATAACCTGGATAGTGCAACCTCACATAACCTGGATACTGCAACCTCCCAGAACCTGGATAGTGCAACCTCTCACAACCAGGACAGTGCAACCTCTCACAACCTGGACAGTGCAACCTCCCATAACCTGGATAGTGCAACCTCCCATTACCTGGACAGTGCAACCTCCCACAACCAGGACAGTGCAACCTCCCACAACCAGGACAGTGCAACCTCCCATAACCTGGATAGTGCAACCTCCCATAACCTGGATACTGCAACCTCCCATTACCTGGATAGTGCAACCTCTCACAACCTGGACAGTGCAACCTCTCACAACCTGGACAGTGCAACCTCCTATAACCTGGATAGTGCAACCTCTCACAACCAGGATAGTGCAACCTCTCACAATCTGGACAGTGCAACCTCCCATAACCTGGATAGTGCAACCTCTCACAACCTGGACAGTGCAACCTCTCACAACCTGGACAGTGCAACCTCCCATAACCTGGATAGTGCAACCTCCCATAACCTGGATAGTGCAACCTCCCACAACCAGGACAGTGCAATCATTCATAACCTGGGCAATGCAACCTCTCATAGCCTGGGCAGTGTAACCTCTCATAACCGGAGCAGTGTAACCTCTCATTACCAGGACAGTGCAACCTCCCATAACCTGGGCAGTGCAACCTCTCATAACCTGGATAGTGCAACCTACCAAAACCTGGATAGTGCAACCTCCCACAACCTGGATAGTGCAACCTCTCACAACCTGGACAGTGCAACCTCTCACAACCTGGATAGTGCAACCTCCCAAAACCTGGATAGTGCAACCTCCCACAACCTGGATAGTGCAACCTCTCACAACCTGGACAGGGCAACCTCTCACAACCTAGACAGTGCAACCTCCCATAACCTGGATAGCGCAACCTCCCATAACCTGGACAGTGCAACCTCCCACAACCTGGACAGAGCAACCTCTCATAATCTGGATAGTGCAACCTCCCCTAACCTGGATAGTGCAACCTCTCATAACCTGAATAATGCAACCTCCCACAACCTGGACAGAGCAACCTCCCATAACCTGGACAGTGCAACCTCACATAACCAGGATAATGCAACCTCCCACAACCTGGACAGTGCAACCTCCCATAACCTGGAGAGTGCAACCTCTCATAACCTGGACAGTGCAACCTCCCATAACCTGGATAGTACAACCTACCACAAACTGGACAATGCAACCTCCCATAACCTGGATATTGCAACCTACCATAACCTGGACAGTGCAACCTCCCACAACCTGGAAAGTGCAACCTCCCATAATCTGGATAGTGCGACCTCCCATAACCTGGATAGTGCAACCTCTCATAGCCTGGATAGTACAACCTCTCATAAACTGGAGAGTGCAACCTCCCATAACCTGGATACTGCAACCTCCCATAACCTGGAAATTGCAACCTCCCATAACCTGGATACTGCAACCTCCCACAACCTGGACAGTGCAACCTCTCAAAGCCTGGACAGTGCAACCTCCCTTAACCTGGATAGTGTAACCTTCCATAACCAGGATAGTGCAACCTCCCATAACCTTGATAGTGCAACCTCCAAAAACCTGGATAGTGCAACCTCCCAGAACCTGGATAGTGCAACCTCTCATAGCCTGGACAGTGCAACCTCTCATAGCCTGGATAGTGCAACCTTCCACAACCTGGGCAGTGCAACCTTCCACAACCTGGGCAGTGCAACCTCCCACAACCTTTACAGTGCAACCTCCCATAACCTAGATAGTGCAACCTTTCACAACCTGGACAGTGCAACCTCCCATAACCTGGATAGTGCAACCTCTCATAACCTGGGCAGTGCAACCTACCACAACCTGGACAGTGCATCTCTTTCATAACCTGGATAGTGCAACCTCTCATAACCTGGGCATTGCAACCTCCCATAACCTGGATAGTGCAACCTCTCATAACCTGGGCATTGCAACCTCCCATAACCTGGATAATGCAACCTCTCATAACCTGGGCATTGCAACCTCCCATAACCTGAATAGTTCAACCTACCACAGCCTAGACAGTGCAACCTCTCATAACCTGGACAGTGCAACCTTCCATAACCAGGGCAATGCAACCTCCCATATCCTGGGCAGTGCAACCTTCCATAGCCTGGGCTGTGCAACCTTCCATAGCCTGTGCTGTGCAACCTCCAATGGCCTGGGCAGTGCAACCTCCAATGGCCTGGGCAGTGCAACCTCCAATAGCCTGGGCTGTGCAACCTTCCATAGCCTGGGCGGTTCAACCTTTTATGTCCTGTGCAGTGCAACCTCCAATGGCTTGGGCAGTGCAACCTCTAAGAGCCTGGGCAGTGCAACCTCCAATAGCCTGGGCAGTGCAACTTCCATAGCCTGGGCAGTGCAACCTCCCATAGCCTTGGCTATTGTTTTCAGACAATTGTCTGGTTATAATTAGCTGTGCTCTTTTGGTCATTTGGATGACCTTCTTAGACTGAAACTTGAGCCCCTGCGTCGAGGGGCTGGGGAGCTTCAAGTCAGGCACTCTAACAAACCAACAATGGGCTCTCCCATCAATTATGACTTAGTTAACTATCAAATATTGTAATTCGCCATGTCTTTAGCACTTACCATCTCCATTTGGCATCTGTATACCTTTTCTTTTGTAAAATTCTATTTGTCTTTTCTTTTCATCTGCAAAAATATGAATGGAAAGGTCACAAATATTGTTTGGCAAACCTTGGAAGTTCACATCAGTTCATATGCAAGTGATATGTTACATATGCAAAATCTGCCTATCAATTTCTTGACAACTATTTGTAGCTCTGTTCTAGCCCTTCACCTAATATATAAACTTATATATGCACTGCGCATAACATAACAATGTCTATATTTGTACTTCCAGGGTTTTGCTAAAATCAACAATACATGTAAGGTGATTTGGTTAAACCAAAAACATTGGCTGATTTGATTGTTTATCTACAGAACCAAACCAGATAAAAAGCCAAAAATGTAATCCCTTTATACATCTGAAAGATAATTCGTGAATTATCCAAGTGTTCCGAATTTATTGTGGCTTTGCCAAAAATAAACTTTTTGTATTACCGGGGTTTGTTACCTATTGACTGTGAACAGGTTAAGTTTGAAGTGAATATGTTAGACAGTTTTCAAAAAATGGATGGTAACAGAAACTGTAACAAACACAGTTTACTGTTGAAAAAGGGGCATAACTTTGCCACTTATTTCTTTGAAAAAAAAATGGAATTGATAAAGTAAATTGAATGACAATTAATTAATGAGAGAGAAAAAAAAGGAGGGAGATAATAAGAAGACGAAACAACTGAAAAGGTGTATGGTATGAAGAGTTAAGAAAAAAAAAATAAAAATACATGTAAGTTTTTCACAAAAAGATGATACGAGAATTCATATGACACAGGTGGGAGAGAAGTAAAATCATAAATAAGTGTGACATATTGGCATATAGAGAAATAACAGTGGAGGCAGAAAATGCATTCATTCATGAAAAATAAGACATAACGACACAAGTGATGAAAACCATACTTAAATAACAATTGCACCTACTTTCTTGAAGATTTGGTACAAGTTTGTAGACAATGTCTTGCATAGTCCTATCATGGCTGAAATAAAAACAACAACAGAAATGTGACTTAATTTGACATTGAGAGTGGCACTTGCAAATGGTATGTGGAACACAGAATCAAGTGTATGCAACAAAGATGGTAAAGTGTTATTGGATACCTGTAAACACATGGCAAAGTTACAACAAGGATATTTGTGTAGGAATTTAAATAATACAGCTTGAAGTGGGTTCATCTGTATGTGGGCTGTCCAAGAAATGTGTTAACTGTCGCTCTGCTTCAAAAACATTTTTTTGCCAGCATTTTTGATGATACTATGCAGCGACATTTTTATCATTATAGCACAGGTTCCCAGGGACTTAAATCCGGCTGGTCAAAGACAACATTCATGTAGATCAAATTAACACATTAATGATGATAAAAAAATAATTGTTTAATCAACATTAAAACAGAATAAATATTTTAATGTTTTTATAGGATGGTGTTGCTTGCTGAATTTCAGAAGAACAAAGGATTGACCCTGCATGAACTTGGCTATCTGCAGCCAGTCTTCATGCCTGGGTAAAAGTAGTGTGTGAACAATCACAGATATGGATGTTGAAGATGACTGTGTTTATATTTGTGTCTAGGCATGCTCCAAGTGTTCACATTAATGTAATCTGTTTATACTAGAAGGTCTAGTGATTGTATGGATGATGCAGATATATGAAATGCAGATTCATTAATGACCAACGATGAACAGGAATATCACTCAGTGACTAGAGAAAATGGGCGTAAGGAGGGAGAAAAATGTTATTAGAATAAGTCTTCCAATGACTTTGCACTACAAACTAGGAAAAGATACTTGCAATATCCCACATGGGGCCTCACTGCCTTCTGTGGCTCTGTAACAGGTTTGCAATAGAGGTTTAGATTCAAATTACAGGGGTGAAATGTTGAGGAGATAAATAACTGGAAGTTAATTTTGAACTCAGTGTCTTTTGGTAGCATTCGGTAGCACTTATGAGTATTAATTTTAGACCTAGTTTTAGTTAAAAAACAATACTAAGGAGTGTTTTATATGTTATATCATAGTGTCTATAATCGGATGTTCATGTCTGTGTTGTAACTTTGTCTCAATGTATAATGTATATTCATAAGAGGTAATTGTTTTGCAGGTTGTTTTCATAAGCATTTTTAAATGTATTTATCATAAATAACTTAAAGTGACCATTATTTGCAAACTTACAAGGTTAAACTTACAACACCCAAATGTCCTATGGGTGGCCCTGTATCAAGATTATTTTTTTTTAAATATTGGTCTGCCAAAAAGCATGGAATGCCAGGGAGGTGACCAATTTTTCACATATGGATAATTTTCTGGTCAGAAACCACAACAGCTAAAGCTTTGATATTTGGTACACATGATCCTTGGATGGCCCTGTATGAAGAGTGTTATATTACCGGTATGATCTGTCATAAAATATGACAGCCAGGGGCATGGCCATTTTCCATATATGGCCATGAAGTAAAAAAATGTATTTTGTGCACATGCATTACAATTATTCTTGTCTGTTTAAACATTGCTGATACTCCTTACTTTGTCTTTATGTCAATGGTACACAGGTGAGCAATATAGGGCCCTCATGGCTCCTTGTCCTACTTGACTGCCTGTCTTTGACTTTTACTTTTAGACCCTCACCACTATTAGTTTAGAACAAGCATGATTTAAGGCTGTCAACTATCAGGCTGTGCATAGGGCCATGATTTATTTTTTATTTATTTGACTTGAATCAGCTTTGACTTTATTTGAGATAAATGATTTATTGTTTTGTTTGTTAAATATATATTGTAATCATTTTCAAAGTGTTCGTTTATTAAAATATATTGTATTATTTAACTTGTTGCTGGCTATTACTTTCTGTTGCACCAATGATCATAACATTAGGCATGACCTATATCAAGCTTGAAAAGTCTAAGACTGGTGGTGCGTACCTTATATAGTGCAGGGGATGGCTCTGGTGAATGAGGAGACCACAGGCAGGGCATGTGTTGTTCTCCAGAAGGAACTTTACCAGGCAGCTGCGACAAACTGAAATAAGAGAATAAATTTATGGGGAACTTGTATAAGGGCTTCAGGCTGAAATATAAAGTATAAACACAGGAGGAACATGTATATGGCCCTCAGGCTGCAATAAACAGTATGAACACAGGGGGAATATGTAAGAGGGCTTCAGGCTGAAATATATAGTATTAACAGATCGAGAACGTGTATAAGGACTTTAGGCTTACATATGCCGTATAAACAGATAGCAAACTTGTATAAGGGCTTCAGGCTGAAATATATAGCATAAACAGATGGGAAGCATGTACAAGGGCATCAGGCTGACATATAGTATAAGGGCTTCAGGCTGAAATATACAGTATAAACACTGGGGGGACTTGTCTAAGGGCTTCAGGCTGAAATATACAGTATAAACACTGGGGGGACTTGTCTAAGGGATTCAGGCTGACATATACAGTATGAACAAAGTAGAAATGTGTATAAGGGCTTTAGGCCGATATAAACAGTATAGCAAAAAAGGTGGCCATGCCACGAAACCAGGTTTTCAACAATTTAACACAAATTATTAAGATGAAACTGTTTTTTTTTCTATTTTTAGTAACAGTGACCTTGACCCGACTGGTCCCCAAATCCAAACCCCAAGCAAGGTCTCCATGCAAGCTTGTCGTATCCACAGTTTCAGCAAGATTGCTTTATTCAAACTGAAGTAACTGACTGGAAACTGCTTTTCTATTTTAAGTAACAGTAACCTTAACCTTTATCAGACTGGCCCCTAATCCAAACTCAAGCTAGATCTTCATGCACGCTTGGTATATCCAAAGTTTCAGTAAGATTGACTTATCCAAACTTAAGTTATTGACCAGAAACTGTTTTTCTATTTTTAGTTACAATGACCTTGACCCGACTGGCCCCAAATCAAAACCCAAGCTAGGTCTTCATGCGAGCTTGCTATATCTAAAGTTTCAGCAAGATTGGTTTTATCGGAACAAAAGTTTTTGACCAGAAACCCTCTGTTTGACGCCGAAGCCCATATCTAAGGTTTCATACTGCCAAACATTCTGGCCGAGTTTGGTGAAGACTGGACCCTGAATGTGGCCTCTAGTGTGTTCACAAGCATTTTCTAAGATTTTTTTAGATTTGGCCTTGAGACCTACTTTTTAACCCCACGTGACACAATGAAGAACTCATTCAAGATTTCATGCAGACTGGACTTGACCCTAAATGTGGCCTCAAGTGTGTTCACAAGCATTTTCTAAAATTTTCTAAGATTTTACCTTGAGACCTACTTTTTAACCCCATGTGACACAATAAAGAACTTATTCAAGATTTCATGCAGGCAAACATTCTGATGAAGTTTGGTGAAGATTGGCCTATAAATGTGATCTCTATGGTGTTCACAAGGTTTTTCCTAATATTTGACCTTTTGTCCTAGTTTTTGACCCCAGGTGACCAAGTTTGATGAAGTTTGGATAGAAAACTCTAGCCTGTAGCGTGATCATAAAACCAGTTTACATGATTTATTCTTAAATATGTTACATTGTCACAAGACGAATACATTAATGTAAAATCATTTGAGCTTTACTTCATTAGCATGTGACTTCTATATATAAGAAACAACAACAGATAATACAGTTATCCATTTACTATTAAGTCATAGTAAAACACCTAGTAATAAATATATACTTTTCTTGATTAGTGCAAAGACTTCATGTATTCTTAATTCATTCAACTTTAATTTGTTTAGGCAACAAGTGTTTACCACTAAAAATTTATAATTATCAAAATACCTAAAGTATTTTGTCACTAATTTACAAATTAAATCAGTTGTTTTTGTGCTTGCATACTCGTCTCATTATTTCAAATGTAACATCTTTATAAATATATAAATAAATTTGAAAGTTTTTATGTAAATTTGAATTTTACAGTAGAATATATGTAGAACACTTTGGATACCTTTTTTCCAATTCATTAGATTGTTTTGGGTACCGGTCACTTCGGTATATGACCACTTCGGTAAATTGATCTTATATTGGGATTAGTACAGACGTTTCGGTAAAGAGGTAAACATACTGTATAACACATGATTGAGACGGAGAATTGGGTATGTCCACGTGTGAAAAAGATTTTCACACCTTAGCCCGAGACAGATAATTTATTTATTTGATCATTTATTTATTGAAAATGTGGTACAGGAACGCTTTGGTAGATTTATTTTATAAAACAATTGAGTCAAAAATTTATACTTATATTATTACTATTTGGAAAAGTTAATCTTTGCCGACACCAGTAACTAAATTGTAACAAATATATCATGAAAGTATCAGGAAGCAGGCCTCCACACATCAGAGAGAAGCGAAAAGTATGAATTCATCAGGAAGGTCATGTCCCTGACGTGCGAACAAATTGAAGCGGCCTTCCACTGACTAATAGAATAATATAATAAAATAAAAATATAAACAGCTAGGTTGAGGAAAGAGTTCAGTTCAACAAATGTGGGAAATAAAATATTACAAAAACATATACCACCTAATTTTAAGTATTACTGATACTATTGATCATAATAATCATAATACATACATATATAAATAAATTAATTATTGATTAACTTATCTGTCTCGGGCTAACATGTAAAAATCTTTTCACACATAGATATACCGAATTCATCTCAATCACGTTTTATACTATATGTTTTCCTATTTACTGAAACGACCGGACTGATCCCTATTTAAGATTAATTTACCGAAGTGGTCATTCACCGAAGCGACCGTAAACCATCGTTTTTACACCATGTTTGGTTGTCTTTCTTGATTTTGTAGGCCACAAGCTAAAAACCAAAGCATATAATTTATGTCTAGATAGTGAAACTGGGAAAAGAATTTAGTTGAGTTGAAAGAAGTCAAAAACTGATATCAAATGGATTGGAATACTATGAAAACGTAAAATGAGACTAACATAATATATGAGAATCAAGGTTAGTTGTGCACTGGAGTAAGGGTAGGTTTATGATAAATATTACACCATAAGTAACCAGACAGTAAGATTTATGTAGAGTTCGTGTCCATGGTATACCAACAATACCTACATGTGTGCAAACATTCTGTGATGGTGGTTGCATCCACTAGGTATCCTTTACACAAGGCACATGTGATAAACTGATTGACAGTTTTCAATTTGACACGCTTTTCCATCATCTTTGGTTAGACGTTTTCTCATCTGAATGGAACAATACACACTTGTGATTTTAAGGTTAAAAAACAAAAACAAAAAACAAACGGAAATGCATTTTATTAAACTCGTAAGATATTAACACTTACAAAAAGTATTTATCATCATCCAGTCGATCTTTGTTTAAATGATATGCCCATGTCTATGATACAGAACAATGTATGCCCGAACAATCTTTAGGCAAGCTGCGTTATACAGATATTGAGAAATGGAAAACATATACAACTTCATAGAAATTGAAATTATTATAAATTGTTAAAATTTATCTACGCATGTCCTTACCAAACCACGAAAAATAGGAATGAAATGAATGAATGAAATCCGATTAAATATGAAAACATTCTCTACAGGCAGCCATCTTGATTTTATTCACCAAGCTGTACGGAAACAAATTATACGACATCAAGCGATACGACAGCAAGCTGTACAACACGACGGACATGGGAAAATGGGACGTGCTTTGAACGGATGAAAACAAGGACGGACCAAACCAGAACGAATAATGGTTCAGGACGGCCTATTTTGACTAACTTCACATATGCCTCAGACAAAAATCAAAACAAAACAAAAAAACCTTCATGAGCTTTACATGATTAGACCTCTGTAATGATTTGAGCCGTGTCGCTTGTGCATTGATAGGATTTTAATTGCGACGTTTATTTATAATGTATTTAGATTATGTTTTGTTTTATAAACAACTTGTTAATTTTATAAAGGATATTTGAACTTTTTAAAGAAAAGACTGATAAATTTGTGTGATATAATTATTACTAAAATTACGATGATGCATTTTATTTTTATATTTTAAATGATATCTGCATGGAGCGCAATGTGTGGGAAAATAATTTTAAAATATTTTAAGTTGGTGTTGGCTAAACAAATACTGCTGGTACAGATTTCAAAAGCTTCGATAATATGTTAACCGAAAGTGGCACTTATTTGGACATAGTTTCTTTGGTCCAGAGTGTGAGGAATAACCAACGTGTGTATGTATACGTAAACCTTGGGAAAACCTTGCTTAATTGTCTATGTTTACCATAGTTATGTTTTCTAAGCGTATATTGCACTAAACAGTATGCTCAAAAAGTGTTGCTTTGGCAGTTTAGTTAAGACTTGTTTTGTTTAAACTTCAAATGAAACATGTGCGTGAACGGTCCTACTAAACAGTGCAAAGGCACACAAAGTCATAAAAAGTCAGTTCAAAGTCAGTACAAAGTCATACAAAGTCATGTTACACGCCATTATATATGTATAAAAATATGTAATAGTTAAATATACATCTGTTTAAATTTTTTTCCTTGAAATAAACCATCAAATTCGTATACAAAGTCAATTGTAAACTGACAAAGACATTACAAAGTCAAGATATGTTCAATAATTTCCAAAGTTGAGAGAAAGTCATACAAAGGCATTTTATTTATTATTATTACATAAAAAATATGTTATTTAACGAAAAGCGCCATTTGTTACTGTAAAGCGTTAAATTCCATGACATAGCCAGTTATAGTTCGCCAAGGACAATACAAAGTCAAGCTATGGTCCACATTTTCCAAACAAAGTCAGACAAAAGCCATGCAGAATATTAGCAACAGCTTATATATGTTTTATATTAACTGTTAAATGTTAAATAAGAATATAAACGTCATTTCAAGTAGTTTCATAGTTTAAGAATTTGCCTACAAAGTGTCTTAGATGCGATTTAGTTGTCAATATGATTGTTTATAAAACATTGAATTTGTAAATGTACATATAGCTTTAACTAACTAAAAAGTATAGCTTAGTCTTTATAAAGTTATTTAAAGTTTTGTATTTGAGTAGTTTATTCTTTTTGTATTAATTGTACAACTCGACAGATATGAAGGCGTCATATCATCATGTCCCTTTTATATGACATTTGTATTTTCGTACACTGCTGTTTCATGGACTTTTGCTGTCTAGATGTTCGGAATACGGTGCTAATTTCACTATGTTTACATCTGTTTCATTCTTGTCTGTCCTCTTTATAAAGCACAGCTTGGAAACTAATTCAATAATATATAGAACTTGTGCCGAAACTCTAATACGCTCTTCCGATGAAAGCATGGCCAATTTGAAAATGATTGGCAGATCTAATTGCATTTTGTTTGGCCAAACTTAAATTTAACAATCTTTTCGGAAACCCGTTAATTTAACTATATTTACTGCCTGATAGTTGTATTTCGATTGATCCCACACGTAACAACTGCGTGGATAGCATGGTCTTAG
The DNA here is from genome assembly GCA_007844125.1 of Sinonovacula constricta. NCBI lineage: Eukaryota > Metazoa > Mollusca > Bivalvia > Cardiida > Solecurtidae > Sinonovacula > Sinonovacula constricta. The sequence continues at coordinate 35,752,081 of CM017569.1, forward strand.
TTGTAAATGTTAGAGTTAACAGGTTAGTTAGATTTCTTAAAATGGCAAACTATTCTTAACGATAAAAGTTAATGATTTCCCCATACACTTTTCCTTAAAGTAAGTCTTTCGAGTAAGTCCAATTGTGATTGTGCCTGCCAGTTTGATGTCTACATAAGGTCACACCAGCAGGGTACTGCTACAATAAAATCAAAGCGCTACAAGCACTGCGGTATTCACTGCTTTATAAAGGTAGTAACATTATGAGACAATTATAACCAGTGTAGTTAAACTACCGTATATTATCCCAGCAAACATAACAATATGGGTCCCATATGGGCTAGAACTGGGCAAGCCGATATGGGTACACCCATATGGAACCCATATTGGTCCTATATATGGTGTGACAGGGAAAGGACATATGGGCATCTGTAATAGGCAAAATTGTAAATCTTTGAAATTAATTTCCTTGTTCTGATGTGCCTGAAGAAAATGACAGTCTTGGTAAGCAGCATTTATCTGACACAGACTGTGAAACTGTTCCAAGTTTTATTCTCCATGATAATTTTGCGGACAGTTTTGATTTAAACAACGGTGACTTAAAAACAATTTTAAGAAACTACTCAACCTATGCCTATCACAGACAGATCTGATTTAAATCAACTTGACCAACAAGAACAATTTTCAAACCCTCCCTTACATGTTTCAGACAGTGACAGTGAATTAGATGATGATTTAATGAAGGACCAGTGTTAAGAGGACATTCAAAATTGGGCCACTACATACCAGATAACTCATTCACGTTTTCGAGCTCTTTTTACGAGCTCTTTTGTCTGTTAATCCATACCGAAAGATCCAAGGACGTTGTTAAAGAAAAATACAGTGACTGAATCAGTTGAAGTTGATGATGGTGTGAATTATCATTTCAGTTTTGTGTCTTCATGTTTGAAAGCTGTTGAATGTGCATCGTCTAGTGTTTCAGCAGAAATGAAATCAGTTTCAGTGCAATTTATTATTAATGGCCTTCCCTTGTTCAAGAGTACAAATACTCAGTTATGTCCTGTTCTTTGTAGGATCATTGAGTCATTTGAAACACCACCTTTTATTGTTGGCCTTTTCTCTGGAAACAAGAAACCCGCAGATGTTTGAACTCACCTGTAGCACCTATGAGAAGAACTTGATAATGTATTGCAACATGGTATAAACATCCCGAATTCGAATCAAAATATGACTGTCAATGTCTCTTGTTTTGTTTGTGATAACCTGCTCAAGCCTTTGTCAAACAAACAAAGGGCCATTCTGGTTATCAAAGATGTGATAAGTGCTGTAAAAAAGGAATATGGGTTGATAAAATGACATTTCCTGAAGTTGACGCTCCTCTTCGGACAGATTTGCAGTTTGATGAACTTGGCAATGAGGAGCATCATATTGGTCGGTCAGCTTTTATTGGTCTTTCAATTGGCATGGTGAGACAGTTTCCACTTGACTATATGCATCTGGTGTGCTTTGGTGTCACAAGAAGGCTTCTTTGGCTGTGGATGAAAGGGCCACTTTTCTGTGGGCAAGGGGCTGGATTTGTCATGTAGGTGTCTTTGGCATTAATGGAATTTTCAAAATGCATGTCACGTGAATTTCTCAGAAAAGGGCGCCATTTATCTGATTTTGATAGGTGAAAGGCAACTGAGTTCCAACAGTTTCTCTTGTAGTCGGGGCCTATTATTCAAAAACAATACTTACCAGTCAATAATTACAGACATTTTATGTTGCTTTCTGTGACTGTTTACTGTCTATCCAGTCCTGTATTTTGCAATCATTACTGTGAATATGCACAATAGCTTTTGGTCTTATTTGTCAATCAAATTAAATAATTGTATGGCAACAAACAGTATGCCTATAATGTCCATGCTTTGGTTCATCTTGCAGATGATGTTCCTCGGTATGGTCCATTGGACAGGTTTTCTTCTTTCATATTTAAAAAACTTTTTAGGACGATTAAAAAGCTTGTACGAAAGCCTAATTATGCATTTGAACATGTTCTTAATCATTGTCTGAAAATTGTATTAATGTTTTTTCTTATCTGGAAATAGATCTTCATTTGAGGTGAGATTTGTTAAGATGCAGCATCATAAGGGCCCATTACCAATGGATTATAGTGAATACCTCAGTTCAAATAAATTTCTTTGCCTGAGTTTTGGTCAGTGAAACAGGGAGACAACTGCATGTGTTCTTGCTGAGAATTGCCGAGAAAGGCTTATAATTATTGAATCTTTTACAAATGCTTCTGAATTTTATACGGAACCACTGCAATCAGCAGATTTACATATTTATGAATGAGTCACCAAAGTGGCAATATTGAAGTAGTAAATTTGAATGAAATTACAAAACAAAATGTGTTCCTTTGCCATATAAAAGTAACTATGTGGTCATTCCGCTAATTCATACATTTAATTTGGAATGATAACATAATACATAACTTGATTTTTTATTCTAATTGAGTGGTTCACATAGCTGTCTTACAGACTACATTCTATTTTTCTGCAACTGAAAACAATGAAGATTGTTTGGTTTATACTCAGTGGATTTTATAATAGTTTAAGATGACATGTTTACATTGTCCCAAATCATTGATATAATACAATGTAATTATTGGCTTTTGGTTTTAAGTGGTAGATATTTTTTTAACCAAACATGAAAATTAAAGATCACCCAATCACTTCTCTCAGGAAAAGTGAGCGAGTACCATGTAGTATCCTTTGATGATGAAAGGATCGGTTTCTGCTGCAGCTGGTCATAGGGTCAAAGACGGCAAATGTTACTGGCCACCATATAAAAGCGTATGCAGAATACAGAAAGCTGTACAGCACAGAGAGGTGCCGAGGGATAAATGGACAACTTGTATGTTTTAAAAAAGGTTATTTAATTCCTTTTTGAGAATTTGTAGTTCTGCATTTCTGTGTTTGGATAAATTTTGTTGGAGAATCGTATAGTAAACTGGTTTATTTCTCATTTACACAATTCCCATTTTATTTTAGAATCTATATGTAAGAATTTAAATTGATTTAATATTACTTCAACTTGTTTTGTGTACAGATTATGATTTATAATAGTATTACTAAATTGTCTATATCCTGGACCTCTTTTACTTGGAATTTTTAATTTTTATGAAATAGCCATATGATCTTTACTTTGTATCGTTGCTGGTCTAATGTCACATGAAGATATTTGTGTAACTATATTCCAGGGGTAAGCCAAACGTCTATTCTACTTTTTTCTGTGCTGCTTTTCTTCTCCATGTAAATTGTTGTTTATTTTTGTATTTATATCTCCAGATGTCAACTAGATTGTGAAATTTGAATAATTGAGATAAGTTAGGGACCTACACTTGTTGCCTGCTATTGTTGCTAGAAGTTATTCTATCGATTACTGTTAGTGTATCGTTATGGTCTACACCTATAAGTACATTACCTTGTTTTACGTTTAAAATTTGTTCTAGTATATAGTTGTGTAAAATTTATGTCTTTATTTATTATCATTTGGAGCATATACGTTTACTTAGGTGTAAATATTGTCATGAATTTCAATGATGAGGATATAATATCTACCTAGTTGATCAAAATGTTGATCAATTACAGTGTATATCAAAAGGCATTTACTTTTGTATCAAAATTTAGCAATCCCTACTATTATTTGAACCGAAAGAATGAAAACAGTACCAATTATTAAATTCGTTGTCAATTTATGTTTAAGTTATTATACTTTTTTTCTGTGATTTATTTTATTAGCTAAGAAAAAAAGCTGAGGTGAGTAGTTTTATTTTAAGTGGGTTGGTCATTATATTATTGTAATAATTTAATTATATATATTATCACGCTATTTAAATAGTCATTATATGTCAGATCTGTTTTAATGTGTGGAGAGCGGATTATTGCGAGTATTAGAGTACATTAAGAGTATATTCTACACAGACTAAAAGTAATGGAACGTAATATATTTTGGATATGAATGTTTGGATTATAGAGGAAAAATCAACAATTAAAAAATCATCAAAGTAAAAAGGAGAAACAGTGATAAAAACATAAGTACGTATCAACTGGAATCACAAAAAAAGCAAACAAGTAGAAGTGAATTGTTTTCAAAGTAACCATCATTTTGAAATAGACTATAGTCTAGACATGAGTCTTAATATAATTTACCTTACGACGTTTGTATATATATTTATCTTCTCAACATACACAGCCCCGCCTTCATTGTTGTTGACATAAGCAAAAAAGTCAAGGTTCAGATCATGGTATCAATGCGATGTGTCACAGTGGTAGACATATTAGCACTTTAGCCCAGCCTCGCTGCTAGGTTAACTCTTTAGCATTAAGCAACGGTTACCGCGGCTGGTGTATGGATGGGTAGCCGTTGGAGAGCTCTGGCCTGCGTTACACTACTGTGTATCACTTACAAACGTCAGGCTGCCCATTGGTGGCATTTTGAACCTTTTAATAAAAAAAGGGTTTGCTTATGTTTGGTTGATTTCTTATTAAGTAAAAGTGTTCAACAGTTGGTCGACAGCAACCTTTTATTCTTCACATCAATGCTGTCTTGAGTCTTAATATAATTGTATTTGTCTTTGCCACTTATGTAGAATTCATTTCGGCACTTCTGAATGCTTTTCCTAAGGTAAAATGATGTACATGTTTATTTGTTCAAATGCTTACCAGAAAAAAAAGGTTGGCGATTATCATTTCGTACAAATATATCTATATAGTTAGAGCCAAACTAACAACAGTTTTTCCGACAATGGAAACTTTAATGCGCAAACTTGCTTTATTTACAAATGTTACCTTTAAGAATATAACTTATATACCCCAAATTGCAACCAAAAGCAATCAACATATATGTAAGTAATGAATATCGCATTTTTGAATTTTGAGGGAAGGTGGGGACCATCCTTCCATCCCACAAACATTTATTTCGTACGCACTACGCCCCTTAACGTTGTCGCGAAAATGCATAATTTTCTTTCTTAAACCCACCAAGACATAAATAATAAGCACAAGCAAATATCTTCATTGCAGCTATTGAGCGAAATTTTTCAGCTACCGTCTGTGTGCTTATCATTTTTCATAATGAATTCGATCAGCTCGGTGGGCAACGCCATTATTGCACTTCCTTGACATACATAACAGTATAGAAGGCAGACAACCAGACTAGATATTGGCTATCTGAAAGTCTGTAGTAATTAAACGACTATATCAATAAAATACATTTGTCATGGTTTTTATTAAACTGTTATAGCATTTCACATATTAACAAAATATATTGTATAATGCATTTGTTTTATTAAATATGTTATGAAAGATCAGATCAGAAGGTACACATGTGACACTACATTATGTATTGTAAATGTTTATCAGTTAACAAATCTAGACTTGCAATATCGTTACTAATTAAACTAGATCACGCGATTCTTCGTCATTACTGCCACCCGACCTACTTTAAATTACACGTGACGTTTGAAGTATAAAGAATGGACATTTACGATGTTGAATATTATTTCTTTTATTTTTTATTGTGAACCGGTGTTTTGTATGCAAGTCTAAAGATAATACTTTGAAATAATTATAAATTATTATATCGAGTCAACATAAAAAACCAGTTAAATTGAAAGCTTAATTTTAAAGCGCAAAATATTGTTTATTTAAATACACCTTTTTATCCAAAATGTTTGCAGTTTGTTCTTGTTTACCGTTGAAAGTGGGATTATCCGCCTGAAATTATTTGCAATGCGTCGATGTTTTGGAATCAATGAAAGTTGCTCGTGTCGAAAAGTGAATCTGTTTAGCTGGTCTCTATTCGGGAAATGTCGATATCAATAAAAGACATGCAAAAATGTCTTAAATTAATTCTCAATTTGGGGAAAGTCGCTTATTTCGATTTTCAGCGTATTTTATTTTGTTAACAAATACAGTCAGTGTAGCAATGACTTCGATGTTCGAATCGTGCTTCGTTTTTCACTGTAAAATATAAGTTATGAGTGTATATAATTTAATACCAAAATGCGGATTAGCTAAAGAATTGGTAACACAAAGTCATATCGTAACTTTGTTGTCATTTTTGCTCATATCAGAGCAAGTAATGCAGAACATATAGTCAGAATATCTGACCTTTATCCCTTAAGTTCACCGTTAGAGTGTAGCTCACACAATTTCTTGGCTTTTGTGATCTGCGTTTTATCTATAAATTATCCTTTCAGACAGAAATAATTTAAAAGTTTTGAGGGCTTTATGTTAACGTTTTAGAGAATGTCAAAACTCATAAATAGTGAAACGGAGTTTATTACATAAATTGGCGTGTGCTCGTTAGAGAACACCCATCGATTAATTTAACCAAACCACTAGTTAGTTATCAATAAACTATCAAAGATAACCATAAGGTGATTCATAATCAACAACAATAGCAGATTTATTAGTTATTTGATAAATGGAATCCAACATTCTTGGTTACGGAATATTAAACTCATATTTATGTTTTCGGAATGGACCTTTTTCTTACGCCAAATATTGTGTGTTAGCCTATATGGTCTTGTAGTGCGAAATTTTAAATACTAACCAACAAGTGTATATAACCAAAACTTACTCTCTTACCTGCTGTCGCATTGGACATACTAGATTAACTCATTCATATCTTCTTGAAAGAGAAGTTCAACCTGAATGTGTTCCTTGCCAGGAACCTCTTACAGTTAATCATATTTTATTACACTGTATTGACACAGACCATATTCGATATAAGTATTTTAATGTCAATAACATATACGAACTATTTACGACAGTTTTAGATGCTTAGCTTGTTTGCTTCCTAAACGAGATTGGTATTCTTAATAAGTTATAATTTTTTAAACTGTTTATTATGCTAACGGTTTTATTTCTACTCACGTATTATTAGGGGTGTAACGATATACCGTACGGCGGTATACCGCGGTTCAATATTCACGGTTCGGCTCACGGTTCACTTTTTAAGAATTACGGTACGAACCGTGCAATACAGTTAGGTAAAAATCCTACATTGTGCTTTTGAGTTCACGTCGAATCGTTGTTGAGTCAGTTGACTATCTTTTTTACACAGGAAAAACACCAAAGTCGATGAAGATATAGCACTTTTATGACAATGTTTGCCGAGATGTAAGCATTGTTGTTTTCAAGAGTAGCTGATCATTTAAAACAGTATTTTGTCATTTTTAATTCTACCATAAGAAAGTTAAATTAGTAAGCTATGTAGTATATCTTGTATCGGTAAAGCGCATTGCGTAATGCTAATTAGTATTCAAAATGGCGGCTGTCGAAAACTTGTAATCTCTGTTTAAGAAATCACTGATGGAGTCGGGCAATCTATATTGCAAAACGAAATCCTTTGTAGATTTTGGCATGATTGATAACATGTTCGGCTCTTGAGACTTCGGCTAATCGACAGTCATTATGAAATTAACATTACGCCGAAATTTGATTGACAGGACAAGACGCCTAGCGTTAGCTAATCAGCGCGCTTCATTTGGTCACGTGATTCTTTTGTTTCCGGCCGCCATTTTCCTTGGACAAGCTGAGTGCATTTCGTTGATCAAGAAGCGGAGGAATAATTCTGATTTTAGTAACAAAAAAGCGAGACGAAAATGGTTAAAAGATGTCAGTGGGGTCTCTGTGATTCAGATAGTCGATATCCGGAACGTTTGACAGGCGGCATCGTTTTTATTCCATTTCCAAAGCCGAAACATAACTTGGACAAATGTAAAAGATTGATAAAATCGTGTAATCGTGAACACCACCAGTTGAATGTTGAAGAAGTCGACGGAAATTACAACTTGTATCGTCTAACGCATTCTCGTTTTAATATATGTTTATATATTCCATCTTTGTTATGACCTACTGCAGTAACTTCTACTCAGATCAAAGAAATAGATCCCCTTTAACTTGAGTAACATCGGGCGATTTCGTTGTGATATATGGTAACAAAAATAATAAACACATTAAGGTTAACAGCATTTATAAACGGTGGATTTAATGTAATAATGAAAATTACCCGGATTTACTCGAACAGTATGCGATCTAGGCCGATCGTCATGTGCACACTGTGTGGCTTTTCGCTCTTTCTTTGTGATCGGAAAACACTAAAATTAACGTCAATTTCTTCCTTCGATCTAAAAGTCAACCTGACTGAATGAATGTAAGATTCATTTGCGTATCGTCTGGCTTGAATTCTTTGCCGAAGTGACGATTTTCTTAGCATAAAATGCTCACCAAAGTTCGCTGGTAGATCGCTTAAACAGGCAGCCATGTTTGTTGACAATGGGTCCTACTAGGATTAACATCCGATTAAAATATGGTGTAGAGTATACCTTAACATTACATAGCATTTCAAATCTAGTGTTAATTGCAATAATTATTGAAGTTTGCTCCACTTACCTTTCAACAAGGAAGATGCCGCATAGGTGCGAAATGTATTGCTTTAATTTTTAAACCTCCCGCTTTTGTTATTATAGATATTCCACATTAGGTGTTAATTATATGTTTTGATCTAGACAAATAATACCACTTCAATTTTCAACACATTCTTTTCAACTGCACCTGTGTTATTCAATTTTCTTACCGACAAAACATAGAAAACATTTATCGCTTTAATTGTGTTTATTTTCAAAGCAGTCATAATTATTTGACATATCTCGCTCACAAACGATAATACATTGGTCATGCTTTGTAATTTATGTTTTAATGTTCATATCTTACATTTAATATTTCATACAATATTTAGTACATACAATAATATTTTCATTGGAGATGATGTGAATTGTTTTGACACATGTTTATTGTTATTTATGCCCCTATCAACGAATTGTTGATATATATTATGTAATATATGAATATATATATACATTAAAATCGTTTTTTATGTCTTTGTGGTGTCTTTGTTGTGTCTTTGCATGTCTCTGTGGGTCTTTGCATGTCTTTTGAAGTGTTTCGTAGGACCGTTGACAATAGAGTATTGACCCGATCGACGATAAGATGTCCAAGGTTATCAGATAGTGGGTCACGTGACTCGGTGGGCGGAGCAATCTACCCGCGAGCGTAATGTTAATTGTGTAACGATGACGAGAAAGCGCTAAAACTAGCGTTTAGTCATATAGTTATGTTTTTGTTGTTGTTTTCCCCGAAAGAATACGAAATACATTTCTCATTTCTATCTTTGTTTAGTTACAGATCTAAGAAGTTGTTTCAAAAGAAACTATCTTCCGGTATTTGTTTTGACTTTTTTGCCCCACAAAT